>OX101826.2:29487689-30087689 GCA_944452925.2 Chrysolina oricalcia
TTTTCTTTTACTCAAGTTGTAGTACTCGGAAATACCTACCTTTATGTTTACGTAACCTTTGTATATCCATTTTCCACGGCTAACTACGACCAAATGAAAAGTGAAAAATTGGGAAAAACATACTAGGCGTTTTTTTATCACAAAAATAACACCAGATTCTGTTTCAGAACATCTTAAAACTCCCAAATCTCAATGCTTGAATCATCAAGTGGGACACACTGTGTATATATTTGTTTTATTTTTCAATGACTTTTTTCATTCTTTTTGGGGGGCTTTCGCGCCCCTCACTGAAAACTTTTTGTTTTCGCAAAAATTCCCACCTGTTCGCTATGTAGCTTCCGGGGATTAGTGAGGGGGTACTTTTTCACAATCGGAATGCCCGTTCTCTATAACGGCAGAAAAAGTTTTTGAATAGGTCTGCGGGTGTCAGAGATACGGAATCCCCAGCGATTTTCCCCCTCTCATCCTATACTACCGTCATATACCTTAGAATTTCGAGTTTAACAAAATGTCTATTTTGGATTTTTTGTCCGACGACGCATAAACTCCGCTAACATTCCCTATTAGTGGTATAATATAAGTAAAAATTTGGGGTGCTTTTGTTCGATGTTAACTTCCTCAAAAGTGTCTACCTTATTTATTTCTGATAACCTCACCTTCAATTAGTGTTTATTGGCCTCTGAATCAAACACTTTTTTGTGTCATATTTTTTTTCACCTTTCTCTTCTGCGCAGTACCTGGTATCCCCAGGTAGTTTTAGCCAACACATGTATATCTGCTCATCAATCTCTTGGACTAAGTGATCAATAGCTATGGTTCTACTACTTATTTGTGAGTATGCTCCAAATCAATAATTGATTTGTCAGCTGACTTACACAGGCAATGCTCAGTCTGTCTCTGTATATCGTAAGATAGATGTATCAAAACTGCAGGGAACACTCGATAGAAGTATCCGAAATACGACTAGTCCGAAGAGGACTCCCACCACGAGATATACTATGACCATCGCACTGTGAAACAATTTGACAAAAAAATTTACCAATTCCAAAATATCAACACGGCTCTCGCCACTTATAACAAACAAATTGATGAGCTCCACACTTTAGTTTCTACGCATGAATCATTTATTGCTAGGTGTGAAACCAGCATCACCCAAGTTCAGAAAGAATAAACCAATATTCCAAGTTGTTATTTTATAAATCGTGACATTTTTTATAGTGAATCTCATATACTTAAAAGTCTTGTCTAGTTATCCCCAACGGCCGGGTTTTTCAAAGCTATCATTGAAATGGCAAGAAATAAAACTCACTCAATTTGAATCAATCATCTGAACACATTATGTTGCAATTAATCACCAGTAGTGTGATGATTGAATGCGCGTTTTCCCTACACTATCGCCAGTCACCGACTACTGCACAAGCTTAATAAACAGTATAAACACACAGCTAGGAAACTCGATGTGGAGGGAGTAGCCAACGCAGATATTCGCGCACCCCCCACTTTTGGATTAGAACCTATCAAAGCAGTGGGAGGTATCGGGATTACGTTTCACGAATTTATAAGCTCGATAGGCGTAGTCACGGATAGCTCGTGTTTTTATATTGTGTGTTGCTGTATTTTCAGTTCAACTATTTTGGTGAAAATAGGAAATGCTGTATAATATGTACAGTTTGGCAAACATAGCTGAAACTGTGAAAATAACCACGCCCAGGATGCGCATTCGTCGTATGACGGACTATCCAGTGATAAGGCACTCACCATCAAACGTGTAGGAAGTAAACAACTTGGTACAGTCTGTGAAAAATTAATACACACAATAAAAATGGAGTTTCAATCGAAGTTTTAAATAGTCAGACACGGGAAGTAGTAGCTAATGTTATTCATTTTATGAGAAAGGAGACAAAAAACAATGAACCACTGAAAGATTTTAAAAAAGTGCAGGAGCGTGTGGCATTGGCAACAGGTGTTGGGTTAAGTGGCATTCGAAAAATTTCTCGCGAAATGAAATTAATTGAAGACGGTGAATGTTCATCATTTTCAACACCAAACAAAAAGAGGAAAAAAGGCGCTTCAAAAACGTGCTTTGACGATTTCGATACAGGGCGTCTTCGACGTTATATAATTAATTTTTATTTAACAGAAAAACAAGTGCTAACTTTAAGACGTACACATAGAAAATTTGCAGAGGACTACAATTACTCAGGTTCCCGAGAAAGCCTAAGAAAAGTTATCAGAAAGATGGGATTTCGTTGGCGAAAAACCAGAACGAACAGAAAATTATTGATGGAAAAACCCGATATTCAACATATGAGACTGAATTTCTTACGTAATATGAAACGTTACAGGGCCGAAAATCGCCCAATTATATATATATGCATGAGACACACGCCCATTCCTGCCATACAAACAAAAGGGTTGGGCTGATAGTTCAAATGAGGGCCTACATAAACCAGTGTCAAAAGGACAGATGTTTGTGATAGTGCATGCTGGAGGTGAAAGTGGTTTTGTTAAAAACGCCTACCTTCGCTACAAACCTACTGTCAAAACAGGAGATTATCATGACGCAATGAACTATGACAATTACAAAAAGTGGCTGCAGGATAAGCTGATACCAAATTTGCCCCCGAACAGCGTTTTAGTGATTGATAACGCTCCTTATCATAATGTACAAACTGAGAAATGTCCAACTATGTCTTCTAGAAAAGCAGAAATGCAACAGTGGTTGACAACGCGACGTATTGAATTTACAAATGAGATGTTAAAAGTTGAATTATATAATATCATAAAATTACACAAACCTCGGTTCAAAACCTATGAAATCGACAAAATACTCTCGGATAAAGGACATTCAGTCTTACGGTTACCTCCCTACCATCCGGATTTGAACCCAATAGAGTTAGTTTGGGCTTCTATGAAGCAATATGTCGCTTGTGTGATGAAGTTTTCAATTCATTCTCATACGAACAATGGAAAACGAGATGTGAACATGTTAGAGCAATAGAACAAAATTATATGGCAAAACAGCCAGCGTTCGACATCGTAATTGACGACATAATAATAAATGTTGGATCTAATAGTGGCAGTGACTCTGTCACTGACGAGACTACCTCGGATTCTGATTCGCATGGTTCAGAAATCTTATAAAACAGAGACAAGCGAGAGAAATAAATGTTGAATTGCAAAAGTTATCATGCTTATTATTTTATAGTCGGATGAGTAAAATGTATATTAATAAGTATAAATGTGCAGTATTAAAATAAAATTGGGTTCAAAATTCAATATCTGTTGTTCAAAAAATATCATCCTGTTACCTATATTTCAAACAAATATTCATTAAGTTACAATAGCCAACGACTTCTAAGTAAGTAATTAAAATATGATCTGATTAAAAAATATTGTGATGAGCAATTAACAGTTTTCTTAATTTCAACAATAATTAACAGATTTGAAATTAAAACGAATATGAAATAAGTTTGTCATGCCTTGATTTTGTACCGATACCTATGTATTTTATTAAACAGACCGAAACCTTAAGTAATTAATTTTTATCATTCATTTTAAATTTTATCTTTTTAATTTGCTTAGGTGTATTGCAAAACGCCGGCATCATGAAAAATAAAATATAAGACTGTACGTGAAAATGCGGTGGTACGAATTCATTGAATTATCTAAATTATTTTCCTCATCCTAGTTTCATATAACATTCTAACTTTTATTGTTCAATATGCCATTTTTCCATACGCCTAGGCATTTTTCAAAACGACTGCTTGGTAAAAATTCTGCATGAAAATTGTTTTATCCTGTTGATTCTTTCAGATACATAATGGTTTCTATATTTGTGTGTCCGAATTGTCCCTTTTTTGCGCACTGACCCGAGCGTACTGCCTATCCTTTTCCTTCCGAATGCGTTCTCACGTTATTGTTCGCGCATCGAGTTGGAATTTCACAATTGCAGCTGTGTTTGCCAAGCTGTATCAATGATAATATATGTCGAAAAAAGTACATTTATTTCACAATCGGAGAACGGATTGCGTGATTGGGTTGTCTGAAGGTGGAGACGGTGGTAATGTTATTAAGCCTGCATTGAGTGCATCTGTGATTATGGTACGAGGAATATTTAGCCGATGGAAAAAACCAGTGGCATTCAATTTTTGTCACTCAGCCTACCCAACTGAATCATTGAAACAGCAAATTTTTTATTTGATCTAAATTCTCAAGCAAATCGGACTCAAAATATGTGCTGTAACGACAGACAAGGGGTCCAATTATATGCCGTTCTCTGAATTATTAGGTATTACAGCGACCAAACAATTTTTTTGCAAAGATCAAAAGGTCTACTAGGTACATCTTCGATGTACCACACGTCATTAAAGCTATTCGAAATATGTTGATGAAATATGATTTTCTATTTGGTAATGATAAGATTTTGTAGTCCTTCATTGAAATATTTTATGAACATGACAAAAATCACCCGATAAGGGCAGCACCAAAATTAACAAAGTCACACATACAGTGTGTCTCACTTTTCATGGAAGCACCCCCGTAACTTCCGTAATTATCAAGGTAGAATGATGAAACTCGCAGTACTGAAGGAAATTATGAAAATGCACCTACCAGTTCAATGATGATGGCTCAAATGATATAGGTACACTGCCCGCCAGTCGCGATTGAACAAACCATTTTTACGATATATTATATTAGGGGGAAAATAGAATCGTGATGCCATCAGATTCGTGATCAGGACCCTCAACTCATTACAGATACTCCCTTTTCCTGAAAAAAAATCAGTCCTGAAAAACCCGAATTCGTCTCACTTTTCATGGAAGCACCCCCATAACTTCCGTAATTATGAAGGTAGAATGATGAAACTCTTAGGACTAAAGGAAATCATGGAAATGCACCAACCGATCCAATGGTGATGGCCTAAGTGATTTTTCTGTCGTTGCTGGCGGGCAGCCTATATCACCAATGCCATCACCATTGAACCGGTAAGTGCATTTCTATAATTTTCTTCAGTCCTGTGAGTTTCATCGTTCTACCTTGATAATTACGGAAGTTACGGGGGTGCTTCTATGAAAAGTGAGACACTGTATGTCCCAGTTCGTTTGAAACAATTAAAACGAAATATGCCTCCCAAGTATTCAGTGAGACAGTGGCATGTGGCTGAATGTTTATATTCGGTTTGGACAGCTGCCGTCACAAGCATATAAAAAATCTGAGTTTGTAGATAGATCTTTATTTAAATAGGAATTCTAATATACATATGAGAAATATAGTACAATATAAAAAAATAATGTAAAAAAATTAAAAATGACGTAGTGTATATATCAAAGCATACAAATGGTACTTTATCGTAGTACCTACCCTAAGATAAGTTACATCACCAACTATAATATAAATCCAAGTTTGAAACATTAAAATACATGAAAAATCATTTTAAAATTTTACTGCATATTTATGCATCAATCATATTTAAAAAATAATACCCAGAACAAACATTTAAAAATATTAATATTGCACGAAACAAAGAAGAAACCCTACTGACAAATAACAATCAAACATATTTACACTCATTATACTTGTATGTATTTCTTCAGTCTGTCTTTGAAATGTGTCAGTGAAGAGGATGCTTTAATGGCATCTGGTAATTTATCAAATTCTAGAAAACCCTTGAAAAACAATGAGTCCATAGTGTTGCGGGAAGACGTTTTTGTTACATACATTTCATTTTTTCCACGAGTATTATAGTTATGGATATTTTTATTGAATGTTACGTATTTCTGAAAATATTCGGGTGCCATGTTATTAATTATTTTAAATATCAGAATCATAGTAAAATAAAATAGTCTTCTTTCCGCTGGAAACCAATTGAGGCTCATTAACATCGATCTAATTGGGGTGAGTCGACTAGTTTTCAAAATAACCCCCATTCCACGATTTTATAGTTTCTGCAGCATATTTATTTTATTTAGACTGAACAGGTAGGTATACAATTGAAGCGCAATAATCAAAATGCGGCTGAATTATTGAATTATACACTGTAATTTTAGACTCAGTCGACAGATCTTGATGAGATATTCCGGTGAAACAAAAATATTTTTTTTTTAAATTTTCCTATGTATACAATCGAAATGATCATTAAAAGTCAAACAATTATCGAGAAGGAACCCCAAATATTTAACCTTTGAAACCACTTGAATTCTTTCATTGTTGATGTTAAGGTGGATTGCATCATATTTACATGTGGTTGTGAAGATCATTGCCTGAGTTTTAGCTACATTCAATTTTAGTTTATTTTATTTGCACCCAAATATTTGCTAATTGATAATAGTATTGTGTCAAATATTGATAAAGTTTATGATGTTCTCAATTCGTCCTGTACCAAATTACCAAGTTATACAATAGGTCTACCTCACCGAACGCAACTTCTTAGGAAATGTCTTGCCTTAATTGATCAAATCGAAGTGAAAGACTACAAAGGTAAAAATATAAAAAATTTAATCAAAAGTTTCGAATGTATAAAAATATCCATCAATAGCATATTGTTGTTGTGGGATGACCTAAAGGAACAAGTTAAATACCTTCTAACTTGCCGTTTAAACCAGGACTGTTTGGAAAACTTTTTTGGGTCTGTGAGACAACAGAACGGCAAATGTAGGAATCACACTCAATTTCAATTCCAGGGATCCTTTAGAAAATTAATGTATCTGAAACTATATCATTCTGGTACTGAATACTGTGAGGCTGATCCTGATTCTATTTTATTACAGCTAAACGACATTTCTTCGGACACAATATCTGCGCCACCTTTCACAAATCAACTTATAGACACCGATTGTTAGCAGCATGATATATTACAATATTAAGAAAAAAATTGAAAGATATGTTTGTGGCTATGTGTTGAACAAAGTTGTCGAAATACAAGTGGTGGAAATTGCATCAATTACGCAAATGAACAAAAACATTTGGATGATACCACTCTATATATTTATTTCAAGTCTTTTGAAAATGCTGATGGAAGTTTATTTTGTCAATTTCATTAATGACGTGGAAAACATTTTTCAACAGAAACTCGAAACCTTTATTTTGAAACCACTAGTGTCAAAATCTTATTGAAATGGCCAATGAACTTTCTTTTTCACACCCATTTGACAATTTTCCCAAGGAATATGCTGTTAAATTATATTTGAGGGTTCGGCTGTAGCATACCTCAAAAAACATCAATACAATATATTAAAAACAAATTGATTATATTACGCAACCTGTAGTATTCAACCTATTGATTACCGGTACATGTATTTTGTTTTAATGAGGATTCTTGAAAGTATATCACCGTTTATTTATATATTCCTATCATTACCTAATATAGGTATAACCAATGCCTGTATAATTATTTTAACTTAAAAACCACCGAATATATACTGTTCGTTAGTTTTTTTTGCCAACTGTGAATCTATTGCATGATTTTCGTTCAACTGAATTCTTTTAAGAGTTTTTAGAATTCTAAAGTACGGTCCTGTCTGTTTCCCAGCAAATATTTCTATTTCAACCCTGACTTTTACGCCCGAATCGCGTCTTCAAGGTCATTCCCGACCACTTCCAAATACTGGGTGAGTTTCCTAGCTGTGTGTTTATTAAGCTGTGCTACTGCGACCGAGTAGCCGCGACCGATTCGTTAAGACATCTCCAATGCAGTTCAACCTGCCTGATTTTCAATCTACTACGCAGTCGCTACTACCAGCGAACGGTTGGCGTCTCCGAGCAATAACAGACATAGAGTATAGCAAGGCCCTTTTTAAGGTATATATTGCGTGTCCAAGTGGACACGCGGGCCCTAAGGGTGGTCACACTGTAAAATGGCAAATGCGCAAAATCGGGCCTTGGAGACAGACACATGGATCACTTGAAAAGTTGAACAAGCACATACACACATACGCAAAATAAGACAAGAATTTCCATTTTTATCTTTAATCATTTACATCCGAAAAACAAAATGAATGAACTATCTATATTACACTATAATATTGAAAATGAAAAATTTCATTCCAATTTAAAAATCGAGCTCTGTCTCTTTCCTGAAGAATTTCCTAATAAAGTCACACCTTCAAACGATCAAATCTTGTACATATTTCTGATCTCGGAAACGACTCTATCGACTTGGATTAAAGTTTGTATGTAGTTGAAGTTTTGCTTTTCAAAGTCATATGTATATAAGCGTCTTTCCTGAGAAAACGCAATAATAATGATGTGCAATTTTAGTTTTCTATCGTCCGAATTATTGATGGGAACTGATGGCAAGACAAGAATTTCGTAGTGATACCTAAAGTTGTAATAATAATAATAATAATAATAATAATAATAATAATAATAATAATAATAATAATAATAATAATAATAATAATAATAATAATAATAATAATAATAATAATAATAATAATAATAATAATAATAATAATAATAATTCAGATTCCGGAGTGGTTTGTCGAGGGGCGAACCGTGCTCATCCCCAAGAACGGAGATTTGTCTGATCCAAAGAATTACAGGCCGATAACATGCTTGAATGCGTGCTATAAGTTGTTTACGCGCATCTTATACACGCGCATTCTCTCCGCAGTTGATCCGGTGTATGAACGGATATATGAGCAACGAGGGTCAAAGAAAGGGGTCGCCGGCTGCAAGGAGAACCTGCTCATCGATAGATGTATCACGCAGGACTCCGTGCAGTATAAGCGTAACCTTTCGATGGCCTGGATTGATTACCGCAAGGCATTTGATACAACATCGCATGAGTTAATCATGCATTTGCTCAGATGTCTTGAGGTACCCAATCAAATAGTGGGATGCATTGGACAACTGATGCCACTCTGGAGGACTCGCTTCACCATAAGATCTGGTAGAGACATAGTCCAAACAGAGCAGGTCATCATTAGAAGAGGCGTGTTTCAGGGAGACTCCCTCAGCCCTCTTCTCTTCTGCATCTCACTATTGCCATTGTCCGTTGTACTCAGGAATACCCGTGGGTTCAACTGCGGCACCCCCAGCAACCGGAGGCATAAAGTCACCCATCTGTTTTACATGGATGACCTCAAATTATATGCCTCTGGAGAAAGGGACCTACATCAGTCCCTTAGGGTGGTGGAAGAGTACACGCATGCTATCGGAATGGAATTTGGGATCGACAAATGTGCCACGGTTCATCTCAAAAGAGGACGATGCGAGGAATACGGAGAGGATGTCCAGCTCGTAGACGGAAGCATCCTACATCATCTGGATGCCGGAGAGACGTATACTTACCTAGGGGTGGAGCAACGCCACTCCCAAGAGGTATTCACAGTTAAGAACTCTCTCCGCGGCAAGTATCAGCATAAACTCCGACAGATCTGGTCATCAGAACTGTCGGGGAAGAACAAAGTTGCTGCAACCAATATGCTTGCCGTTCCGATCCTTCTCTACTCTTTCGGAGTAATGAAGTGGACTAAGGAAGAGCTGCGACAACTTGACGTTAAGACTCGCAAAATGATGCATCTCAATAGGAGCTTGCATCCTAAATCGTCCGTTCCACGGTTATACTTTCCCAGACAACGGGGAGGCCGTGGACTTTTGAGTTTGGAGTGTCTTCATAACAGAATGGTTCTGGATGGGGCCTGTAAAGTCATCAGGAGTTCAGATCCCCTTCTCTGCATGGTCCGCGACCATGAGAAAGCAGGGATTGGAGCATTCCTTTTTAAGGCAGCTACCCGTGCGGCCGATGAACTCGGTCTCGTTTTCGACACTGAACGGGCTAACCCAAACTCTGTCACCGAGTTGGGACCCGTTCAGCAAAAAGCTCAGATAAAAGCTGCGGAGACAGAGGTCCTGCTACAGCTACATATGGATAAGCCAATGCATGGTGTCTTCTTTCATAACATCGAAGACCTTGGCTTATCCAAAAGCTTGACCTTTGCCTTCCTCAGGTCGAGTGAGCTAAAGTCGGAGACCGAGGGATTCATAATGGCCTGCCAGGATGGTGTCTTCAACACCCTTGTCTACCGTAGTCGCGTGATGGGTATAGACGTCCCTGACACCCGATGCAGGGCATGTCGTGGGGCACCTGAGACCGTGATGCATTTGCTATCAGCATGCCCATCTTATGCGGTCTCAGCCTATATCCACAGGCATAACGCGGCGCTACGAGTGTTGTACTACCACCTACGACACTCGTACGGTATAGACGAGACACCGGTGTTGCCTTATGCTCCGGGGGATATTGAGTCCGTGGTGGAGAATGAGAGATGCCGAATCTATTGGAACTACTCATTCCCCACCCTCAGGCAAATACAAGCCAATAAGCCTGATGTTGTCCTCCTCGACCACCAAAGTAGAACGATATTCGTCATGGAGTTTTCCGCTCCAGGCGAAATTAATATCGTTCGAAAAGAGGAGGAAAAACGGACTAAATATCGAGATCTTCTCTTTGAACTCCGCAGGTTATATCCGGACCATTCTGTCAAAATGGTGGTTCTGATCATAGGAGTCCTTGGTGGAATGATGGACACACTGCTCTCCAATTTGAAAATAATACCTGCTTGCCGTAATATGGCAGAAATCTTAGCAGCAAGAATGCAGAAGGCCGTTATACTTGGTTCGCTTCGTCTACTCAGGGCACACGATTCTTGGACCCAATAATCACTCACCCTACGGATGTAGGGAGTGGTTATTGGGGTTAACGACACCAGCGCGCCCTCCGGATGGGTCGGAGCACCGGAGACAGGGTCTGACTGGTACACTCCTAAGGAGAAAAAAAAAAAAAATAATAATAATAATAATAATAATAATAATAATAATAATAATAATAATAATAAGAATGATGGACACACTGCTCTCCAACTTGAAGATAATACCTGCAGCAAGAATGCAGAAGGCCGTCATACTTGGTTCGCTCCGTCTACTCAGGGCACATGATTCTCGGACCCAATAGTCACTCACCCTACGGACGTAGGGAGTGGTTATTGGAGTTAACGACACCAGCGCGCCCTCCGGATGTATCGGAGCACCGGAGACAGGGCCTGACTGGTACATTCCCAACGGGAAAAAAAAAAAAAATAATAATAATAATAATAATAATAATAATAATAATAATAATAATAATAATAATAATAATAATAATAATAATAATAATAATAATAATAATAATAATAATAATAATAATAATAATAATAATAATAATAATAATAATAATAATAATAATAATAATAATAATAATAATAAATAGGCAGGGAGGTCAACCAACACCTGAGGCCCTGGTGAGTTGCGACACCACCTACCCGAGCAAAGGATGCAAAATCGGACCGGCAGCTCATGCGCATCCGGGAGGGAAAAGGCATCTTTCCCTCCGGTGTCGGCCGTGGGTTTACTGGGTTAACCCCCCAGTAAACCCTTTTACTCGGTTCCAAATAATCGGGGAAGAGGCCCCCACAACCGACCCCCTCGGATTAGGGGTCAAAGGCAAGGTGGTGGGGCCAACAACGATGATTTGCCAAATGACGACAACCGCAATGACAACGGACGCTTTGAGTGGACGGATAGATTAAGGGATGGACTTCTGTATTGCTATGAGAGCAGTGAGCCCGCCCGGAGAGGATACATGGCAAGGATGCATGCTCTTTGGTGTGAGAGACACCCAGAGCATGCCGCCGTTTCCGCCCAAAATCTCAGGGATTATGTATCCTATCTCCGGGCTCGAGGCTATGTTAGAGCTCCTCCTCAGCCGGTTAACGAAGTGGCAGATATGCCACGTGTCGGTCTGGCTGCAGAGGAGGCTCGCATCATACCACCAATGGAGGACATCAGAACCCGCAGGGCGCTTCACAATATGAAGCCCTTGAAGCCGCAAGAACTGGCACGGGTGGATGCGGAGATTGGCGATGTTCTTCCAGAAGAGGCCAACATCTGGCAGATCAATTCTGTCGTGTACGACGCCGCTCGTGCAATATCCCAGACGGAGAGGAGGGACACCACTGCTCTTGTTGGGAGGCATGAGCGACGCGTTCACAACGCCCCCTAGCAGCAAAACTGTTCATTTTTTTTGAGTTGGCGCAATGGTAACATTGGTTGAGAATAACATGGACTACATCATACCAAAAATTCAAAGAAATCCACCGGGACCCAAATCCCATAAGGTGTTTGCGGGGTCCTTTGGCACACATATCAAGGACCGACGACAATACAGGAATAATTGAAATTTGGCATACATATCAAAAACTGATGGCAAAACAAAAATTTCATGATATTAATATTGCAATAATGATAATAATAATGAGAACTTTTGACTAAATTCAATTTCCAAACACTTCCAATCGTCCAAATTTTATTAAAAACCGCAAGATTATCGTGAGCAGGGAAATATGTACTCTAGTGACAAGGCACATTCTACTTTCAAGTTTATTTTGGGAATCATACCTACAGGAGGTATCTGCTTTGTGTCTGAAGCCTTTAAAGGGTCAATCAGTGACAGAGAAATATTTATTAAAAGTGGATTGTTTGATAAACTTGAATATAAAGATGCCATCATGGTTGATAAAGAATTTAATGTACAGGATATATGTAGTCAAAAGAGTATTGATGTTTATATGCCCCCTTTTCTCAAAGGAAGACCACAGTTGACTGCAGAGGAAGTTCAGTTAACAAAGAACATAGCATCTGCCAGAATTCATGTAGAAAGGTGTGTTGGTGCTATGAAACAGTTCGGATTGTTGCAGAAAACTATTCCAAAAAATCTCATACCCATTATTTCCCAAACAGTGTTTGTCATTTCTTGTTTAGTTAATTTACGGGAGCCCATGGTCTCCTAAATATTTCATAATGTGAATCAATAATTTGGACATGTATTCCAAAAGGATTTTTATTATTCAAACCTTATAGTTTTGTTTTTTACAATTAACAGATTCAATGATTTTCATATCCTAAACAGTATCTATAGTGCGTTTTGTTCCTAATCAGCAACATGCTGGTGACGGAACATTACAACCTTAATCTTAATGTAGTCCTAAATTTTTCCTTTTTTTTACAAACAATATAATTTTTTGTGAAGCAGTATTGCAACAATATAATTTAACAATTAATAACTTCTGTACATCATTTTAATATATATTACTGAATACATAATATTCACAACAGCATGGTATTTCGATGAGTTTTGTGCTGGATCAGGTTTACTTAGAAAGAATAATAACTGTCTTTGTTTTTCAGGGGATTTGGCAATGAATTGAATGTTTCTAGACATTTGCATTGAGAGCTTTATTCGTTTTTATATTTGATAAGTAGAAGATATTTTGATTTCTAGTCTGAAATGTGTGAGTTTCGCTAACTAAGTTGATTGTAGGATTACATTGTTTAAAAAAGTTTCTGGATTTTATAGCTATATAAGCATTGTTCTATTTGTAATATTTGCTCCAAAGGTATTATTTCTGTTTCTGTATGTGTTCTGTAATTAAATCCAAATAAAGATTTCACTACTTTATTTTGAAGGGTCTTTATTTTCTTAAACTGTACATATAGCCCAGGTTGTTAAAAGAGTAGTTCTATATTTAAATATGAGAATTATTTTTGGGCAATATGTTCTTGAGCAGATGTGATATTTTTTCATATTTTTCATAAATTGTATCATTGTTTAGGAAATTATTAAGTCAACTTCAGGTGTTAGATGAAGCATCAACTTTCATAAAGAACAAAACTTGCTGATGAATGTTTGAAGTGAACATACATTATTTTGCAACTTCCTAAGAAGTAGGTGTGTTTGAACATTTGTCGGATGTAATCACAAAAGAAAAAATAACATATTTTCAAAAACGTATATTCTCAAGAATTATCATACACAATCAAAGCAAAATCTCACTGTATAATAAATAATGGTAAATCCCTTGGAAGTCTCATTTCCAGAAATTCTGGTATAAGAACTCCTTCATGAATGGAAGAAGCTTTTTTAATAACTTCATCTATGAAACCATGGTCCAAAAATATTCTTTCGGTTAATACACCCCTTGGAGTCCAAATGATAAAATCACACCAATCTACTTGTAAAATGACCATGCTTGTTTGCACCTGATAATATTATGAATGATTATCTCTCAATTTCATTTTTTCATTTTCTATAGTATAGCATACTTTTTTATTAAAAATTTTCATTGGAGTACAACTCTTCAAGACATAAGGGCATCTAATTTCTATCATACCCATTAAAGTATCAACGTTGTCATAAACGAGGCCATCAGGGCTGCATCCTATACCAGGATATTTTTTGTTCACTAAAAAAACACATTTTTTCAATTTAGAATAAAATGATTTTGATAAAAATTAAATGCATCTATTTCATGTTCTCTTTCCCATTTTATGGCAGGTAAATGTTCTAAGCTTTGACTACAAGCCCACAATTTATTATAAATTAAATTTTTGTAGCTTTCAGTCACAAAAATTTTTCATTTCAGGAGCAGTTATAAAAGTTCTCCTATAACGAAGCCATTCATCAGAATTTTGGTGATGACATAATTCCTTGACACCCTTTGTTATAAATTTAACAACAAATATTCGTCCTAGTCATCATATCTGATAGATATCAAATGTTCGTAAGCACTACTCAAATGACGATGATGAATTACATCTAATAATTTAACATTAATATTTTGTGAATATGGCATTACAGGATGTCTTCTTGGATCAAATGAAATAAATCTCTTCTTATTTTCTATAACTGAATCATGGGGACTTAGATATTCTGCATCTAAGACTGACTGAGGATGATTTCCCATTAAGCGACCCATATTCCATGTTTTTAAAGTAGAAGTGCTAGAAGGGGGATAAAATTTATACACCAAAGTATAATCTTCTAGTGCAAATAACAAGGCAGCTACATGAGAACAGGATTTCCCTGTGCCTGCCTTGCATTCACAGGCAGCATCTATCACCTTACTTGACTCGTTGCTTAGAACTATGAATGGCTTGTAAAGAATTTTCTTGTAACTTGCCTGCACATTGGCTTTCAAATAATAAAATTCAGTATCACTAGCATCACTGATATTCATTACATGACCACTGTTGTAGCTTAGTCTTCCTCGTCTAAGCGCTTTACTATTTGATCCAGTATCCACATATGGATCCAGGAGATCTTCAGAATCTGATGAATCTTGCTGTGCTGATGAATCCCATACCATCCAAGAGTGGATTAAAGGTAGGGAAAAACTTATTGGTATCGACACTGATGGTAACGGTTTCCATGAACAATTACTAATGTTGTGGCTGACAGGATCAGTAGACTGAGTAGAAGATACCCCAACACGTTTTTGTCTGTACCAGATGCCACCATCAATTTCAACAAAAATGTTATTTTCATTTCCACTGGCTATACAGTCTTGAACTCTGTAACAAAAAAACATAACTGAATATGTACTACAGAAAAATGTATAAGTAATTATAACAATTCTACCCCGATCAAATGATTGGATTTTCGAGTTTTCAATATATGTTTCATCCTCAATAAAATCTAATTATTTGATTGGTTCAACACCCTTGTGTGATTTCACTAAACATTTGTATAAAAACTTATTCGAAAGTCACAAACTCACCTTTACACTAAGTCTTTCTTCTGTCCACCAACGGGCAAACTTCTACAGCATAACATTATTTTCAAATCTGCGACGCTATGATCCTCTACTCTCCAATTTTTAAGTTTGGCTCCAGGTACATCATCTTCGTTAAGAATATTCATTGTATTCAACTAATCCAAACAATCGTCACAAGAATACTAACAATTGTTTTAGGTTACTTATCTATTTAAATACTGCAGGCAGCAGGGTCTTAGTTTTGTAAAATTAGTGTTATTCGTAATCATCCGATTCTCGGTACAATCCCTTATTCATTACCTTAATTTCTAACCTGAGTTGAATAACAAAACAAATGAGGTTATCAGGTACCAAAGGTACCAAAGTTTATTTTAATGACAGGAAATTCACATTTTGCATGGAGTGTCCAACTTGATGACTGAATTTGTCCAAACAATTAAAATAAGAGAAAAATTAAAGCAACCTAAGGAAGGTATAAATAAAGTCAGGCACTATCTTTAATAAGGGAAATATAAAATATGTTGTACAACTTTCATCATTTTTAACAAGCCGATTTCATAACATGTAAAAGTCGTAGGCACAAGATCTTTGGACTTTGAGAATAAGCAACATATTAATTACTAAAGTTACTCAATAAGTTAGCGGAAAATACCCTCATTAAAGCATATTTTTAAATGTACCATGGACTGTTCTACATACATTTCTTATGGAAAATCCTTTCGCGGGAAATCAATGTCCACACGGCTATGGTAGTGAAGAATTTAAAGTGTAGTACAGATGAAATTTTTGATGCTCTTTTAGTATTTCTGTTGGAACAAAAGTTAGATTTTTCGTCACGTAGGTGTTTTGAATTCTTGGAAAAAAGGTGTGTTGTTCTCGAAAACCTTTCTAGTTTTGATAGTAGCCCAAGAAATTTGGAAAATAAAATTTTCAGAAACTCGAATAAAGTAAATTTGCACACAAATGTTAAAAGGTGTGCACCTCCCTCGCCTACTTTTGGCAGAAATTGTTTATATTGTAGCGGCGGAAGCCACCGTATTTACACATGCTCAAAATTTACATCTATGAATCCCCCAGACAGGCATAAATTTGCAAAAACCAAACATATTTGTTTTAATTGCTTAGGAAGCAAACATAATATTGAAAATTGCCCATCTACGTCAACATGCGCTCTATGCAACCAAAAACACCACACGTTACACGCAGAAAAAAAACTGTTTGAATCAACAAAACATGCATGAATTTAACAAAATCTGAGGGCCATATATCCACGACAAAATATTTTGTTATAACTACAATTTATATTTGTTATTTTCCAAGTAAATATTTTGTTTATGTAAACAACTATTGTCAACCTTGACATAGACATTAGTTAAAAGAAAAAAATATATTTTGTTGTAATAATACAACTTTTAAAGGCCAATTAGATCATTGAACATAGCAAATCTATATTTTAAATTTTTTTCTTCATCAATATTCAGAATTTTTAACCGTACACCATACTGTGTCTTTACAATGTTCTACCTTCGTTTATTGAACACTTTTTTAGTTCACATAATTTTATTTGTTATTTTTTTGTAAAAATTTTTCAATATATACTTTCATAACTATTTAACCACTCACTACACTACTCATGTGTAGCACACACAAACTCATTTCTTATATAAATGGGCTTTCATAGGTTTATACCTCAGCCCATTCTTACTTTTAATAATAATAATAATAATAATAATAATATCTGCTTAATAAACTCCAGATTCTTTGTTGAAATGACTTAGTTAAGAATTGAATGGAGATATAATTTGTATCTGGTGACAAAAGTTTCAGTTATAAATTTAGTTCAAGCCTTTATGTATAACAAGATATATTTTCAATATGATAAAATATCTGTTCAATGTAATTGATTACAGTATTCGATCAATAGAATATTATTTCGAGTCGACAACATTTTTAGTTTCATGAACAAATTAATATTGTTGAATTGATTAAATTGTTATGTGATTTTGACAAATAACTTGTTTGTATCAATAAAACTACATACTTTTTTCGACACTTTTTCTTTTTTACTCGACAAATGGTTTTGTTGGGATTTCACAATTTTAAGTTAAATTGAGGAATCCATATGCTCAAATTATAAAAATCAAGCTCAATTCTACTTAATATATGATTATATCAATGATATTTCTTAATTGAACAACCTAAATTATTTTTCAAATAATATGACAATAGTTGACCCTACAAACCTGGTTATGTAGCATAACAATGTATGTGGTACATTCAACATAATACTTAGTCCACTTAAGGCAAGTATGAATTGTGAGAACCATTTATTTTTTTAGTTTGAACAAATTGCCAATTTGTATAACAAAATTTTGTGTGGAAATAACTAAAAATTTTGTATGAATTACCAACACACAATCAAACCGCAGAACTTATATAATTGAAATGACAAAATATTTGGCAAAGTCCACAAAAAGTGACATCACATAAACAGTATTTTACGAGGAACTAACCACAAATAATATTATATTAACAAATCATCTAATGTAGCCAACTTGATAAATGGTAAATTTTAGGTCAGGTTGAATAAGAATTTCGTTAGATTAATAAATTATAGAATTGAGCAGAAACTATAGAATTTTTGATAGTACGTATATTAAAGTAAACTTATCTATTGATTTTTATAATTAATCAGCCACGTTTGTTCATTATAAAATATCTGATTCACGATATCTTGTTGAATTGGCTAAGAACATATATACAAACTCCCTATATAACTAGGTTTTAGAGTTCAATTGTATTAGTAAGTTTTTATACTTGATAATGGGATAAAACCCGAAACCGGCTGTGAAAATTAAAAAACTAGTGGAAATAAGACAAAAGTGTATTCATTCGTCTCATTAAAGTGATCATGAATTTCCACAAAATAAACAAGTCATCAATTACACAAATTTTTCAATTTAAATGTCATAAGTATTCAAAGCAAAAGAGCTGAACCAAGAAATTGTGGCCTTCATTGAGATTAGTCACCCACCCACAAGAATCATTAAGATTTTAGGCATATATTTGTTCATGGTCAGTTTAACAAAACAGTATGAAAAGCTGGTAATCACGACTTATCAGTCAAGAGTATATGTATAGATTCTACATAAATATATAACACTAATAATAATACAGTTGTAACCTGTTGGTAATTTCAATTCTCTAACACATGATTATCAAACTGATATGCCCCACGACTTTAATACAAGATCTGTATAAATTATTTTTATGTCGAGATTATGTACGTACTATACTAATTTTAATAAAACAGCTGTCTTCATGCTCGATATGTTTATTGTAATAATCAAAATCAAGAGTTTGCAAAAAATTATAAACAAAGGAAAGATACAGAAAAATGAGTAATCTACAGTTTCTGCATAGGCATATGTAAAACTACATATAAGTAAGAGCACATATATATTAACTGCAAAACATAACAGGAACATATTTGGAATCTGGGGTCAAATGAAAAAATATAAGATGTAACCTAATCTACAGTGTGTCCCTAGACCAGAAGGACAGTTGAAAAGCTCTTATAAAATATTATAATTTCATATCATACAGCATTATCAAATATGACTAATTTTTATACAAGGGGCTCAAGAAAAAGAAAGGCTCACGAAATTAAACATGTCTTTTTAATGAGACCCTTTGCACATTTCAACATAGCGGAATTCTCATTCACTTAGGCTGATTAATTAGTTTTTAATTATTGAAAATCTGACAAGACGTTGCCAAGTTATATCAGTTTTTCATTAATTACAGACATTTTTGAGGAATAACCCATTACCTATACTACGAAGAAATTATGAAATCATTAAAGAGTATTGATATAGTTGATAGCATTTTCTCATGAGAAATATTCATCTTCGAAACTGATACGTGATGGTCAGAACAATATTATTTTTACGAAATTCAAACTATCACTACCTCAATTTTTCAAATAGTGCACCCTACAATTTGTACATTATATTCCATTGGTGGAAATTTGATTGATTGTAGTAAATATTTGTGAGTGATATGAATTGTTGAAACCGTACAACCACGTACCAAATGTACAAGTCTCTTGGACCACTAGTCAGATGACAAGTGTGTATTTGCCGCTAGCTCAGTGAAGACGGGGAGGTTCGTAAGTAATCACTGAAATTAATATAGATCTGGAAGGGCGCCAGGCGAATTTAGTCCCCTGGCAAATACCGAAATAAGTAATAAACAATCTCCCAAAATACCAAAAAGATTGTAATAAAAAAAATGGCAAAGTAAAACTAAATTGAGTTTAATAAACAAACAGGTAAACAAATAAAGTACATATGAAACTTTGCTAAGTTGGATCCGCGAGTGAAGAAACCTAAAAGCTTAAAAAAACAAGCTAATCTAATTGATTCAGCTGTGAGCAAATTTGAGTAAGCGATCAAAGCATGTAGGCAATCAGCATGTAAACAGTTAACAAACATGAGGTAAGCAAGTCAGCACGAACGAAGTAAGTAGTAAGCCAAAAACATAATAAGCAGGTGGGCATTAAATGTGCAAACAAAATAATAAACCTCGAACCGTAAGCGTGTAACAATTAGCATGTAAGCAATTAGCATGTAAGCATGAAACCATTAAACTGTAAGCATGTAAGCACTAAGCTGTAAGCATGTAAGCACTAAGCTATAAGCATGTAAGCATGTAAGCACTAAGCTTTAAGCATGTACGCATTAAACTGTAAGCATGTAAGCACTAAGCTTTAAGCATGTAAGCACTAAGCTATAAGCAATGAACAACTCAGCATGAACCAAAGAAGCAATAATAAAAAAAAAAAGCGCATAACCCGCACCCAAATACTTGACACTTCAAATGATAAGCGAATAGCAGAAATTAAGAGTAAAAAAAATATTGTTGTTAGCGTAGCGTCGCTTGAGCTCAGGCGATGGCGCAGATTGGGGATCATCAACCCCAAAACGTTCAATATACCCCTCAATTTTCGCTTCACAATAAAGCAAGCAGGACCATCAACCCCAAAACGTTCAATATACCCCTCAATTTCCGCTTCACAATAAAGCAAGCAAAAAAATAGCGCAATGTCAGACAACAACAATAAAAAATCAACAATATACCAAAGCAAAACTACAACAAAACTTGCCTTGTATACTAATATGTTGGCACCATCATAGCAGTCCAAGGTTTAGGTCCCAGCAAACAAAAGTGTTGGATCCCTGCAAATAAAAACCCTATAGAAAATAAAAGTGTAATCGGGATTCTCCGACTCAAAAAAATACAATTACTCGTACACCCACAGGTACCTATATATTGTGTACTTGATATGCCCCTATCCCAAGAATAATTATTGAATCTGACCCATATACATATATAAACTGAACAAGCTAAAGAAATAGGTATCGTTACCCAATAATTAAAAAAACTAAAAGGTACATTGTGGAAAATACGAACTAAAGTGTATTAGAACCAACTCAAACGAAAAGTTGAGATTATATAATATTTATACACAAATTTACCTGTATAATACCACGATGGTAAACTAAAAATTGAATAAACATAATGACATCATCATGATCGTAGCGAAAATGATAAGGACATGTTTGGAAAATACGATCATTCAATGACAGTATCATTGAAGCGAGTACGGTCTCTTTTTTTTTGAAATAAACTTAATTTTTTTTCCTTTTTGAACAAACGTCTAACATTTATCAAAATCAAGCCTTCAAACATTTGAAAACTGTAAGAAACGGTTCACCTAACTTTAGGGTGAAATTATTAATCCGGCAACAATGCCAACGGAAAAATTTCAGTGATAGAAATTTTGTCAAATGTAAATCAAATATCTCCGAACAGAGTATATAAAACAAATGACACATTACAATAAGAAAATAGGTAGGTACTTCACTTTGAAGATGGCAAATAAAATAAAAGTATTTAACGTACCCCGGCCGTAAGAGGTTTTTCTCCTTCAACTAGAAACCAAGACTGGATCGAATTATGGAGTAGAATTGGTTATTTCATCCAATTTACCAATCGTTGTCATGTATACCGGCCTTCGGAATCTGTCGAAGAGAAAACTAAGTGTGAATCTGGTAATACCGGCAACTAATGTAACGAAAATAAAATTGTCGTTACTTTATTTCGTTTTCAAGAATACAACAAGAGAACTGAACAAAACAGACTTTCTGAGGCCTACCTGTTGATTGATCGTCCAGTTTTCCAGACTCCCTTTTGATACAGAGGTTAGGTGTGGTGTTCTAAAAATCCTCCTCAGAGTTTATTCCAGGTCCGATTTCCAAAAAATATGCACACAGGCAACACCAGTCGAACCCAAAATATTCAGTTATGGCTCACAAAAGAAAACCCAATCAAGGATGACTTCAATATCACTCGATTTTTGTGAAACCTTCAAAAGAATAACCAGCACAACCTTTCTGTTCACGGGTGTCAAGGGAAGTGCCAGAATCGACCGAAAGGAACGTGAGCCTCGTCATTGGCCACTAGGTTAGGCCAATCAGAATCAGGTACGTCACAATTCACTATAATTTTGACTATTATAATGAATTTCGGCTTCTAATTACCCTCATAGATATCGATAAGATATAATACTGGACTCACAAGCACAGATAATACGAAATATCAACATTTTCTGAAAAATCTTGATGTCGATTCTCGAAGAACTCAGGAATGTCCAACGAGATCCCTGGCAACACCGCAAAACTGCTGCGATTCGATTCCTGCCAATTGCTATCGAATCGTATCGACTTCGCAGTCGTTCGCTGAATATCACGTCAAAGATGATTGTAAATAGTAAACAAACCATTCTGACCGAATAAAATAATAACATTTCAAATGATACTGAGTACAGGAGTTTTATCAAGGTAGGCGTCTAGATTAAATATAATAGATCCTTCTGGCTGAAATAATGTCACGGGTGTTAGATTCTGTTTCTATTTCCAACCATCCAATATTCAAAGCCTGTTTATATTTTTCAGATCCTGCTGCGAACACAATCTAAAATTTGTTACAAATACAAAGTTTAAGAAATCGAGGAACGATTTACGATTAGTAAGGAAGTTTTATAAATATGGATTTGCAACAGAGAACAGGTGCAAAACAAAGTTTTCTGGCCAGATAGGATCGCTTTTCGCTCAAGACAATCGTAAAATTATCCACTACCGCCAATAAGTGGAAGTGTATTGTGGTATGCCTAACCACCAGTGATCTAGTAAGGTAGCTAAAAACTTCTCTACTATACTTGGACACTGCACTCATGAATACAATCTTTTCAGGTATCCAGTCACTGAATAACAAATACAAGAGATCGGGAGTAGTATGTTCTTCAGGAAACGAAGTTATCCAATACCCATATCAATGAAATATATTTTTCATCGTTTCTCAGAATGTTATTTCATATGAATAAAAATATTAAATATGTACAATTTACAGGGTGGTTCAATTTATTTTGATAGACATATGAGGTAAGACAAAAAATGAACGTAACAATTCCCCCCTTACTTCAAGAGATTTACCCCGTAAATTTCTCTCAAGTAACAGGTCGGATGGAATATAGTTATTCGCAATCCTCAGGGCCTGGCTTCAGGTCTTTAGTGTGCCACACTCCCTTCGAATTACCCTGCTTGCCCCTCAATTCATACGTCCATGGGGACAATTTTTTCTTGATATAAAATGGTCCCACAAACCGAGGGGCTAATTTACGAGTGAAAAATTTGGAAGCGTCCGACAGAACATAATTCTTCTTCCAGACCAACTGGTTGGGTAAGTACTCGATATGTCGACAACGAAGATTATATCTTCCACAGCTCTTCTTGCCTGCTATTTCTAAACGATTACGAACATCTAAGAACATATTTCTGAAACTCTCATTTTTACTAACTTCACCAGTCTGAGTACCGTCTTCCACGCCTGGTATCACCTCACGACTATAATCGGTACCTGATAACATCATGTTACGCCCAAAGTTCACGAAATAGGGTGTTAGTTTAGTCACTTCATGTTTGGAAGTGCGAATCGCACATGCAATTCTGTCAAGGTTTTCATCCCAACGACGGTGATTATCGGAGACATACATCGCGAGCATGGTCTTTATAGTCCTATTGACTCTTTCAGTAGGATTGGCTCTCGGATGATACGAAGCATTGTACTTTATGCGACATTGATAGCTTTCGGCTAAACGTCTAAACTTAACACCACTATATTGGCTTCCGTTGTCACAGATAATTACTCTAGGAACATCAAACACCAAAAGGACGTCAGACTCAAGTTTACGAACTACCGCTTCCGCTGAAGCTGCTCTTAGAGGAAACAATAAGGAAAACTTACTTAGATAGTCGGTCACTACCAAAATATATTTATTTCCACGAGTTGATCTCGGAAGTGGTCCAATTAGATCAGTCGATATCATTTCCCAAGGACGATCTACCTTCGGATGCGACACCATCTTGTCAGTAGGTTTTTCTTCGAAACCTTGTGAGTTGCGCAAATAGCACAATGTCGAACGAACTTCGAAACGTCATTTCGCATCTTTGGCCAGTAATACCTACTAGCAACCCTAGAAAAAGTCTTGTATACGCCTGTATGTCCAGAAGTGGCCGGCTCATGGGCAGCAACAATAAGACTATGGCGATTACCTTTCGGAACCACAAGCTTCCATGAGTCCTCTGGTGTGCCCAAAGAAGGATAGTCGATTTCCACGTGCTTCCACAGACGACCATCTCGTTCACGCCAGCAGGCATATTTCAGAGGGTTTTTCCTAACTCTCTCCACCATGGCCTGATACCACTTATCATCAATGTCATTCAAAGTGGGGAGATCACCATAAACAACCGAGTCAATAATAGGCACGGACCTTGAAAGGGCATCAGGTACTACATGCTCTTTTCCCTTTCTATGTATCACCTTGAAATTGTACTGTTGGAGGCGAACGGCCCATCGCGCTAGGCGGCCAGTCAAGTCTTTGAGATTATGCAACCATAAAAGACTGAAGTGGTCAGTCATTACCGTGAAATGCACACCTTCCAAGTAAGGATGGAGTTTTTCAACCGCCCAGAGCACAGCAAGACATTCTCGCTCTGTAGTGGTGAAATTCCTCTCTTGCCTAGTGAGTGAACGACTAAGGTAGGAAATTACCTTATCTCCTTAGGGGTATGGTTGGGTTAAGACGGCCCCAATACCGTACTCTGAGGCATCAGTCTGGACAACAAATGGTTAAGAGTAATCCGGACAACTCAATATTGGAGCAGCCACCAAGCACTCCTTAATTTTCCGAAAGGAAACGGAACAATCCTCGGTCCAGTTAAACTTTGAATGTTTTCGAATAAGCGCAGTGATTGGTGCAATGATTGATGAGAAATCGGTGACGAACCGACGGTACCATGAGAAGGTTCCCACAACACGCCTTACCTCACTTACAGTGTTCGGAACTGGTAACTCTAACATAGCCTTAACCTTGACAGGATCCACATGCAAACCATTCCGATCTACCACATACCCTAAGTACTTCATTTCCGGACGCCAAAATTGACATTTGTCCACACTAATAGTGATGTTGGCTTCCCGAAGCCTACGAAATACTTCCTCTAAAATAGACAAATGATGTTCAAAAGTTTGACTAACTATGACAACGTCATCAAGATAAACGAATAAGTTTGGCTCCAGGTCATGCCCAAGAACATTGTCTATGAGTCTTTGCCAAGTAGCTGGAGCGTTGTGCAACCCAAATGGCATACGATTGAACTGATATAAACCACGGTTGGGGACAGTAAAAGCGGTGTATCCTTTCGATTTTTCTGCCACTGGTACCTGCCAGTAAGCAGATTTAACATCCAGACTGGACAGATACTTCGCATCACGAAGCTTTTCCAGCGTATCTGACACCAAAGGCAAAGGGTAACTATCCCGCACAGTGACAGAGTTTAACTTTCGGTAGTCCACACAAAAACGAAAGGTATTGTCCTTCTTTTTGACAAGCAGAATCGGAGATGACCATGGACTATTAGAAGGCTCGATCACTCCCAGTCTGAGCATTTCTTCTAGTTCCTCATCAATTTGCTTCTGAACAATCGGATTCACCCTGAAGTACCTCTGTTTTATGGGTGGACTACTGGTGACAATGACATGCTCTGCCATGGTAGTACAGCCCAGTTCCTTACCCATCAAATTAATGTTCCTGTCAATAACTGCTTGAAGTCGTATGCTTTCCATAGGGGTTAACAAGGTTTTCCCATTGACGTGCTCAACAGTATTGGCAACGACTGGTTCTTTCGAAAAGTGCCACTCATGGTGCCTGAGATCAGGGACTATACCCATTATTTTCCAAAAGTCTGCGCCAAGAATCAGTAAGTGGGACAACTCTGGAACGACAATTACTTCCACCAACCGAAGCCGACCCCTCAACGAAATGGGCAGCTCCACAACCCCCACGCTTCGACAACGATTCCCATTGGCAACGGTACAGACTGTAGTCTCGGCGTGATTCACCCGTATACCCAAGTCACGGATAACTTCCAATCCCTTACTACCAAGTATGGTGCGGGAAGCTCCGGAATCCAATAACCCCAATAACGATTTACCTAAAATATCTACTCTTAAATATGGACGTTCATCATTGACAGCGTGCTCCAAGACATAATCCAGAATGACCTGAATTCTGTCGACCGGGTACTCCTCAGCGACATACCCACCCCGATCAGTTAGGAATGTCGAATATCGTTTCCCTGCTTCGAGCAATTTGGACAACTTCTCACGGTTACTCCCTCTTTCTTACAACTGTAGCAAAATTTGTCCCGTCGTACAGAACAACCAACTGCCCGGTGACCCGGTTTATTGCAACTGAAGCAAATAATCTCCTTCACGGGTCTCCTGGAATGCTCATCGGACCCGGAAGTAGAAGCTTGACAACTGTCAATTTTGTCCTTCTCCACCCCTACATATGCAAGGTCTGGCTCCAAGGCACTACTTCGCCTAGAAGGTGCTGCAAAGTTCTCCACCGACTCCTTCCTGGCTTCCAAACGTCTACCTAAGTCACGGAGTTGACTGATTGTGGTAACTTCTACCAGAGCTGGCTGCGTCTGATAAAACGGTGCAATATTAGTCATAAAAATTTTAAGTTTAGTATCCTCGGAGATTTGACAATTCAACCGGTTGAAGTACCCAGTCATGACAGCTATATAAATTCCTATAGACTCATCTGATCCCTGGGTACGTTTTCAAATTTCTTCGAATAACTTTTCATTATAGTTGGAAGAAAGATATTCTTCCCTGAGCAAGGCAACGAATTCGTCCCAAGAAGCTACCTCGCCTCTATATGCCGAATAAAATTGGTATGCCCTGCCAGAAAATAAATCGATACCCGACTCAAGCAATATATCCTTAGATACGTGATGCGCTATCCTAAGTTCCTCGACCCTCTCCAAAAATGCGCTTAAGGAAATCCCCTTCCTTTCCCCTGAAAATTTAAGGTCCCATTTATTTGGTAAAATTTGCTTAACGTTGACCGGACTCACTGAGGTGGGTGGGATACTCGAAGATCTCCTTGCAGGATTAATGTTGCTTACAAACTGGGTTTGGTTCAGCAGACTTAGTTGAGGTGGAACGTCCTTTTGGCAATGGTCTGCCTTCTGGTGCAAATCTTCCAATAACGATAACGCTTTAGCTAGAAGGTCCGGTCGGTCGGTCGCATCTTCATCTTCAATTTCTATGTGATCAATCCTATTCAAGACATGACCCAACTTCGACTGTAGCCTGATGAAGGAGTTGCTTCTAGGTGTATCGCTGAATGCCAGTATGAGAGGATCCAATTCTGCTAACTTTAGCTTCACAGCATCCACATCTTGCTTTACCGTAAAAGGGTACTTCGGATACCTAACGCTACCTCCACTCCTCTCAATTCTCATTGCCATCGACAAGGCATGACGCATTTCTTCCACGTTTCCAAGTGCAATTCCTCTTATACTAAGTTCATCTTGTGTTAAACGATATGCTTGCATTTTATATGCCATTATGCTCACAATTACTCTTGCTCAATGAATGATCAACAATTAGAAACAAAATAAAAAAAATACGATTTCCAATTTTTTTTCAATATGTACTTTATTTGTTTACCTGTTTGTTTATTAAACTCAATTTAGTTTTACTTGGCCATTTATTCTTATTACAATCTTTTTGGTATTTTGGGAGATTGTTTATTACTTATTTCGGTATTTGCCAGGGGACTAAATTCCTGGCGCCCTTCCAGATCTATATTAATTTCAGTGATTACTTACTTACGAACCTCCCCGTCTTCACTGAGCTAGCGGCAAATACACACTTGTCATCTGACTTGTGGTCCAAGAGACTTGTACATTTGGTACATAGTTGTACGGTTTCATTTTGGCGCCCAACGTGGGGCCCAAATAGCTTGACGGCAAGCAGGTTTTGATAACGTGGACAGTAAAGTACATATTGAAAAAAAATTGGAAATCGTATTTTTTTTATTTTGTTTCTAATTGTTGATCATTCATTGAGCAAGAGTAATTGTGAGCATAATGGCATATAAAATGCAAGCATATCGTTTAACACAAGATGAACTTAACTATGAACTTAGTATAAGAGGAATTGCACTTGGAAAAGTGGATGAAATGCGTCATGCCTTGTCGATGGCAATGAGAATTGAGAGGAGTGGAGGTAGCGTTAGGTATCCGAAGTACCCTTTTACGGTAAAGCAAGATGTGGATGCTGTGAAGCTAAAGTTAGCACGAACGAAGTAAGTAGTAAGCCACAAACATAATAAGCAGGTGGGCATTAAATGTGTAAACAAATTAATAAACCTCGAACCGTAAGCGTGTAACAATTAGCATGTAAGCATGAAACCATTAAACTGTAAGCATGTAAGCACTAAGCTGTAAGCATGTAAGCACTAAGCTATAAGCATGTAAGCACTAAACTGTAAGCTTGTAAGCACTAAGCTGTTATCACTAAGCTTTAAGCATGTACGCATTAAACTGTAAGCATGTAAGCACTAAGCTTTAAGCATGTAAGCACTAAGCTATAAGCAATGAACAACTTAGCATGAACCAAAGAGGCAATAATAAAAAAAATAAGCGCATAACCCGCACCCAAATACTTGACACTTCAAATGATAAGCGAATAGAAGAAATTAAGAGTAAAAAAAATATTGTTGTTAGCGTAGCGTCGCTTGAGCTCAGGCGATGGCGCAGATTGGGGATCATCAACCCCAAAACGTTCAATATACTCCTCAATTTCCGCTTGACAATAAAGCAAGCAAAAAAATAGCGCAATGTCAGACAACAACAATAAAAAATCAACAATATACCAAAGCAAAACTACAACAAAACTTGCGTGCTCTGTAAGTGCTAAAACACCATTGGACATCCGGTATGTTCATAGACGTGGGCTGTGACGTATTCCCAGCCAATCAGGAAGCCTTGTATACTAATATGTTGGCACCATCATAGCAGTCCAAGGTTTAGGTCCCAGCAAACAAAAGTGTTGGATCCCCGCAAATAAAAACCCTATAGAAAATAAAAGTGTAATCGGGATTCTCCGACTCAAAAAAATACAATTACTCGTACACCCACAGGTACCTATATATTGTGTACTTGATATGCCCCTTTCCCAAGAATAATTATTGAATCTGACCCATATACATATATAAACTGAACAAGCTAAAGAAATAGGTATCGTTACCCAATAATTAAAAAAAACTAAAAGGTACATTGTGGAAAATAGGAACTAAAGTGTATTAGAACCAACTCAAACGAAAAGTTGAGATTATATAATATTTATACACACATTTACCTGTATAATACCACGATGGTAAACTAAAAATTGAATAAACATAATGACATCATCATGATCGTAGCGAAAATGATAAGGACATGTTTGGAAAATACGATCATTCAATGACAGTATCATTGAAGCGAGTACGGTCTCTTTTTTTTTTTTTTTAAACTTAATTTTTTTTCCTTTTTGAACAAACGTATAACATTTATCAAAATCAAGCCTTCAAACATTTGAAAACTGTAAGAAACGGTTCACCTAACTTTAGGGTGAAATTATTAATCCGGCAACAATGCCAACGGAAAAATTTCAGTGATAGAAATTTTGTCAAATGTAAATCAAATATCTCCGAACAGAGTATATAAAACAAATGACACATTACAATAAGAAAATAGGTAGGTACTTCACTTTGAAGATGGCAAATAAAATAAAAGTATTTAACGTACCCCGGCCGTAAGAGGTTTTTCTCCTTCAACTATTGAAACCAAGACTGGATCGAATTATGGAGTAGAATTGGTTATTTCATCCAATTTACCAATCGTTGTCATGTATACCGGCCTTCGGAATCTGTCGAAGAGAAAACTAAGTGTGAATCTGGTAATACCGGCAACTAATGTAACGAAAATAAAATTGTCGTTACTTTATTTCGTTTTCGAAAATACAACAAGAGAACTGAACAAAACAGACTTTCTGAGGCCTACCTGTTGATTGATCATCCAGTTTTCCAGACTCCCTTTTGATACAGGGGTTAGGTGTGGTGTTCTAAAAATCCTCCTCAGAGTTTATTCCAGGTCCGATTTCTAAAAAATATGCACACAGGTAACACCAGTCGAACCCAAAATATTCAGTTATGGCTCACAAAAGAAAACCCAATTAAGGATGACTTCAATATCACTCGATTTTTGTGAAACCTTCAAAAGAATAACCAGCACAACCTTTCTGTTCACGGGTGTCAAGGGAAGTGCCAGAATCGACCGAAAGGAACGTGAGCCTCGTCATTGGCCACTAGGTTAGGCCAATCAGAATCAGGTACGTCACAATTCACTATAATTTTGACTATTATAATGAATTTCGGCTTCTAATTACTCTCATAGATATCGATAAGATATAATACTGGACTCACAAGCACAGATAATACGAAATATCAACATTTTCTGAAAAATCTTGATGTCGATTCTCGAAGAACTCAGGAATGTCCAACGAGATCCCTGGCAACACCGCAAAACTGCTGCGATTCGATTCCTGCCAATTGCTATCGAATCGTATCGACTTCGCAGTCGTTTGCTGAATATCACGTCAAAGATGATTGTAAATAGTAAACAAACCATTCTGACCGAATAAAATAATAACATTTCAAATGATACTGAGTACAGGAGTTTTATCAAGGTAGGCGTCTAGATTAAATATAATAGATCCTTCTGGCTGAAATAATGTCACGGTTGTTAGATTCTGTTTCTATTTCCAACCATCCAATATTCAAAGCCTGTTTATATTTTTCAGATCCTGCTGCGAACACAACCTAAAATTTGTTACAAATACAAAGTTTAAGAAATCGAGGAACGATTAACGATTAGTCAGGAAGTTTTATAAATATGGATTTGCAACAGAGAACAGGTGCAAAACAAAGTTTTCTGGCCAGATAGGATCGCTTTTCGCTCAAGACAATCGTAAAATTATCCACTACCGCCAATAAGTGGAAGTGTATTATGGTATGCCTAACCACCAGTGATCTAGTAAGGTAGCTAAAAACTTCTCTACTATACTTGGACACTGCACCCATGAATACAATCTTTTCAGGTATCCAGTCACTGAATAACAAATACAAGAGATCGGGAGTAGTATGTTCTTCAGGAAACGAAGTTATCCAATACCCATATCAATGAAATATATTTTTCATCGTTTCTCAGAATGTTATTTCATATGAATAAAAATATTAAATATGTACAATATACAGGGTGGTTCAATTTATTTTGATGGACATATGAGGTAAGACAAAAAATGAACGTAACATTGTATGATCAGCAAATGCAAATAAAAAAAATCCTACTTACTACTACTACTTATTCAACTGCACTTAACTATTAAACAAACAGCCCCAAAAAAACATATTAACCAATAACTTTTTTAAAAGGGAATCTAAAATCAGACGTGTATGCTCAACTGAATTTAGATTTGCAAAATCGAATTTTGAGGGCTTGAACACGGCAAATGTTGAGAACGTTATGAGAAATCATGTAATGCAAAATTCTGAAATATGTCTTGCAGCAAACGGAAGACAATTTGAACATTGAAGTATATTAATATATTGTGTATTTTTAATTTTTTTTGTTGAGACTTTTTCTTACTCCGTTTTTTTAAGTAGTCAAGTAGGTATATTGGAATTAGTAGTTTGGTGAATTTTGTTTAACTTGAAATTGCCGTGATAGTGGAATTCACATCACTCTTTCACATCTATTGACAATAAGCAATTAAACCTCCAATATCGTACATGTTGCAGGATGCACTAACTGATGTAAAATAGGTTTGATTCTCGTGAAAATCATATAATTTTTGTGGCCACCCAGTATAACCTTTGAAGAAGATGAAAATTTTCTATGATAGAATATGCTTTCGACTATCAATACTCTGTAATGATTTTGTAAGTTCTTCACAGTATGGGTAATGGGTATTCTTAAAAACTGCCTGTAAAAAATGAAAAACAGGTTTTTATATTTAACTGTCCCACTGGTCTAGAGACACAGTGGATAATCAGAAAGGCATGAAGGTATTTTCAAAAATATGAACTCATAACCATAATAGAAAATTCAATCAACACTTAAGCTGATACCATAATTTTGTAGTATGCAAAATATACAGGATTTCGATCGACAAAATCTTTTGACATACTTCACATTGGGACTGAAGAAATAATTTGAAAACTCCAAGAGGACAGTTCAGCTAACACCCCAAACATTCAGAAAATAAAGATAATTTACATTCCCAAAAAACGATAATGGTTTTAAACAATAAAAAAAATCATAAGTGCAGTGTTATGTACCGCAGGATTATAATATAGTATGCCCCAACAGGATTCATTATGGTACCAACGCAAAATGTAGCAACAATTTCTTTTGTCACTCACAAAAATTAAGTCAACATTACAGAAATAAATATACATGAGTAATTTAATTAATTGGTTTATCAATTGTTATAATAAATCCAACTGGTTTACTTATTTTTGCAAAATAAATTCATATTGATTTTTAAAACAATGTTGTAAACACTACAAGGTATGTCATTAAAAAATCAAAAAAGCTATATTACCAACTTATATGGGTGTTCATATTTTGTTGTGATACCATCTCAGAATTTATACAACGTTTATATTAAGTTCTATCTGTTCTATCATCTTTCAACAAACCAAATGCAAAGGGATAGAAATATACATTATAACTGAAATTATTGAAGTTTTCGAGAATATGAATTATTTTTCGATCAACTAGATCTTGAAATTGAAACGTAGTTTCTACCTGAAGATAAAGTATGTACAGAAGTTGGAGTATTATTTTTAAAATATGAAAATTCGTATAATTTGTGATTTTCACTAATGCCCTGTACTTCATAGGACATGAAATGTGAAAGGAAGCCTTTGGTAAATAATACATTTGTGACAAAAAATATGTTTGTTATTGAAACTATAATACGAGTTATTTTACAAAACTGCGGTATATTATACTACATCGTAAATTAGAACACTGTTGTTATTGTATCGGAGCCCATTTAGTTCATACCACTTGATACCATAAAAATCAGAAATTTCGAAACTTACCAAACGCAATTCATCTTTAGATATATCGTATGATGGACCCATTTGGATATTATCAGAAAAACCCATTTTAGAAAGTAACCGATGACACAATTTCAACTGAATTCGCAAGGCAAGAGTGAGAGAAATATTTTTTCTGCTTGATGCTACGTGAGAGTTAGTTTTAAAGTCTTTGTGTTTGGCTTCAAACCTTATGGACTGAATAATATAACATGGTGGTCCAACTTTTTTTATTACTCTAGGATAGTGATGTAGAAAATGGAACCTTGGTTTGAGGTATTCAGAAAAAATGGTGAAATATAAATGGTTATGTTCTTCAATAAGGGTTTTGAGTAATTCTATTGAACCTTTTGAAAATGATGAAGATATCAAAATTTCGGTGATTTCTAACATGATGTTATAATAATTCCAAATAATGTCATGTTCTGGAACTAAATCGCCAACTATTAATCTAAAATTAAGTACTAAACACATCATTTCCGCAGATGATAAAATAAGGCAACCATTTTTCAAATTATCTAATTTTAGAAAATGAGGTTTATTTTTTTCCATGCTGCAGTAGTTGAAATATTTGATTTTTTCATTCAAACGATTCAAAGTAAAATAATCTTTTGCAATTATAATAATAATAATAATAATATGTCTTTATTCATACAGTACATTTCAGTTAATATATTATATGTATAGTGAGTTGACATGATGCTGTATGAAAGGGCGGAATTCAGTCACCCCTATCCGAGGACATTGGTAACTGCTCTTCCATCCAACCCTTCGATTATTTATATAGTAATGGTATGCCCAGATTACATATATTATAAACTCGATGTAATAATAAAATCAGAGCAAAAACAAAAGAGCAATTATTAATAAATACGTTAATATTCACATTTCTCTGATGAGAAGAAAAAAAGAAAAAGATACAACGTAAAATGCAGATAGTCAATTGCAACCATTTTAGATAAATTAAGTTATTTGTTATAATAAAAAATATTAAAAAAAATATACAAAAATTAGAAAGAAAAAGAAAATGAAAAGAAAATGAAAATGAAAATGAAAAAGTGGAGGCGACCAGGAAGCCAAAATATTAAGAAACTCATCAGTTACGTGCTTTGTAAACATTCATATCCATCCTTTCATCTGGCGCTAAGACTATCAAGGAATTTTGAAACTACCTTCTAATAACATTTTTCTCAATAAGCTTTTAAATTTATTTTTGTTCATAAGTTTCAGTGTGTCAGGAACAGCATTGTAAATTTTAGGAATCATATACGAGTACGAGCGTTCGAAAATAGACGTGCGGTGTATTGGCGGAGTCTTCTCTGAATAATAATTTACGGAATAAATAATAACGTCGTGACAGAAACAACTCATATTCAGTAGCCATCTTTCCTCCATTGTTAACCAATTTATTTCCTTTAATTTGTGAGATATAGAATTGCGTTTTCTTATTCCATAAATAAACCGTGCACATGCATTCTGTACGTACTGGATACGAATTTTATCATGTTTCTTCAAACAGGGGAAGTATACGATATATGCAAAGTTGAAATGGCTAAGAACCAGCGAGAATTAAACCTGTGATGATTTTTGCCATAGCATATCTGTGGACACCCTCACGCAAATCATCCATAATATCACATGTCAAATTCCTGTATATATGAAAATTTGGAAGTTCATGAAAAACACACTCTTCTTTTATTTCATATGACATTTGTGCTACAGAAGACGCGTATTCGTTTTCCTTTCTCATTTCATTATCACTTTCCATGTAAGATTGCTTTAAACTATTTTTATGACCTTTGCAAAACCTACAATAATAATTCGCAGAAAAAGATTCAGAAAGTCCAAATATCGAATGTAATCCTGAATTATCTCCAGTTAACACAACTAATGAAAAATAAACTCTTTCTTGTTTGCCATTTACCATGATTTCAATGCCTGTGTTTTCAAGAAATTGTAATTCTTTAACAAGTATATGGAATATTTTCCGGTTTCCAAATACTACACGATCACTACTATGAAACAGCATAACTAAAAAAAATATTTTCAAGCCTGGTTTGAAATTCTGGAGGCAAAGATAGAATACTGAAATAAATTAAATACCGGCATGACTTCCAAGTGGATTGCTAATTTCAAAATCATCAAAATAAAGAATAATTGGAAAAACATTCTTAGTTCCTACGGTTATGAGATACTGTTGCCATATTTCGCCCTGCATTATGTTAGTAATAGAATCCGTATCATTTTGACTTTCAAAAAGTATATTTTTTTTTTAACTCATACATTACTTGATATACACCTGGTATTTCCAAAAATTTCACCAGAAGTCTTCTCATAGGTATGAAATACCCATATCTTTTTTTTAAATCCAGTGAAGTTTCGCCATTAGCTCTGTTGGTATCAGGAGAGGTTCCAATAAAAAATGGAACAGGATTAATTAAGTTTACGTTTTTTTCAAAATATTTTAGAGTCATGTATTCAGATTTGAACCGTTTTAAAGACGTTTCCAAGTAATTCAGCATTTCAGTAACATCATGTAGGTCCAATTTTATCGATTTCAAATTGTTTTGAATTATTTTTATAAATCCAGATGACAAAAAATCAGAAAATAATGTTATAATTTGGTTTACGACTGAACGGTTTAGAGTCAACATATTATATAATGATGATATAAGTGAATCTGCAGAAAACTGCAGCAGATGACAAAAGGAGTTTAAATCTGTTAGTTCAGTCTTTTCATCGGCTTTTGTTGCATTGTCAGAAACATCTATGTGTAATATTTCTTCCTCTTCCAAATGTGATGGAATTGGTTCAGAGGTTGTACTTTCACCAAAAAAGTTGCGTGAACTAGACCCTTCATTCTGATGATTCAAAATTAAATGTCTCTTATATGCATCCCGCCCATAAAACATTCGTGAACAACTGTCTACAAAACAAGTATAATTTTTGGAGATACCATGATTGTACAGTAAATGGGATATGAAAATATTAGGACGTTGAAATGATTCTCCACACAAATGACAATACATGATGTTGAGGTACTGAATTACTTGGTGATTAAATATCAGTCAGATCTGTACAACTTTACCTTCAGGAGAGGAACGTGATGCAATATTCCGAATGTGTCATATATTCAACTGAGTCCAAAATATATGGAAATACTTTACATTCAGGAGAGGAGCATGATTAAATTATTTCACAAGTCGCAAATGTTCAATCAAGTCCATAATATATGGGATTACTTTATCTTGGGAGGTGCTGATACCATACACTGTGTGCTGTATTAGTATCCACAAATATTCAGATTGAACAGGATAGGAAGCATTCAAAACATGGAATAATTTGAAGCACAAATCAACAGCTCTTATTAGACTCTCCAACTTATAATGCACTTTGTCAACCACCACATAAAATGAGTTTATAGTTCTAGGAGTAGGACCTCAATAAGTATATGAGGCTGAACTGTTTGTTTCAGCGCTTGAAGTTTTTCACGGTACTGTCTTATTGATGACTCAATATCCCCTGGAACCTGTAAATATCAGTTGTTGAATATGGATGCACAATACAATTATTATTAAGAGTTAGGTATGTTAAGTATGCTTAAATTTGAGTAGTTATGGGAATCTTTTAGGGCTGTCCGAATATATGTTCTAAAATTATCAAACTCATAAAACTTGTTCTTAAGTGAGGATAATTCAACTGATTCATTTAAAAAAACACAAAGAAGCTCATGCTACCCTTACCATCAGGTGATATGAGCTTCTGAGTGTGTACTGGGCATACATGTGGAAACTATATTGAAATATAATTTCAAAGACAAAACCATTCCTTTGTATAATACCTGTTTTTTTTCAATTATAACATATTTTCAGTAAAATAATTATTTTTACAAATGATTTTCCAATAACTGTGAAAAATAAAATTAAATCGAAAATATAAAATTCAAAATACCTACTGTTCTATTCAAATGGGTACTTCATAAAATGCATAAAGTTAAACTACAAAAGTGTTAACAAACCAAACGTAAAGACAATTTCATGATATTTCAAAAATGGTAAAATATTACCTTCACATGCAAAAGAAGACTTTCAAAAACTTCTACTCCAGAAAGAACCCCGCACCATTCTTATGGAAAATGGGTCCCGGTGAAATTCGATGAATTTTTGATATGATGTCGTTCAAGTCAAGCTGAACAAAAGTGTCCATGGGCCCAACTCAATCCTATGGCTAGTTTTCGAGATACAGGGCGTCAAAGTTGGTAAGTGGCCATTTCTTTAAAGTAGTATTGCTTTCAGGAAAACATCTAAAATAGAAATGTATTTCGCGACAGATATTGCTTACCGATACAGCAATACTTCTAGACTGGTTTTTGATAAAAAATATTGTTGGATACAGGGTGAGTCCAGCATTATTCAAAATGAAATTCTCAATCAACCCTACGAAGTGAAGATGTGACCAAACCAAGTATCACACTGATATATATCATTTGAATATGTCAAAATTGATAAATTGAACATTTTGTACAGGGTGAGTCAAGATGTGACAGTTTTTATGGTGACATTTTGTATATTTTTATTTTATATTATGAGCTTTAGGTATACTTGACTACCAACCATTCAACATATTTCTTGAACAAAATTGATATACAGTATGAGACAAACACTAGGTGATGACAAAAATTGCGAAAAGGAGATTTTTTTATAACTCATCCCGTAATTGATTTGCTGAATTTTTGATTTGATAAAGTTCAAGTTAAGCTGATCAATAGTGTTCATGGGCCCAACCTTGAAAAGTAAACAGTTTTTTCTCTACCAGGTGTTGAAGGTTTATAGATAAGACTAACTCAGTTATCCACATATTCCACCGAGCTTATAATTATATTTTTTGTTTTCAATTCTCACTTCAAGAGTTCGGTAAAGGATGTTCATTATGTACAGGGTGAATCATTTTCAATGACTAATGTTGAAATAACGACGAAAACCAGACACCATTATTGAACTGATCCATCTAAAATAATATTCTGTGATAATTATACTTACTTACCGACTGACCCTTCGATCATTAAAAATTGAAAAAAGTTGTACATAGAATATTAAAAAATCTGATATATTTCAAGCATTTATACTGATATTTCAATTCAGGAATATTAAAAAAAAAAAGAAAATACTAACATAACATGCATTTATAATAACATTTCAATTCCAAAGAAAACATCACCACGAATATTTGAAAGAAAAATAGAATAGGAATCACTGAATATACAAAAAGAATGAAAATAACAATAAGCAAAGTAGACCTGAAGCAGGGAGATCAATTGTTGGATCCAAACTGTTTAAATATGACAAAATAAATTAGATATCAATGAGCTCCGGTAGGCTGTATTGATTAACTTGCTGACGTCTATTAGCAGCATCAGATATAACATCTGTAAGTATTGTAGAGGGGTAGCGAATATTTTGCTCATGTCGAGCATATCCCATGAACCACAAAACGCGTCTCTTTTGAAAACATTCTCTTCTTCACCTATTCGGATCATTTGTTGTGGAGCTAATCGTGTATCGCAAACAAAACAAGATATAATGTTTCTGGAAGCCATTGAGTTCACGGATCAGATAACAATAAAATATTCAATTTAAATGTCGTTCGAATGCAGACAATAATGAATGAATACACTTTTCAATATCTAACAACTTGTCTTTTTGTAATAACCCGTATTGACCGAAGGAGGGGTTTTGAATTTGCGTTATTTGGTGTACCCGCCATTGTAATTCAAATTATAGAAACATGTTTAAAGATCAACAGAAAATACGAGAAAATATTTCATATTTAAGTTTGATGTGGAATTTATCTAACTCGCAAGAGTCAATGGCGTTCAAGATGCGTTTCCCATGAAATCGATCAATTAATTCAAAATTGCTAGTTCTGAAATTCGACATATATTCTTTTACTATTTTAGTGGGTATTGTTTAATTGCCATAAAAATAAGATATTATTCAATGAAACACTTTTATTATGTCTGAAATAAATGGCGTAGTGACATTCAACAACTTGCAGAAAAAATCTCTATACCATGAAATTGATACAACATGTTGAGAATCATATGAATAATTAAGAGATTATTACTGAAATCCATATCAAATGATTCAATATATCTATTTTTTCTTCGGATATCGAAGTTTTCATAGTTTTCATAGCCTTAAGTGGATCACTTGCAACACTGAAAAAAGATTGTCAGAAGTTTTTCTGGTATTGTTGGTTTCTTCTATCATTACTATTCTATGGGTATTTCCCCGGACGTTGCTAATATTATTATTAATAATAATACTCCCTCATGAACACTCGTAGAGCGTACCCTGATCGGGCAGAGGACGGTTATTATTATTATTTTATCCGTGGCGCTCCGGGACGACTTACTGATTTTTGGTGGCTTATTCACTTTTCAGCTGAAGGAAAACCCGGAAAACCTACAGCTCCACCTCGGGTGGTCGGTGTGCACTCCAAGCTAGCACTACACGGAATTGGCATCTAGACAACTCACAATACACTTGATTTTCAACGAGGCATGTGGTCGTCTATCGATAGTTTCGTTGCGATAACATGAAAAATACACTTTTCCCACCACTTTGTTGGAAGTCTGAAGACCCACAGTACCACCCTCTCACTCTCTCACCCTCTCTCTCTTTCTCTTCTCTTTTTCTCTCGCTCTCTCTTATATTTCTTTGTTTTTGAACTGAACAACCCAGCATTCGAATTCTTTACCGAGATATTTGTTCCCTGAGAACTGAAGGTTGGGCCCATGAACACTATTGATCAGCTTGACTTGAACTTCACCATATCAAAAATTCAGCAAATCAATTACAGGATGAGTTATTGAAAAATCTCCTTTTCTCAATTTTTGTTATCACCTAGTGTTTGTCTCATACTGTATATTAATTTTGTTCAAGAAATATGTTGAATGGTTGATGGTCAAGTATCCCTAAAGCTCAAAATATAAAATAAAAATATACAAAATGTCACCATAAAAACTGTCACATCTTGACTCACCCTGTACAAAATGTTGAATTTATCAATTTTGACATATTCAAATGATGAGCTTATCAGTGTGATTCTTGGTTTGGTACGTAGGGTTGATTGAGAATTGCATTTTGATTAATGCTGGACTCACCCTGTATCCAACGATATTTTTTATCAAAAACCAGTCTAGAAGTTTTGCTGTATGGGTAAGCAATATCTGTCGCGAAAAACATTTTTATTTTAGATGTTTTCCTGAAAGCAAAACTACTTTAAAGAAATGGCCACTTACCAACTTTGACGCCCTGTATCTCGAAAACTAGCCATAGGATTGGTTTGGGCCCATAGACACTTTTGATCAGCTTGACTTGAACTAGATTATATCAAAAATTCATCGAATTTCACCGGGACCCATCTTCCATAAGAATGGTGCGGGGTTCTTTCCACTGTTTTTTATTGTAGAGTCTTATTCTTGATTTTGGTGGGACCAAATGAGACAGGGCTGCTAAATGGATAGCTACTTTGTTATCTGAAAAATCGCATATAAAACATTAATCTTCGAATGATTTTATTATTAGGATATTATATACCTACAACTTTACATTTCATGCAATAAAGTAACATATTTTGATTGATACAATCATATATTGAGATTATTGTTATATATATACTTAGTTTAAAAACCTGAGAAACGATATATGACAATGATGTCTGCTAAAATAATTCTACGTCATGAATTTCGCAATGTAGGACATTTATTTTATAATTTTCAATAATGAAACAAAATTTTAGTCACTTGTCAAAAATAACTCATCATAATGCTGCTGATTCTATCCCACTCCCTCCATACAGAGTGTACTCGTTTTAATTTTGAGATGTTCCATAAAGCCTCCCTGATGAGTGGGAAACCACGAAGCGGATGGTGGAACTCTAGCTAAGGTTATCTCTGGTTAAATGGGAAAAAAGTTGCGTGACAGAAGGGACATCTAAATACTGAAATTCTCGATTTCTCATTTTATTTTTTCTGGTATTATCATCAGAGTACAAACAAAATGAAAAATACTTCTTCGTAGAAAATTTTTATAAGCATTCTTGTGTCAATATCAGTTTCGACTAATACAGATTTTTACAGTATTTTCCATTCTAAATTCGATGATAATCACACATAGTAGTTTCATGATGTGTCAGATCTCGAATTTTTTCAAGAAATTATCGAATATGTGTCTGAATTGGGAAATAAATTGTGAAATTAGATATACCATATTATTAAAGAAAGAAAATCAAAAGTTTGGGTTGACATGTTGAATGATTGGTAAAAATATCTTAAAATATTTGTGATGATGGCCGAAAAAGATCCGAAACGCATTAAAACAGACATAAGTCATACATCATTGAATTTAGAAAGAAAAATACTATGAAAACTATTTTTCGAAACAGGGCCGTATTTATAAAAAAAAGTTGCTGGTTGTTCAATACCGAAACATCGGACAGTAAAATTGAAAATATAAGAGAGCTTATGAAAAGTTTCTGTGAGGAAGTGTTTTCCATCTTGTCCCAGCTCTAACGATAATAAAAAAAATCAGCAATCGAAAAATTCAGTTTTTCCGAAATAATTTGAAAATAAAAAATATGTTTGGAAATTTGATACTTCCATATAGATGACCCTTCTGTTACGCATAAGTGGGTAGCGAGAATATTGACTTTGTGTTATCTTTATTGTCACAAGAATGTTAATGATATATACTTTTCAATTGATACCTTCATCCAAGTCATCCACTTGGAGCAAATTCAATTGTTCCAAAATTGCTATATCTCTAATGCCTTCTTTTTTTACTTCTATCAACTTTTCCATAAATGGGAACCAATTAGTATGAATATTAATGGTCGCCTCTGGAAACACTTGCTCAAAATCCATATCAATCTGAAAATTTATAATTTTATTAGGTACTGCGTTTAAAGGAAACTAAAGAAGGTACGAACAAATCTTTGTGAACAAATGGACAAACTTGAACAGCTTGAGACTTTGTTGGTTTTTCCTTAGCCAGACAGTCGAAATTGTATATCCTGAACATTAAAAAATATAGAGTTGTATATTTTGTAATACTCAATCTACCAATCCAATTGCACGTGGGTCATTTAATATTGGCCACTCTGTAAAAAACTGAGAAATTGAGCAATTACGGAGAAATTATCGATTCGTCTATAAACATTTCTGAGCCATTAGAAAGGGATACCAACACAGTCGTTGAACAATTCACAGATATCATTATTGGAGCAGCTGAGGAGGCTATAGGAAAAACCTCTACAATAAAGGGACATGTTCCTGTCCCATGGTGGAATAGAGAATGTGATGAAATAATCAGATCAACCAAAACAGCTTTCAACAAACTAAAAAGAAATCATACGATGGAAAACCTTGTGATCTTCAAACGACGGAGAGCGGAAATGAAACATAGCAAAATTAAATCATGGGAGAACTATGTCTCTACTATGAATTCATCCACTCCTAAGTCAGAAATATGGAAAAAGGTTAAAAAAATCAAAGGCTCCAATTCGAAATCTGGCATCACTTGTTTAATGGTAGAAAACTCACCAATATCTGATAAATCCGAAATTTCTGAAATATTAAGCGAAGTTTTCCAGAAACACTCGGATAATGGAAGCTATCATCAAGATTTTCTGCAACTGAAGCGCTCCGAGGAGAGCGAAGCTATTCAGATAGGAGAGGATAACTCCAACCCTTTAAACTTCCCCATCACTATGACGGAATTAGAAGATGCACTATCGAAATCAAATGACTCCAGCCCAGGGCCTGATACAATACCCTACTTATTCCTTCGAAAACTAACAGGAAACGGAAAACGATACCTTCTTATCCTAAATAAAATATACCTCTTCCATCAATTTCCTAGCAAATGGTCAGAGGCGATAGTGATACCGATATTGAAAGTGAATAAAAATAAATCTGACCCAAACTCGTACCGACCAATATCTCTTACCTGTACGATGTGTAAATTACTCGAAAAAATAATAAATGCAAGACTTGTTTATTTTCTGGAAAAGAACGACCTCATCATCCCAGAGCAAAGCGGATTTCGAAAAAATAGATCTACCCTAGACAACCCCGTCAACCTAGAATCAGACATCCAAAAAGCATTTGCAAATAAACAGAAACTCATGGCAGTTTTTTTTGACATCGATCGTGCATATGACAGGGTATGGAAATACAAAGTCCTCAAACAATTACTCCAGTGGGAAATCAAAGGAAACCTTCTGGCTTTCATACAAAACTTTCTTTCGAATAGATCCTTCAGAGTAAGGGCCAATGGGGAATTATCGAGGACAAAAACACAAGAGAACGGCACTCCACAGGGATCGTCCCTCAGTGTAACTCTTTTCTTAGTTGCCGTTAACAATATAGTGGATAATATCAGAGCACCACTCAAAGCCAACCTTTATGCAGATGACCTGGTCTTATACACTAGTGGGAAAAATGTACATTCGTCAGCCAAACTCATCCAAGCCGCCATCCACAATCTCGAACATTGGTCCAAACGAAACGGATTCCAGTTCTCCACCTCAAAATCAAAATGCATTCTTTTCACTAAAACATCTAATATTCAATACCCCACCATAACACTGGACAACCATCAGCTGGAATTCGTAAAAGATATAAAGTTTCTTGGTCTCACCTTCGATACAAGACTTCAGTGGGGAAAACATGTGAAGAACTTGAAAGAATCATGTCAAAATGGTCTCAACCTGATGAAAATATTAGCGAGTAACTCCTGGGGGGCAGATTACACAACACTCATGTCCATATACCGAACAAAATTAAGATCAAAACTGGACTATGGATCGGTGGTATACTCTAGTGCTCGGAAAGCAATACTCAAACAACTCGACAGAATTCATCATGCTGGTATCAGAGCTGCCCTTGGCGCATATCGAACTAGTCCAGTTGACAGCCTGTATAACGAATCAGGAGAACCTCCTCTGGAAGTAAGAAGGCAATATCTCTGCCTCACATACGCTGCAAGAATCTCGTCCAACCAAAACAACCCTGCTCATAAACGAATGTTTCCTAACCAACCCACTCAAATGCATCAAAATCCCGATACAGCTAATTCCCTGCAAGCTCGGGTCCAAAAATTGTCGAGTACTATCGATCTAAACTCCACATATCCTATAAATCCGGATATTCCTCCTCCTTGAATAGCTATTCCCTCCTGCAACACAGAACTCCTAAAATCTCCGAAAAATGATACTCCTACCAAGCTCATACAGAATTCGTTCAATATGATCTTATCCAAGTACTCCAACTTCAACCACATATACACCGACGCATCAAAATCCGAAGAAGGAGTAGGAACAGCAGTGATTAGTGACCAGGGCAGTGAATGCTACAAATTACCAGGAAATAGTGGCGTTTACACTGGAGAGGTTCATGCAATAGCACAGGCAATTCAAAAAGCAAAGCAGATGAACGGCAATTCGGTGATTTTTACAGGCTCTTTGAGTGCTATAGAAGGATCCCGACAGCTTTACCCTAAGCACCCCTTATTGCAACAAATCAAGACGAACCTGTGTGAATTGTATGAAGATGGTAAACATATCGAATTGGTGTGGGTTCCTTCACATACTGGTATTCCTGGTAATGAAAGAGCCGACGCTATGGCTCGCAACACTTTTGCAAATCCGGAGGCGAAAATAATCAAGAGAACACCACATGAAGACATATACAATGAAATAAAAACTCACACCAATAAAATATGGAAAGAGAGATGGCAGACACTAATTAACAACAAATTGTTCAAAATAAACAATAATATGGCAAAACCAAACTATTTTGGACTCAGTCGAAGACATCAAACTATCCTAACCCGCCTGAGAATTGGACACACCAAACTTACCCACAGGCATATTATGAAAAGAGAGGCCCCGAAAAGCTGTGAATACTGCGATACTAGAATATCAGTGGAACATATATTCGCCTGCCCAAACTATGAACAAGAAAGAAATAACCTCAGACTTACCGGTGACTTATCTTTGACTCTGAATGGTGATCTCGCAAGTGTCATACTATATATCAAAAAGATCAATTTATTTAATTCACTATGATGAATTTGTACCGTTTTTCTTATGTTCCACCGCTAATGACCCTGTGAGGTCGATGCGGATTAACTAATAAAAAAAAAAATCTTTGTGAACAAATGGACAAACTTGAACAGCTTGAGACTTTGTTGGTTTTTCCTTAGCCAGACAGTCGAAATTGTATATCCTGAACATTAAAAAATATAGAGTTGTATATTTTGTAATACTCAACCTACCAATCCAATTGCACGTGGGTCATTTAATATTGGCCACTCTGTAAAAAACTGGTCTACTGTTTTCAAGTCACAATCTCTCCTCATCCCAAAAGTGTGTGTCCATTTTTCTACAACTTCAAACCAAGGATCATTTCTTGTGCTCAGCCATATCCTCATATTTTCCATACTATCATCAAATATTCTACGAGGATGCTCAGTATTGTCATTTCTCTTATCTGTCTCAATTTGGCGGTGAATTCGCAAGAGATTTCTATATTTGTCTACAAGCCTTCCTCTTGCTATAGTAGGCCTGTTATTCAAATATTTTTTTTTTTAATGGCTGGTACGTAATATGTACCTGCACACTCTCTGGGAAATAATGTCAATATTTTTGCAGTAAGTATGTTGTAGTCACTATGGTTCAATTTATGATTGATGAAATAATTGAAATTTTTTTTCATTATAATATCAACCAATAATGTCCTCTTACTGTTATTCAGTATTTCATTTTGTTCACAGCATTTGATAATTGATGTACCAAGTGGGGTCATTTCTACCAATGTTTTTAAGTCGAAGTCTGGTAAACGGTGCAACTCATATGTACTGTTGGTCCCATCAAATGATTTTCCACTTTGGCTGCATGATGGTTCCGAATCATTATTACTGTTTATTGATTCATTGTTACTTCTGTTTGAAGTAGTCGAAGTTGTAGGAGAATTGGTGATGCTCGAAAGATAAGATTTCACCTTTGCAATCCCAGTAGATTCACCATCAGTGTCTGTCATATTCTATGAAGTAATAAATGAAGAAATATGAGACAATAATTTTAAAAGATTGGACAGTGATTCCCCACTAGTTGAGCAAAAAATGTATAAGTGTAATCTAGCATTATTCATCTCTAAGAAATTAATATTACCTATTAATTAGTTCTTAACACAGTGAAAATATTCTACAATAATAAAGTATAGTAAATAATTGTGCATGAAGATGTATAAGGAATCAATATTATTGTGAGTAGTGAGTTCAAATCTGCTTAAATTATTTTTTGGCCCATTTTCAATCAATAGATGCCAGTTGTCGGTTTTTATATTTTCCATGTGTTAAGAATTAAGTTAGTCAATTCCTTCTGTGTCATCACATGAAAGACAGGAAACGTAGTTACATTCTGTTATGTTTTGAACTCCCAGCTGTCATTTATTAATTACAGCTATCTGGTAGCTCAAATGAGAAGAATTGTAGAAAATTGAAATACGAACAAAATGATATTTTGAACTACCTGATTGGATCATTGGTACAGGAGAGAAACTGGAAAAACCAGAAAATTTTACAATTTTTTAAAAATTCCTTACTCCGCCATTTTTCAAGTTGTAGGGTTGGCCCTTCTCATGAAAGTATCGAATCATATCTATATACTTCCTGTGTACACTAAATTTGCACGTTAGTTTTGGCACAAATACAATATGAATTTTTTTGCACTGTTTTGCAGCGTGCCTGAATGCTCTAGTCCTTGTCCAATTTCAATTTATCGAACAGATTTTGAAAGTAGAAATATAGTACCACGTATATTCCGATTTTGCGTCAAAATTCTGTGAAATAGATTTAAAAGGCTTGCAAACCTAACCGATAACGTCAAGGGTCGCGTAAGCGGTCGAGTAGTAGGAGAGACCGGGAGATGACAGAAAGCGTATTATCACATAACCCGTTCATTAGTAGATTGCCCCTCATCTCCCGATCTATCCTACTACTATAGACCGCTTACGCGGGCCTGGCCGTTATCAGTCATGTTTGCAAACATTTTGAACTTCGCAAAATTTTATCGCAAAATCAGAATATACGTTTTGTAGTACTATAATACTTCTTCTTTCAAAATCTGTTCGATAAATTAAAATCGGACTAGGAGTAGAGTATCCAGGCACGCTGCAAAATAGTGCAAAAAAATTCATCTTGCAATTGTGCCAAAACTAATGGTTTGACAGCGCCTGTTTTGTGCACACATAAAGTACACATTATTCAATAATTTCGTGAGAAAGGCCAACCCTACTACTTGAAAAATGACGGAGTATAATCAAAATTAAAAAAAAAACTGTTTTTTTTGTTTTTAAATGTTTATAATATAACAAATTAATAAATGACAGTTGCGAGTCCAAAACATAGCAGAATATAACTACGGACTGTCTTCTATGTAATGACACAGTCGGTGTTCTACCACTATTTTTGTTAAAAAATTGGTTGGTGTATTTGTGAACACAAATTTACTTGGACATTTGTAGAAATCAAGAACTTTTAGTAATACATACCATATTTTCTTCGATAGGCTTTCTCAAGGCATTTTGAAACAATTCTTTGCCCGATTGAAGGAATTATTTGTTTCAAATCATCTTCGCTGAGTTTGCGTGCTAGGTCAATAGACAGTACATGATTTGCTATAATAGAGATATGAATTATATACCAGTTAAAAAAGTACATATATTTTTCTTTGTCTTTTTTTTTTTAATTTCAACAATTGCATATTTGTACAGAAAATTGAGGAAAGTTAAGCATGACTCACTTTATATCACAAGTATCAAAATATGGGTCGTGGTGGTCGGCTGGTAAAAGCGTACGCCTCGCAAGCGTGCGGGGTCGTGGGTTCGATCCACCGATTCACCGGTCTCGTGCATGGCATCACACGTTAAAATTTAATGGCTGCATCTTCCCTAGCTCACACAAGTCTCTCGAAGACTTCCGAGGGTTACGCGTAAGGGTGCAATCGGTTGATGGAAATAACAATTTTAACAACAATTTTTTTAACAATTGTAGGATTTGAAGCTTCAAAATCCATCATGAATATCTGAAGTACTTACTGATTTTTGGTGGTGTATTCACTTTTCAGCTGTAGGAAAACCCGGAAAAAACTACAGCACCACCCCGAGTAGTTGGTGTGCACTCCAAGCTAGCAAACAATATATTTGTATAAAATGTCGACCATAAGGAGTACCACCTTTTTTTACTGTTTAGTTATTTTTCTGAATTTCTTAATGCCTCATAAGAATATTTGATACTGTTTGTAAAAATGTATGTTTTTCTACCAGAACAAAATGTTGTTTCCACAACCTATTTTTTAATTGGTGAAATAAAGTGAAGATCCATAACTCTTTTACTCAACTTAGTGTAAATAGGGGTTCAACCATTTATAAAAATCCTACTAGGAAAAAAAATTGTAGTCTCAACTTTCAACAAACTTTTGTGTTCAAATCTTTGTTTCATATATGTGAAGAAGTTGAAGAGTTCCATGTTAAGGAGCGTGCCGTGAATATAAAATTAGTATAGTGAAATGTGGAAAAAATATTTGAGAAATACTCACAGAAAATGTACAGTTCTCATTACTGGAATTTGTTCACTTGTTTAGCAAAATTACCTTTTACATAATACAGGAGCAGATCAAGGTGACGTTGAGGCAAATTAGTTGCTATGAATGCTATAAGAACTTGTCTTTCAATTTTTTTTACCTAATTTTATTTAAAATATTTTAGTTCTCAAGAATAATGTATAGAGGCAGTTATCTTGAATTTTTGAATGTTGTCAATGGTATCCTAATTCAAAAACCCTCAGATACCTATCAATTTTCAGTAGAATCGGACCATAATCACAAAACTCGTCCGCCATCTTGATAGGTAGGTATGAATTTTGACTAAAAAAATCATAGTCACCTATAATCTCCACAAACTAATTTAGAATCGAATCGGACCATAGTCACAAAACTTGTCTGCCAGGAGCCCTCGTTTTTATAAATAATTTTATAACGCATTTTGTCACCGAAATTACGAACACCTGCCAAATCAAACAAAAGTTCGAAATATGTACTGGAGAGTAGGTAGGTATCAAATGAATGAAATCAATAAATTCGATAAAGTAACATTACAATATTTTGCAGACACTGAGTAGGTAGGTATACAGGGTGATTCACGACGAATTGTACATACTTCAACCATAAGTACTATGGACCAAGGCCAATTCATATATGGTATTGAAAAATGCCTTGTTGTGTTTTTGACGGATATAGGTACAGGGCGATATTTGAAAATGTGTGAATTAGTCTACGTTAAATATCTCTAGAAGTAAAAAACTCAGACATATGAAATTCGGCACACTGAGAATGCTCCCTGATCTCAATAAAAATGTTTTAAAAAAACTTTTATTTCAGGTCCGGACTTTGAATCCTGTAAAAACAACACCCTGAAAAGCGGTCTGAGCAAATTTTATTTTTGTCACGTCATAGCCGATGGTACTAACCGAAATAAAAAAAAAACTTATTTGGCATAGAAAAAAGTTTTACTTTTGAAAACAGTGCAATCATGTTTTTCTACTATGTCTAATATATCACTACATCAGAAAAAACATTTATTCAAAATAAAATCGTTAGGAAACTATATCAATTACTCCATGGAAAGAATGATAGTTTTTTTTTAACGTTTTAATTGGTCATGTGAAAACGATACCCTGTCACCTTGAAGGAATGCTAATACTATGTAGGTACTTGAGCAAGATTGATTTGAAGAAGATCAACGAAACATATATAAAAACTAACTGATTTCTATTCTGCAAGTAAAACAAAACCTTGGATGTCGTTTCCAATAAAGATGGCAGCCAACCACATGTGAAAGATGGAGATAAACTCCGTTTTATCTTTCTACGTGACAATTTTTAAAGTTTGCTGATCCGTTACCATAAGAAATACATGAAAATGTTTTAACTGCCACAACTGTTATTGTGAAAATGGAACGGAGAGTAAGTGCAATTACAGACATACAAATACTGAATTCAGTTTTCTACAAAATTTGATTCACTCAACGATAACAATAACATATTAAATAAACACTACTTGAATCAGACTTAATCTGATTAAACTTTAATTGATCACGGAAGGTTTTGTTTTCTGCAGAAAAAAATTAAACTTTTAAAAATAGTATAATTTTAATGGATTCTCATTCTGCTTATGACTGATGCGGCACTACATCGATAGCGCATCATCATTTTTCAACAAAAATCATAAGGAAAGTTCATATTCCTCGAGATAAAGTATTTTCAATCAACCGTAAAAATTCCAGACCGTATTTATTTTATTTTCACGTTTTTATTGATCCTGTAAAAAACACCCTATCTATGCCACAGTTTTTTGTTTATTTCGGTTTGTCATCCGCTTTGACGTGACAAAAAGAAAATTTGTTCAACCTGCTTTTTAGAGTTTTTTACAGGATCAATGAAAACGTAATAAAAAATAAATATGGCCCTGGAATTACAACGGTTGATTGAATAATACTTTATCTCGAGTAACATGATCTTTCCTCATGATTTTTGTTGATAAATAATGATGTGCCATCGATTTAGTTCCGCATCAGTCATAAGCAGAAAGTGAATCCATTAAAATTATACTATTATTGCAAGTTAAAAATTTTTCTGTAGAAATCAAAAACTTCCGCGTTCAATTTTTTTCAACTGTTGCTTAGAATTGTCCTTAGGCTTTGAATTGAGAAAAATAAAAATTGTCTTATCTGGCTTACAGGGTGTTGTTTTCAAAAAACCATTATAAATCTAAAAAAAAAAACTAAGTCCGGGCTTGAAATTAAATACTTTCAGATACCTTTTTTATTGAGCCCAGGAAGCATTCTCATTGTGCCAAATTTCATATGTCGGAGTTAGAGATATTTAACGTAGAACAATTCAGATATTTTCAAATATCGCCCTGTATATCCGTCAAAAATACAACAAGGCATATTTCAATATCAAATAGGAAATGGTCTTGGTCCATAGTAAGTACTTATGGTTGGACTATGTACAATTCGTCGTGAATCACTCTGTATGGATGTTGAAAAGATGGCCACAAGAACAAAAGTTGTATTTTGTGACAAGGAGTGCTCATTTGATGAGATTCCCAAACTGACACTAGAGTTTATGACTACCACTTTGAAAGGGGATTACAGAAGAAAATTTTATATTATCTCAAAGAGGCCTTGGCAACCTGGAACTGCCCTTGCATTCATTACCTGTATTCATATGTCAGTAAAGCTGATCAGAGCAGCTATTTTCAAGAAAGAAAAACAAATGAATTACAAGTGTTGACACAAATGATCAGACCTAGTATCATAATATTAATAATATCGATTTCAATATATTTTAAACAATTATAATTACCTGCAAACGTAGGGATAACGTTTTCAAGGCCGTTTTCTTTCAAGAAATTTTCCATTTCCATTTTGTATTGAGGAATGACTTAAACAGTGCGGTCCTTTTGAGAAAAATCAACTGTACTACTGATACTGAACCTCTTGGATCCAAATTAAGTCAAGTTTGCAATGAATACCTTAAAAAATAGTAAATATTGAAAAAGTGTAATAGGTAATCGGTACCTATCTAGCGTCAGTGAGGTACAAAATGCAAATGGCGGACGGCGGTGTGAAATTCTGAACTTCGCCAAATTATAACCAAACTAAATTCTGTAGTACAATATCAATGCAAGTACCGCCTAGCAACATCCTCAAACCAAAGTCAATGGAATACAAAATGGAGAAAAACCTATTGGTAGGTATTTGTGTGAATTTCCATCCGAAATCAATAATAGCACATGTACACATAAGATCATTTATTGCACGTACCTGTTCACTAGAAAACTACTGAAACCAAAGCCTCCAGAAATAGAGTCTAACGTTCTGTACATTGCAAATGTCGTGTCGATTATGGCAGTTATGGCTTAGCTTATAGCGGTTACTCACTGAATGAAGAAAACAAGTACGTACTACGTAGTTGTTCTGTTATCTGTAGACGCTTCGTTTCGCGCCTTTGTGCCCTCGTCTCGTCTATGGTCTTCGAGTCCTATTCCCATTCCCGTAGTTCGTCCACAAGATGCATATAACTCCTGGTGCGTTTACTGATTCGCTTTTGTTTCAACTAAAGTTCTTGATCCTGTATTTGCGTCAATAGAGTTTGTTCCATTCGTCAATGGATGACGCTTAAGTCAAATATAGTGGAGTTTCCAACAATCCAAAGTGCCTACTAGATAAATTTTTTGAACGTTAACATTATTTTGAGGTTATATGTCAATTACATTGCATATTAGGCTATCCAAGATGCTGTCAAACTAAAATCAAGATGGCCGCCTGAAGGCACACATTGTATTTGTTATTGTTTGAACGAGACTGATTATTGTTAACCCAGATAAAGCCAAAACTTGAAAAAAAAGTGATTTCATATTTTGCCACTGTCCTTTTAAAAGACATCGTGAAATAGGCGCCTGTAGCACAACTAGGGCTACTTGTCGATAGATGGAATTACTTGTTTAATGATCTATTTTCACTTATATACTTGTGGCGACTGTCGTTTATTTTCAGCCATTGGTGTTTTGTCAAGGGTTGATACTAGAAGTTGGTGCTGAATTGCAGAAAAATATGGAATTTTCCAGGTAAGTTATATCTTCAAACACTTTCACAATTAAATGACAACTTACAAAATTTAATAAACAAACAATGGCATCTCTTTAACAACAATTATCATTTTGATGTGAGTTATGGGTTCTTAGTTAGTTTCATGTTTTTCTGTGTGTTCTTTCAAAAGGACAGTGGCAAAATGCACTGCCAAAATTGGGTATTTTCAAAACATAATTTTTTTTTTATAATGGCCCAAGAAAATAAAAAATAACCTCTTATATATAGTTTTGAGTTCCCCACAATTTATATTTCTTTTATGTTATTTTCTTTTAGTGAAAAGGCCTATGACTCTCAACGAACTTTTGGAAGAGGCTGAGAACTTGGATATCAATGATGATCTAATACCTAATGAAATTATCATTTTTCCACCTGATAACAATGACAACAGATGAAGACAGTGGGGATGAAAGTAATGTGGACATAAGTAACCTACCAAGAGGACAGCTTAGAGCTGACGCTGAGGTAAATTTTGACAACATTGACTCGGATAGTAAATCCGATAGTGATGACGATCTTCCATTGTCCCGTTTTGTAAAGAGAAAAAAAATGTTCAAGCCAATGAAAGGAAAAGAAGAATTTGTGTGGACCAAAAATGACATCACCTCTGATTTACCTACTTGGGATGCTGTTTGTGGACCAAAACCACAACGTTCGCCTGTGGACACATTCTTTTTATTTTTTGATGATGAAGTGATGAACTTGCTAGTCACTTACACTAATTTGTACGCCAGTGGTCAAAATCGTGTAGCTGATGTAACGACTGATGAAATGCGTTGTTTTATTGGAATATTATTATTTAGTGGTTACAATTGCCGTCCGCGACGGGAAATGTATTGGGAAAATGCGCCTGATACCAACAATAGGTTGATCTGTAATGCAATGACCAGAAACAGATTTCGCCACGTAATGCAAAATCTACATTGTTGTGAGAATGAAAATCTTGCTGCAGGCGACAGGTTTGCGAAACTTCGCCCCCTGATTAGTCTATTGAATGAAAAGTTTATGGATATGGCTCCACCAGCCGAGCATCATAGTGTAGACGAGTCGATGGTGCCCTACTATGGAAGACATCCAACGAAACAATTCATTCGTGGGAAACCAATTCGCTGGGGGTATAAATTATGGACGGGAACTAACCGACTAGGGTATATTGAGTGGTTCGAGCCATATCAAGGCTCAAACACTAAACTGTCAGAAGAATATAAGGCTATGGGATTAGGTGCAAGTGTTGTCCTTGAGTTTGTGGATGCTTTGAAAGCTTCAGGAACAAACATGAATTACCACATTTTTTTTGACAATTTATTTAATTCCTTGGCGCTGCTTTCAGAATTGAAATCTAGAGGCATAAAGGGTACCGGAACAATAAGAGAAAATCGCTTACCGAAGAGTTGCCAAATAGTGTCATCCAAGGAAATGAAGAAAGAGCCACGAGGAAATTTTGACTATGCTTCAACAGTGGATAATAAAATTATCGTGTGTAAGTGGCATGACAATAGTATTGTCAACATCGCTTCAAACTATGCTAAGGTTTTCCCAACTATCCAGGTCAAAAGATTTTCTAAGAAAGAAAAGAAAGTAATTCTCGTCCCACAGCCAAGTATTATAAAAATATATAATGAAAATATGGGAGGCGTAGACAGGGCGGATCAAAACATTAGTTTATATAGATCTTCCATTCGAGGCAAGAAGTGGTATTTTCCTCTTTTCAGTCACTTTGTTGATATGGCTGAACAAAACTCCTGGCGTCTTCACAAATTTGAAGGTGGAAAATTGGATCATCTTAGTTTCAGACGGTCCATTGCGGTAGGAATACTGGAATCCTTCAAAAAGAAATCAGAAGGAAGGACTAGTAGACTTCCGAGAGAAGCACATTCCTTCTCCAAGTATGATGGAGTAGATCACCTGGTTGCATATCAAAATAAGCAAACTCGCTGTACTTTCTGTCATAAAAAAAGCAACTTTTTCTGTAAAAAATGCACAGTAGCCCTACATCCCAAAGATTGTTTTCAGAATTATCATACTAAAAACTAGTTTGTTAAGCTTCCTATTTTAAGAAATCTTTATTTTTGTTTTGGGAGTTATTGAGTTATATTTTTATTTCAAATTTTATTCCTAAATAAACTCGCTTATGGACATATCTATACTGGTTTGTTTTGATTACCGTTAAAAATATCTACCAGATGATGGTCACCCATTTTGCCACTGGCCTTTTAAGAGGACGCCCAACTACTCTCAAGTGACACATGGGAGGGTACATTTGATAATTCCCTATAAATTTTTCATGACTAAGAGTGTACTTTTTGAGCTCTAAATTCATTTTTGAAAAAATAAAAATTCTGGCAAAACAGCAGTTTCGGCATTTAAAAGGACAGTGGCACTATCTGGGTTAATTTTCATCTATTGGAGTGAAATTTTTGTATGAAACTTTGCCGATTAAAAAACATGCCTACAAAGTGTTATGTTGTAAATTGTGGAAGCCGTGGAGATCGCGACTTAGTGAAGTTTTTAAAAATTCCTAGCTAGCTACATTTTGATAATGTGGTATATTAAATCAAAGACTAGATAGATGTTTATTAAGTAGGATACCCTAATATACATAGTTCCATGTTACAAAATAACAAATTAGTAGGTAAAAATATGTAACAAGTGAAAATAAATTACTTTGCGATATCTGACACTCGGTGTGTAAAAAAACGACCAATCCAATGAAGATTTGAAAATAAAAATAGATAAATGTGTAGGCAATCATATATTACAAATAATAGTGTTGAGGAAACAGTCATAACTTCATGCACATCGGACAGTCCTATAGGGTCCAATATAATTTCACAGATATCATTTTCACACTGCAGCACAACTCGGCCATCCTCACCTTTTCACAAAGACACCATCTTTACTCTAAAAAATGTCTTCCTTTTATGAAACTTAGGTAGCACAACTACTTTACGAAAATTGTACGATTTTGGGAAACCAACTATCCAGAATTACTCATCTGGGAAAATTTACTCATGAACATATATCCTTTGGGTGACCAAATCACAAAATCGCAGTATTTTCATTCAGTTAGTTTCATTTGTAAATGAGTTTGGTAATAATAAGCATGGTCACGTTTTAGGGTAATTGCAATTCCACCGCTTATTATAGTTGAGGTTTTTAAATTTGAATACTGCCCCATATCAATATTCCTTAACGAATATGGACACTTCACTTCCATAGCAGCCACAAGACATCATCGCATCAGGAGAACCATCAATTTATTAAATAATCTATACTTTCAACAAAGGAATATCCATTCGCTGTGAATGCCTCATCTGAAAATTAATTGGAAACATTAATAAACAGTTCATAAATTACGAAAAATCAGTACCTACCTTGGCAACAACAACAGTATGTTCATCCATTTTTCTTGCTTCACAATCATGGGCAAATCCAGCTTCTGTAGGCCTTCATTGGCTTTCTTGTTTATGAGTCAACAGCAGATATGTAATAATGTCGAATGCCGTTACTGTTGTGAAAAGATCTAGAGATATGTCCATTTCACAAGGAGTGAAAGTAAAAGGATCCATGCACTTTATCACTCTCCTTTTGTCTCTATAGATCGATGCAGTGTCTTTGTTTACTCGTTCTAATGATAATAAATAAATCACTTTTAGTTAAAACAGCCATAATAACATTTCAAATCACAACTAAACAAAACTATTAGCAGTAGAAGCTAGTGCCAAACACAAACACCACTCATGTGTGCCTACAGCAGGCCATTTTTAAAGAGCCGTGGTCACGTGTTCTGGATAGCCTAATTGGTATTTATCGTGTGATTTTTCTGTTCTTTTAATACTTTTCGCTCAGTTCGGTAGTTTTGCGACGTTTTTAGTTGTTGGGTTATTGTTATTTATTTGTTCTTCTGTCATTCGTAAAAGTTAGGGTAGTGTATAGCATTTTTTTGTGAGTCTCGACTTCGACATGACAATCATGACATGGTTCAATTTGAGGTTATGTCGATGACGCAGCATACGTTTGTCAAAACGACATGTCAAGTCATCATGATCGGTAATGATTTGCCTGCCATCTATGTTAAAATTGAGTAAACTCTCTTGACGCAATAAAAATGTCATGAATCAAGCAGGCCGTACATCAACAGTTTTGGATGACAATTTCACAGCTATAAGTAATTCCACCAGGAGTTATATGCATCTTGTTCGTCCACTTGTGACCGGCAAAAATAACTTACTGTGTATTCCTTCGGGCAGTGTTGTCTGTTCGAAAAGTATGTAGTATAATATAATATTTCTTGTACCTATTTCGTGTAATGCCCGATTCAATTTTATACTGTACTATGATTTGGTACCTATTATAGTTGAAAATGGGAAAACATCTACTTTTCTATTAAATGCGCAGAATTTTGAATTAGGTTTAATCGACACTGGGAGAATAAGATATTGTATTAAGTTTTATTTCGTACCAAAAGGACATGACTGTGCTTCTTTTGACTCACTTGTAGACCAGTGACTGTACCAGTTTCGAACTTTTGGTCACTATCAGTAGACGACCGAGGCAGGACCTGATTCAAAACTAACGAAACAAATCCATTACTTACCACAGATGTACAGGGATGTCATCTAGCTATATAATATAGTGTGCTAGAAAGACACATCCCAGAAACTATCAAATAAAGAACCATTACAAACCCAATCCGTAAATTTGTGAGAGTAGGTATAGGTATAAATTCAATAAGTGAGTAGATGAATTCAGATCAAAAATCTCACAACTGTCTGATATTATCTGATGTTATTTTAATTTTGTGATAAGAAAAAGTTACAAAGTAAAGACACCGAAACTTATAATCTACCAAGCCCAATAAGATTCGAATATTCCCGGAGAGTTTATAAACAATATTAGTGATAGGATAGGATAAAGAGTTGCTAACATTTGATGAGCCATCCTTCTGAAGAATTGCCAATCTTGTATTTCCCATTGTAACTACTTTCATTTCTTTCTGTTGGAAAAATGTAGTTCTAATTTGGTTGAACATCAACCCGTTGACTTGACAACGTTGGACTTTTTCTGCATCTACTGCGCAACATCAGGATGTCACGTGGTCGTAGCGGCTGGCCGATCATGCATGAACAATGAATATTCACCAGTGCCGTACAGATAAAAATTGCGATGATTCAATTTTGAACTAGGAACTAGACCATTGTAAAAAGATGAAGAGGAACTAGACTAGTTCAGTTGCTTCGGATATCCACAGTATATTTAAATGAAAAGTTTGAATTCAAAGTAAATTAAATTAAATGAGGAGTTGGACGAGGAAATAGGGGAGCTGGTGGGAACTGCGCTCACCTAAGCAAAATATTTTTTTTGTTGCTTAATTTACTCCCAGGTACCTGCAATTTTATTTGCGCAGAGAACACATACTCTTTTAATATTTACATATACAAACATTAGGAAATTTTAATAATTTTTTGGTTTATGACCAAAAATTAATACCTATATTGACTTTGAGGCATAAAGAGGGGTAATTTCGACCGAAAAAGTTTTAATTGATAAAACTTTACTACACAAATATGGTAAGTGAAGTATACATACGTTGTTTGTCTGTATGTACCTACTTAACACATATATACACATATACTGGATATATGACTAATTTAGATGAGACTGATGGGGCACATCAGAAATGCAGGGAATGCCAGTGGCGTCTCCTAAACACGAAAATATACGTAAAACTGTGATGAGCGCCATTCTCCCCTCTCCCCTAATGTAGGAACTGACTCAAATGAGTCATTAATCATTTTTTGCAAAATATTGCTTAGAAAAATAACTTCGATTTATATTTCGAGAAAATGCTACACACAATAGTCTAAGAGCCGGAGAGAGGTCGACCTTCACCCATCTGTTAACTGGATGAAACAAATTTTGTATGAAGTTTCACAAATAGACGAATACGCCTAAAATGGGTTGGCTATCAAAATGTGGTCCTTGCCATTTTTTATTAAAATCATAATGATGATAAACAGTTTATTGCTATACCAATGCGTTTATCATTAAATTATGTATCTTCTGATATAGGTACATATCTACGAAAGCGTAGGAGTGCCACAAAGGTTTATTTTTTATCATTTCGACTTTAAAGTCGAAATTTCGAGATTAACGTCAAAATTTCGACTTTAATGTCGAAATTATTATAAACTGGCAATTTCGACTTTTTTCTCGAAATTTCGACTTCAAAGTCGAAATTTCGACTTTCTTCTCGAAATTTCGACTTTCTTCTCGAAATTTCGACTTTAATGTCGAAATTATTATAAACTTGCAATTTCGACTTTTTTCTCGAAATTTCGACTTTAATGTCGAAATTTAATTTAATGAAAGCCTAATTTTCGAACACGATAATTTTTTCACCAAGAATTTTTATTTATTTTTTCAAGACGATTGACCTTGAAGAAAGTGAAATTTTTGTCATTTTTAAATATAAGATATTTTTGAACTATCTGATCCAATGGACTTTAAAAAAAAATCTCCCTAAATAAACTGCAATCTACGGAAAAAAAAGTTGTAAATGGTCACGTCCCTTCCTAGTGTTTCATGTTCAAGGTGCACACCCATGCTCATATAGTTTTGACGGCGCCAATGCGAAACATAAAATTCCAAGGAAGACGTATTAATAGCTGTATGGTGGGCAAGTGGTGCAAGTTTTGTTGGGCGAAATGAAATTTTGTTCATTTCTACTAAAACTTGAATCAAAATATTTTGTTGATTTGAATAAGTTGCTTTTTTCAAATAAACATATATCTTGTTAGTTTTGCGAAAAATTATTTAAAACAACAAACATTATTTGACCAAAAATTAATTGTTGGTACAACAAATCTTTTTTTACTGTGTACTCCACTTAACGAATTCAAACCGGGGTAACTACCCCCAGGAAAATACTTTCTCGTCACATTCAAGTCCAAGATTTCAATCTCACCCTATCACTCGAAACTCAAACTCTCCCAATCATTCTCAAAACTCTCAGATGAATCAGTACCCAGGCCCCTCGTACAGGACGTTAGAACATAACGCTTTCGAAAACTCGCCACTAAAAACTACTACCCTCTCCTCGTTCTCCTCTCGTTCCTCTCACGTGTTGTTAGAGACAGCTCAAGCTTTTGTCCACCCGAAACGTGGCCCTCCCTTCCTAGTAAAAATGCTTCTCGATAATGGAAGCCAAAATTCATTTATGACTCGATCTCTCGCTATGAGATTAGGTTATACTCTCTATAAACAAACTTTACACATATTTGGAATTTGTGCTAATTCTAGTAACTTCTCAAATGAAATGGTGGATGTCCATGTTTTCTCTAAGCTAGAGCACATGAAAAAATTTAAAATTTCCTGTGCTATTATTGACAAAATCACCCAAAAATTTCCTCAAATTCCTCTTAAAATTAGCGAATTCAAAATTCCTGAAGAAATTGCAAACTCTCTTGCGGTCTCCGAATTTTTTAAACCCTCCGAAATTGTTATTTTAGCTGGAGCCGATATCTATTATTCGTTCATCAGGGATGGGTTTGTGAAATCAGGCAAAGGCCTGCCCACCCTCATCAACTCGCATTTAGGTTGGATAATATCTGGGACATTGCCCAGTCGTTTCTTGGAAGACCAGTGTCATCTGTACCCATACTCTCACTCATTGTTAGCCACTCAATCTCTCTCTGACGTTGATGACATTGGAAAACTCGTAGAAAAGTTTTGGGATCAAGAGGAGATCCAAACTATCCCCTTTCTTTCTCAGGAACATGAAATGGCAGAAAACATTTTCAATTCCACAACTCTAATTTTAGACAATGGTAGATATCAAGTCGATATGCCTTTGAAAAGCACTATAGAACACAAAAAATTCACTATTGCTCGAAAGAGATTTTTTGCCCTAGAAAAACGGTTTGAGAAAGAACTCAACCTTTTTAAGGACTATAAAAAATTTGTTGATGAATATGTCCATTTAGGACATGCCCTATATGTGCTTCTCTCTCTTACAAATGAATTCTTAGAAAACAAATATTTCATCCCACATTTATGTGTTGTTAGGGAAAGTAGCATTACCACAAAATTGCGCGTTGTGTTTGATTTTTCATGCAAAACTACCTCTGGTTTATCCTTGAATGACGTCACTCTGAAAGGGTTTCAAGTACAGCCCGAGCTCTTTGACATTTTCTGCCGCTTTAGAAGTTTTAAATATGTATTAACTTCTGACATTGAGAAAATGTACAGGATGGTACAAATGAACCCCCAGCACAATTTTTTGCAAAACATTTTGTGGAGGGAGTCCCCCTCAGAACCACTGAAATGTCTTGAACTCTCTACTGTCTCATTTGGCCAAAACTGCTCCCCTTATTTAGCCACTCGTGTCCTAGAGGACATTGCCCTTCGAAACAGCGAACTCACTCTCGCCTCAGAGTCCTTACTCACTCAAACATATGTTGATCATATTCTCACAGGCACTGACAACATTTCATATCTTGAACTGTATTCCTAATTGATCACTTCTCTTAACAAACATGGATTTCATTTGCACAAATGGTATTCGAATTCTCAGGATTTTTTGCAACAGATTTCCCAATCTCAAACCTCTAAATTGGATTTAAATTTTGATGAATCACCTTGTAAAATACTCGGTTTGAGATGGAATCCACTTTCGGATAAATTGAGAATTTCAGTTCATACTTCTCTCGTTGGAGAAAACATCACTAAACGGAAAGTTCTCTCCACAGTTAGTTCATGCTATGACCCCAATGGATTAGTTAGTCCCATAATTGTTTCTGGAAAAATATTATTGCAAAAAATATGGTTACAAAAATTGGATTGGGATGTCCAAATAACTGATTTTTCTCTTTTGGATGTATGGCAAAATTTTGTTACTAACCTTTCGCAAGTCAAATTATCGAAATACCTCGCATTTATTCCTGAATAAAATAATCACAAGAATAGAAATCCACGGAATTTCGGATTCTTCAACTTTGGCTTACGGTTGTAACATTTACGTACGTGCTATATGTAAAGTTCACTATTTGCTCGTTGGGAAATAGAAATAGAACACTTTATTTAACTGCACACTTTAGTCTCGACTCCACAAACGTCTCGCATCTACTGACTCCCTAGTCATCGATGATAGCTATCGCTTATGTAATCGACCACCAATTCTTTATTAGTAATCAGTATACGGGGCCATACACTACATCTCTTCCTTTTTCTAATGTAACTTATATGTGAAAATAACACGAACATTTATACGTTTTCACAACCTGATATTACCATGGCTAACTTAATATAAATACAAAGCATATATAAGTATTCTATTCATATAAGTATGTATCAAAGAACAACAATTAAAATAGCAAATAATAATAATCATGAAAGTAATAAGTAATAGTGACCTGAACAATATTGTAACGACAAAGAAGTTATAACAATAACAATTCATATAAGTATGCATCAAAGACCAATAATTAAAATAGCTTATAATAATAATGAAAGAAATAAATATTAGTGACCTGAACAATAATCGTGAAACAATAAAGTTTTAACAATTTGAATCGTCACACACGCTCCATTTTCCTTCTATTTTCTTCAGATGGACGATGTTTCTTCTACATTCCTGACCAGAGTCATCATTTCGAATCACAACATCCCCACCTGTTTTATCGACCACTATGTGTGTGCTTAGGTCGAATTCTGGCATTGTTTTATTTTCTCTAATCAATATTTTCTTGTAGACTTTATCGCCCAATTCCAAGTCCGTTTCTCCAGCCCTCTTTTTCTATCACCATATTCTTTTCCTATTTGTTTTTGTGTTTGGTCTTTTTCTCTGGCATGTTCTTCAAATATGCTATTTTCGGTATCACCAGAACTAGGGATCTTATCTCTGAATTGGCGTCGAAAGAATAACTCACTTGGTGTTTTTCCAGTTGTTGAGTGCGGAGTACTATTGTACATCATTTGGTAATCTACCAGTTCTTGTCGCCAATTTTTCTTGAGTGCTTGACTAATTTTAAGCCTCTTTAAGATATCCCGGTTTTGTCTTTCAACCTCTCCATTCATCTGGGGCCAGTATGGAATGAAGTTGAATTTTTCATGCCGTTTTCTTCAAAATACGTTTTTATTTCCTCACTTATAAATTGTTTGCCGTTGTCGCATGTGATAGTCATGGGAAACCCCAATCTTGAAAATATATCTTTCAAGATGTTTATTGTGCTCATAGAGGTGATGCTCCTCATTATTTTTATTTCTTTGTAGCGACTAAAATAGTCAACTATTACAAACAAATGTTCTCCTGTAGGCAAAGGGCCCATGAAGTCCATGGCTACGTCTATCCAAGGTCCTGTTGGCAGTTGCCTCCTTTTCATTGGTTGAGGGATAGTGGGTGTTGAAACTAACAGGCACCCTTTACATGTTTTCACGATCTTTTCAGCATGTTCATCTATCTTTGGCCACCACACTTTCGTTCTGAGCCTACCCTTCATAGCCACTATTCCCGGATGACCTTCATGCGCTGCGTCTAGTACACGCTGTCGCAAGTTCTTTGGAATCACTATTCTTGTACCCCTCAGAGAATATCACCCCACAGACAAAATTCCTCCTGGAAGATTTGGCACCGCTTCACAGACTCAGACCAGTTGTTGTTTTGAATGCCATCTCTGAGTTCTAATATCTCTTAATCAGTTTGTGACAATTCTTGTATTTCCTGCATCGTTACTGCTACGGGGCGAGCCAGTTCGACAATTTGGCTAACCTGATCGTATGCCTCGAAGGATGTGCTAGGATTTGTTTGGCACAATCGAGATAGAGGATCAGCGATGTTTGTTTTACCCGGCTTATAAATGATTTTGAAGTTGAAAGATTGTAATCGTAAAACCCATCGTTCTATTCTTGCGCACGGACGAGATCTAGGTGAGAATATAACTTCAAGTGGTTTGTGGTCTGTGACCAGTTCAAATTCATCTTTTCCATATAAATAGATACCAAAATGCTCTACTGCCCATACCAAAGCTAGAGCTTCTTTTTCAGTCTGGCAATACCTTTTTTCGCAATCTGTGAGGCTTTTATTGCCGTACGCGATGATTCTGGGGCCTTCCTTATCAAACTGTATGAGAACTGCTCCAAGACCCACTGGACTTGCATCTGCTACCACTTGGGTTCTATCGCTAGGGTCATAGTAACCCAAGGTTTTGATATGTGACAGTGATTCTTTGAGTTTTTTGAAGTTATTGTTTTGGTCTTCCCCCCCAGTATTTTATAATGTTTGCGTGCTTACTCAATTTCATCCGCAATAATTTCCTCAATGAGTCTGTTAGAGTAGCGAGATTTGGTATCCATTTACCGACGAAATTGACTAAACCCAAAAAACTATGTACTTCTTCTATTGTTTTTGGAGCCCGAAAAGATTGTATTACGCTTACGTAATCTTCTAATGGTCTGACCCCCTCCGGCGACAACCTATGTCCAAGAAATCGAACTTCCGTAATTTTGAAAATGCATTTACTTTTATTCAGAAGTACATGGTTCTCGCGCAAAATATTCAATGTATTTCGAACCCTATGATCATGTTCTTCTTCACTTGTTCCATAAATTAGGATGTCATCAATGAAATTAACTGTACCTTGACAAGGTAGTAGCATTTTTTCCAGAGTCTTTTGAAAGATTTCTGGGGCAGATGTTATTCCAAACATAAGCCTTTTGTACCTGAAGAGACCTTTACTACTAATAAAGGTGGTTATGACCGTGATCTCGGAGAAATTTCGATTTGATGAAACGCATTCTTGATATCGAGTCTGGAAAAATATTTAGCTTTTCGAAAATTTGGTAAAAGGCTGTTCATAGTGGGTAGAGGATAATTTTCCCTCAAGATAGCGGTATTAGCCTTGCGCATGTCGATGCATATTCTGACGTCACCGTTCTCTTTGAGAACAGGAACCATGGGTGATACCCATTCAGATGGACCTTTTGCCTCTTCTATTATGTCAGCTTGCATAAGCTCCTCAAGTTTCAGGTTGATTTTTTGTTCCAGAGGTATGGGTATCCTCCTATAAGGTTGGCTCACAGGTTTAACGGTTTTATCGATGGGAATGTGAATGAGAACATCTTTGAATTTTGGGAAAATTTCAGAATTCAAGTTATTAATGTTCATGCCTATCTTGAGGACTCCTAAAGAAATTGCTGTTTGTTTGCCTAAAAAATTCCTCTTTCCATCCTTTATGACATAGAAAGAAGCCACTTCTTTTTGAGGTTCAATTTCGATTATTGCTTCAAATGAACCCAAAATTTCTAGGAGATCTTTAGATCCATAACCGAAAAATACTTTGTTAGGCTTTTCTATTTGATTTTGAACTACTATTCCGCATTTCTTTAGGGATCTCCAAGTGTAATCATTTATGATATTGGATTTACATCCAGAATCTATCAACATCTTAATTACAATACCTCCTACCTTACAATCTACCACATCGTCATCGTCAATGTGAAATACATACTCCACATCTTCTTGGTTTTCTACGTAGTCCACTTCTTCATTTCTTGGCTGTCTGCTTGAATTTCTTTGGTGGCGGTCCCCTCTGGTTCTTATTAATTTTTTTTTTGAGCGGCAACACTTTTCATAATGGCCTCTAAAGTTACCTTACCGACATACTTTATTGACTGCTGGACAATCGTGTACTTGGCCCTTTTCTATTCAAGAAGTAGATTGACGGTTGTAGCTGAACTACAACCCGGCTTCTCGGTGAACTCCGATATTTGCCTATCAACAGTTTCTGACGAGATTGCTTCGGAGATAATTTTTTCCAAAGTAATTGAATCCCCAGTAGCCAAGAGAGGCACTTCTCGGTAATTTGGTCAATTATTTGTTCTTCTACATTCATGAACTGGCACTTTTCGGCTTGGTTTCTCAGTCTTACTAAAAATTTCTCAAATTGGTGTCTCTCGTAAATTCGACTTTGCTTCGGGGAAAAATATTGATCAAGTTTTTCAATGGCGGTAGTATATGAATCACCATCCTCACAATCAGTATCTGTGACATTTGCACCAGGTAAGTTGTAAAAGATTTCTTGAATTCCTAGTCCTCCGAGGTGTAAAAGATTCGCTCTCTTTTTCTTCGGATCAGTTATAGAGGCAGCTTCCAAGTATATTTCGAGGGCTCTTATCCACTTTCTCCATCGGAGTCCAACAGAACTGACATCTCCATCACAATCGAATGCTTCGAGAGATGGAATGTTCGACATCGTTTCTGAAATACAACAGCTTCATTTCATTCAGTTGTTCGGAAGCTTGCACATTTTGGTGTACTTTTACTTTTACATAGTATGTAAAAACGTATTAGAATTCAAATTTTTTTTCTGTGTGTAACCAGTACGTTTTCACACAGTCATGTGTTTTTGTTCGATGTTTGACACCTACGCCCTTACGGCTTTGAATGGATGTGTAATGCATTCGGTGTTTAACACCTACGCCCTTACAGCTTTGATCAAATCTGTAACGCATCCGGTGTTTAACACCCATGCCATTACGGCTTTGAATGAATCTGTAATGCATCCGGTGTTTAACACCGATGCCCTTACTCTTTATACAGTCATGTTTTTATTTGGTGTTTGACACCTTTGCCATTACGGCTTTGAATAAAGTAATGCATCCGGAGTTTAACACCGATGCCATTACGGCTCCATGCCATTTTATCATTTATCCGGTGTTTAACACCTTCAATGTCCATTTAAGTTATATTTTGGTACTTACTTGGTATAGTTTTATCCTCGTCGCCAATGCAAAGTTCACTATTTGCTCGTTGGGAAATAGAAATGAGACACTTTATTTAACTGCACACTTTAGTCTCGACTCCACAAACGTCTCGCATCTACTGACTCCCTAGTCATCGATGATAGCTATCGCTTATGTAATCGACCACCAATTCTTTATTAGTAATCAGTATACGGGGCCATACACTACACTATATATTCTGATAATACTGTTTTATGTTCACTTGTGTGTTCTAAATCCCGTGTAGCCCCCTTAAAGAAAGTTTTAACTATCCCCAAGCTCGAACTGAGTGGAATGTTGCTATTAGCTAAACTTGCTGAAAAAATTGTACATATTTTTGAGAATAGGTTAGATATCACTTCAGTAAATTTGTGGAGTAACTCACAAATTGTTCTTTCTTGGATAAAATCACATTCGAGTCGATGGTCGGTTTTTGTAGCAAACCGCGTTTCCCAAATACAAAATATCTGTAAGTGTTATCAGTGGCGACACGTAAAATCAGCACAAAATCCTGCTGATATTCTATCTCGCGGAATTTTTAATGAAATTTTTTTAAAATTTTGGTTCTCGGGTCCATCATTCTTACACGAAAACGATTTAGATCTGCCAACAATTGACACTTTTTGCAGTGTTGCCCACCCACCAGAAGAAAGAAAAAGAAAGAAAAATGTCACACGTTGCAATCAAAGTAGAGGAAAACTTTTGTATGATAATTTTTTCAAAATTTTCCAAATTCTCGAAATTACAACACACACTGGCATACATATTTAGATTTCTACTCAACCTTAAATCAAGTACTGAAAAAATTAGTGGTCCCTTGCAAGTTGATGAGCTTTCCCGCGCCCTCAGTTTCATATTGAAAACTGTTCAGTCCCAGCACTTTTCCAAAGAAATTCATGAAATTACTGATAATAAGGCCGTCTCCAATAAACAGGTACTCTCCCTTAAGCCCTTCTTAGACTCTTCAGGTATTCTACGTGTTGGTGGCAGATTACAATATGCAGAAATCCCATATGATCAGAGACACCCCATTTTATTACCCGCTCATAACCATGTCATTTCTCTACTGTTGCGCCAAGAGCACTCTCGACTTGGACACAGTGGTCCTCAAAATGTTTTGTCCAATGTTCGTCTCAGATACTGGCCTTTAAATGGTTTGCGAGAAATAAAAAGAATTATAAGAAATTGTGTTATATGTCACCGATTCAATTCTCAAGCAGCTCAACAAATAATGTCCGATCTCCCCAAAGATTGAGTGCAAATTTCTCGTCCTTTCCAGAAAGTAGGAATTGATTTTGGTGGTCCATTTTTGATCAAATCATCTAGACTACGCAAAGCCCCATTAATCAAGTGTTATATTGCCCTTTCCGTCTGTATGGTAACAAAGGCGGTTCATATTGAAGTTGTTTCTAGCTTGTCATCTGAAGCCTTCTTGTTGACCCTTAAAAGATTTATTGCCCTTAGAGGTAACCCGTCCATAATTTATAGTAATAATGCTACAAATTTTCTTGGTGCAAGAAATCAGTTAAGAGATCTTCATGATCTGTTTCAGTCTCAGCCCTTTTATGACTCAGTTCGTTCCTTTCTAGCTCAAAATGAAGTTTAGTGGAAATTTATTCCCCCTCGCTCAGCCCATTGGGGTGGTATTTGGGAATCGGCTATAAAAAGCGCCAAATAACATTTAGTAAGGCTTGTAGGTAATTCACAATTCACGTATGAAGAATTCAGCACGATTGTAGCTCAGATTGAAGCGATTTTAAACTCGCGACCTCTCTACACTCTCTCGAACGACCCAACTGATTTTCAGCCACTTACACCTGGACATTTTTTAATAGGAAACGCTTTAACTGCATACCCGGAAAAAGATTATTCTTATACCCCAGTAAATCGTCTTTCATTTTGGCAACAATGCTCTAAAATCCACCAATTGTTCTGGAAAAAATGGACGGTTGAATGTTTAAATCGCTTACAAAATAGACCTAAATGGTTGAGCCCCTCGGAAAATATCAAGGTTAACGATGTTGTCCTCTTGAAAAGTGAAAATACACCATTGTTGGTAAAGATGGCAAAGTGCGAGTTGTACGTTTGGTTTCTCCGATGGTGAATTGGTCAGACCAATAACCAAATTGTGTCCTCTTCCTTGTTCCCCGTCTCTTTTTTCTACAGAGGAGAATGGTTTAGCCTTATAAACGCTCTCTGAACATTCATATATATATATATATATATATATATATATATATATATATATATATATATATATATAAAAATATAAGTAGAAAAGTTATTGGGTATAACCCTCAAAATGTTCTGCAACCGTAGACACGTGTTTCGAGCTTAAGCTCTCATCAGTACGGTAAAATCAATTGTGACGATGTACAACACTTGGATCTAAAAATAGAAACAAAGGAAGTCACATTTGTGGCTTCGGTTATAAGACCTTGTGCTTACAAGGCAACAACTAACGTTGCCACGGAGGCAGCCATAGCTACCAGCGTGACAATCCTACCCAGGAAAATACAAATAAGGATGGATTTAGCGAGGGGCAATATATAAAAATATAAGTAGAAAAGTTATTGGGTATAACCCTCAAAATGTTCTGCAACCGTAGACACGTGTTTCGAGCTTAAGCTCTCATCAGTACGGTAAAATCAAGTGTGACGATGTACAACACTTGGATCTAAAAATAGAAACAAAGGAAGTCAACAACAGGAAGCCAACCACACATTTGTGGCTTCGGTTAGAAGACCTTGTGCTTACAAGGCAACAACTAACGTCGCCACGGAGGTAGCCATAGCTACCAGCGTGACAATCCTACCCAGGAAAATACAAATATGGATGGATTTAGCGAGGGGCAATATATAAAAATATAAGTAGAAAAGTTATTGGGTATAACCCTTAAAATGTTCTGCAACCGTAGACACGTGTTTCGAGCTTAAGCTCTCATCAGTACGGTAAAATCAAGTGTGACGATGTACAACACTTGGATCTAAAAATAGAAACAAAGGAAGTCAACAACAGGAAGCCAACCACACATTTGTGGCTTCGGTTAGAAGACCTTGTGCTTACAAGGCAACAACTAACGTCGCCACGGAGGCAGCCATAGCTACCAGCGTGACAATCCTACCCAGGAAAATACAAATAAGGATGGATTTAGCGAGGGGCAATATATAAAAATATAAGTAGAAAAGTTATTGGGTATAACCCTCAAAATGTTCTGCAACCGTAGACACGTGTTTCGAGCTTAAGCTCTCATCAGTACGGTAAAATCAAGTGTGACGATGTACAACACTTGGATCTAAAAATAGAAACAAAGGAAGTCAACAACAGGAAGCCAACCACACATTTGTGGCTTCGGTTAGAAGACTTTGTGCTTACAAGGCAACAACTAACGTCGCCACGGAGGCAGCCATAGCTACCAGCGTGACAATCCTACCCAGGAAAATACAAATAAGGATGGATTTAGCGAGGGGCAATATATAAAAATATAAGTAGAAAAGTTATTGGGTATAACCCTCAAAATGTTCTGCAACCGTAGACACGTGTTTCGAGCTTAAGCTCTCATCAGTACGGTAAAATCAAGTGTGACGATGTACAACACTTGGATCTAAAAATAGAAACAAAGGAAGTCAACAACAGGAAGCCAACCACACATTTGTGGCTTCGGTTAGAAGACCTTGTGCTTACAAGGAAACAACTAACGTCGCCACGGAGGCAGCCATAGCTACCAGCGTGACAATCCTACCCAGGAAAATACAAATAAGGATGGATTTAGCGAGGGGCAATATATAAAAATATAAGTAGAAAAGTTATTGGGTATAACCCTCAAAATGTTCTGCAACCGTAGACACGTGTTTCGAGCTTAAGCTCTCATCAGTACGGTAAAATCAAGTGTGACGATGTACAACACTTGGATCTAAAAATAGAAACAAAGGAAGTCAACAACAGGAAGCCAACCACACATTTGTGGCTTCGGTTAGAAGACCTTGTGCTTACAAGGCAACAACTAACGTCGCCACGGAGGCAGCCATAGCTACCAGCGTGACAATCCTACCCAGGAAAATACAAATAAGGATGGATTTAGCGAGGGGCAATATATAAAAATATAAGTAGAAAAGTTATTGGGTATAACCCTCAAAATGTTCTGCAACCGTAGACACGTGTTTCGTACTTAAGCTCTCATCAGTACGGTAAAATCAAGTTTGACGATGTACAACACTTGGATCTAAAAATAGAAACAAAGGAAGTCAACAACAGGAAGCCAACCACACATTTGTGGCTTCGGTTATTGGAAATTGTCGAATTTTTCATTACAACCAGAATGAAGATTAGTCGATTATTACAAAGTATATTCTTATTTTCTCAGCCTGTTAATTTGTCATGAGTTTTTGAAAATTTCTGCAATGAAATCCTCAGAAATCTTATCTGAAGAAAATATTGGTGTAGTTTGAGAACAATATCAACTCATAAGAAGAAAACTCAATATTTTCAACTAAAATACCTGAAATATTCTGACGAATACCTTAGTTCTCTCAATACAAGAATTAGAAAATTGCTCAAGAACTTAAAGTTTTGAATAAAAACTTTCGATTCGATCAGAATAACCAAATGTTCTTGACGAGAAACGATATGCTATTGAATCAAGACAATTGATAAAATACATTTGAAATTGATTTCATTGAAAATATTAACAGGATGTTCATAAAGTCAGTTGTGGTATCATCTGCGACTGAAAGTTGGAATTTAGTCGCTATTTTCCATCGTACAAGATAACCTCTCTTGGAAGGGATTCATGTTTTGAAGAGAAACATTCTCAATTGAAAATTGAATCAATACATGACTACTCTGGAAATGGCAAAACCCTACTATAAAATTGAAATTAATTTTTTGTAATATCTAACAGAAAACAACTACTTTCTCTGCTAAAGCCACGCTGGACATTGAACTACATATGATAGATATTAAGAAGGACCCTATATAACTTGAGAAAAAAAATCTGAAAGTGAAAATTTGCATTTTCATTCAATAAATAATCAACTATCTAAATGAAAATGCAAATTTTCACTTTCAGATTTTGTCTCTCAAGTTATATAGGGTCATTCTCAATATCTATTAGATGTAGTTCAATGTCCAGCGTGGCATTAGCCGGGGAAGTAGTTGTTTTCTGTTAGATATTACAAAAAAGTAACTTCAATTTTATCGTAGGGTATTTCTATATCCAGAGTAGTCATATATTGATTCAATTTTCAATTGAGAATGTTTCTCTTTAAAACATTTGAAATTGTTAATTTGAAAAGTAATTTTTACGTGTGGCATGTTCATTTATTACCGCAACGTATATTTTCTCTCTCCACTCGTTGTATTCACTGAATTCCTTCTCGTAAGCTATATTTCTCTACTATAAATGAGAAAAACAATTTTTGGAATGACAAATGGATTCGATAATAGTATATTAAAATATAAGTAGATAAAAATAATAATGGGCCGTGGTGGTCGGCTGTTAGTACGTTCGCCCCGCATGCGTGGGGTCGTGGGTTTGATCCACCGATTCACCAGTCTCGTGCATAGCATCACACGTTAAAAGGTAAGGGCTGCGTCTTTCCTAGCTCACACAAGTCTCTCGAATACTTCTGCGGGTTGCACCTAGGGGTGCAATCGGTTGACGGAATTAACAATTTTAACAACAACAACAAAAGGTATTTCAAACACGTGCGATTTTTCGAGCACGACGGCGCAGCCAGAGTATTCGAAATAGATCAAGTGTTTGAAATACCAGTTATCCACGAATACTTTACGAGTTTTATTTTTATTGGTACAATTTGAAATCATAAATATTCGCAAAAATCTAATGATGCGTATAAAAAAGAATATGTCAAGTTCATCAAATGATGGAAAATGTAATCAGATATAAATGAACGAGTTGTGCTGTTAGACCAAGCTATAGTGGTTTTTTCCCCACAAAATAAAAGACGCAAATGGCCCATACTAATTTTAATAAAATGAATCGTTAATGAAAACCCCAGCAAAATCGCTTTGTGGAATTAATAGTGAAAAATATTACAAATTTTTTGTTTTTTTTTTGGAAATATTGTCGTGACAAGGGGTTTTTTCCCTTATACTAAATGCGACTTGGGGTGTAGCTACAGATGGTAGCTATTGAAACTTGAAGGGGTGGCAAAGGAATATAAACATTTACTATACGACAACAGGGATACCGGGGAAAGTTATTAACATGTTGTAAAATAAGGGACATTCAATAATATAATATGGGACGAATAAAACTGTTAACTTAAACCATCACTAAATCAATACTTATAGCTAAGGCCAAAAAGGCCTAGCCTATGAGGCTGACTGAGCACTAGGACTATCTCCTTCTATAGGAGTATATTACTATCTCTTGATTTAAATAACAATATATTTATATATAGATAGAAACGTTTTGTTTTTATGTGGTGTGCACAGTCACGTTCATACAATTCACTAGTCATCAAACTCGCAATTGATAATGGCCTGCGGTCATGACCAAATCAATTAATAACAAGAAACAATAGATCAGTGCACCAAAACAATTCAAAGGGCATTACTCGACATTTACGACAATATCTCAAATATTATTCAAGGTAGTGTTTTACAGTCAACGGAACTTCTGCAGAGATTTGAAAAACCTACAAAATGAATTTTCTTACAACCAGATCGGTGCATTTTCTATTGCGAAAATCCGGAAAAATTATGAAAAAGAAACCATTTTTCAAAAATTTATAATTTTTATAAATAAATCTAAAGCTAGACAAATAATATTACGGAAACTGATAGATAATAATATGTGGTTGAACTGTACGCAATACGTTTTCTGTCCGATGAGTAGTTTTTGCAGAATCGCGTTATAAACAATTTAAGGGCACATCTTGCAAGATGCGCCGATTTGAGGAAAATTGTCGTATCCAAATTCTGTAAACGCCGTCTGGAAGAAGAGATCAATATCTACAATTTGTATATTTTGGATTTTCATCTGAGAGGTGGGAAATATGTTGAAATTGTCACTGAAAATTGATCAAAACGCTTCAAAGTGCGAAGTCACCCGAAGGCGCACTGAAGTTACTACGAGTTGAGTTCGGGCGACTCCAGGTGCATTTTGAAGCAATTAGAGTAACTTTCATTGAAATTTTCAACACAGTTCCCACGTCTCAGGTGGAAATTTATAATATACAAATTGTAGATATTGATCTCTACTTCCATATGCCGTTTACAGAATTTGAATAAGATGGTTTCCCTCAAATCGGCGCATTTAGAGAGATTTGCCCTTAAATTATTTATAACGCGATTGTGCAAAAACTACAGATCGGCCAAAAACCATCTTGCACACAGTTGAACCACATTATTATCTATCAGTTTCCGCAATATTGTTTGTCCACCTTCAGTAGTATAAAAATTAGGAATTTTTGAAAAATGGTCTATTTCTCGAGGTTTTCCCGGATTTGCTCAGTGAAAAACTCACCGATCTGGGCGTATAAAAAACCATCTAGTAGGTTTTATAAATCTTCACAAAAGTTCCATCGACTATAAAACGATTCCTTGAATAATCTTTGAGATATTTCCAAAAAACTGTGAAAAACGCACGTTTTTGAAGATTTGATTCAAATACGCTGAGGCGTGCTTGAAATAGGTGAAATGGGACACCAATTAAAAAAACAATCTTAACTCACATAATAAACAAACACTTAGTCATAGAAACCATGGTACCTTTTCGAATGACATATCTCATAAATATTCAGCAACTGTCATGAACATCAGAAATAAGCCTTCAAGTTACGAGTTCATAACTATCAATCAAGTGATCAAGTTGAGCTCTATATACCTTTTTGCGAAATGGAAAATATGAAATTCACACCTGAATCCATGGATCATTTCATAAAAAAACTATTCCCATTCGATTATCACTGGATGAACATTTTGTGTATCTAGAAAAGGCCAGAATCCTGCAAACTCATTCAATGTGAGCAATCGCCTTGGGGAATGATATCGTTTTTCGTTGTTCTTTCTCACACCTTTTTCTGAGCGCCCTTCCTTCAATTTATATCCCTTGTTAGGACGGTTGATTCTGTTTTGGATGTTTCTTGCCAGTCTGATTGAAATAGTAGATGGCAGGAACGGTCGATAGGAATCTCAAAGCAGTCTGAAGGGATTACTGTTCATATCGAGCTTGAATAATGAATGATAAAGCTGACTGGATTTTCGGTCTGGTTTCCTGTGATAATTGCCAGCGAGTATTCATCCTGTGTGTTAATATTTACTGTTTACGTGGAGGATCATAGCTGAGTCGATAATTATGATCTTGAAAAACAAACGAGCAAATAAGGATTATTTGATTGTCTACCGATACTGGTAAACATATAAAGGTGCTGCTCAGTAAATTTTTATGAAAAAACAAAATTAAACTCAGCCGATGTGCATTTTATTTGAAAGATTTGATACCCAGTATGGTACGAAGGCGTAGAAGGGCCAACAACAAAATATATTTCAAATCATTTGGAATTGCCACTTCAAAGTGACAATTGTCACTTTGAACTGACAATTGTCTCGTTGAAGTGACAATTGTCACTTTGAACTGGCAATTGTCACTTTGAAGTGACAATTGTCACTTTGAAATGGCAATTGTCACTTTGAACTGGCAATTGTCAGTTTTAACTGGCAATTGCCACTTTGAAGTGACAATTTCAACATATTACCAATGTGTCAGTCAGGATGTAGGCCTTCACATAGCTGCACCACAGCACTGTTGAAGGTGACGGACGACATTCATACAGCTCTCGACGCGAACCAACTTTGTATCTTGGTATTACTTGATTACAACAAAGCCTTTGATCGGATTAATCATCAGCTTCTTTGCGCTATCCTGCATTATATCGGTTTCGGCGGAAACTCTATTAATTTCATGGAAAGTTATTTGTTCAGACGGTTACAAGCAGTTAAGTATGAGGGAAATCTTTTCCAATACATACAAGTCAAGAGCGGGGTACCACAAGGGTCTATCCTTAGACCACTACTCTTCATCCTCTACACGCATAAATTCGATGATAGCCTACGTCACTGCTATTCACATTTTTATGCTGATGACACGGAGGTGTATCTCAGCTTCGAAGAAAAAGATATTGTGAATGATTGCTCACTAATCAACGACGACCTCAACTCTTTAATATCCTTATCCAAACAATTTTGCTTGTCCATAAATGCCTCCAAATCCAAAGTTCTTCTATTTGGCAGATCGTTTGCTAAAAAAGATGCAAAAATATTGTTCAAATTACAGTGAACCAAGATAACATTGTTTTGAAAGCTCAAAAAACCTCGGTGTTCTGATAGACAGTGATCTGAGATATTCATCACATATATCTCTCATACTACGTCGAGCCCATTGCAATATTAAACTTATTTATGATAATAGATCTTTACTCAACAGAAAACTTAGAATTAATCTCTGCGAAACATTGATTCTATCTCATTTGAACTTCACTGACACTCTATACGGACCTAGTCTATTGAAGAGAGATTGGTTAAGGATCCAAAGGGTACAAAATTGCTGCGCCAGAAAGATTTTTGGACTTAAGAGAGGTACCCCAACTTCTGCGTATATTAGAGAGATTGGCTGGTTCAATATGGAAGGCATTAGACTTATTCACGCATGTACGCTTTACCGCAAAATCATTACCTCTTGTAAACCATCATATTTATATAATGAAATTTGATTCAGAACTGATATCCACAACATAAATGTTCGTTTTAAGAATAGGCTTACTCCCCCTCAACACACTATCTCCTTATATAAATGCTCTTACTCATAAAACATAACTAAGCTCTACAATTGGTTATCCGATAAGTATAAACGTACGTCTCTCCATACCATGAAAAAAAAAAACTACAAAACTGTAGTTCATTGTAGTTTGTACGAATATTTGTCAATAAAAGCATTTATTATTATTATTAATATTATTATTTGTTATTATACATAGGTTATAATCTTAGAACCCGCCCAGAAATTACAAAACTTTTCCGTCATTTTGAATTCACCAGTTCAAAGTGACAATTGTCAGTTCAAAGTGACAATTGCCAGTACAAAGTGACAATTGCCAGTTCAAAGTGACAATTGCCAGTTCAAAGTAACAATTGTCACTTCAAAGTGACAATTGCCAGTTCAAAGTGACAATTGTCACTTCAAAGTGACAATTGTCAGTTCAAAGTGACAACTGTCACTTTGAAGTGGCAATACCAAATGATTTGAAATATATTTTGTTGTTGGCCCTTCTACGCCTTCGTAGTACGGTAATATTTACACTCATTTGGAATCTAGCGAAAGCTTTCGACTTTGTCTTCTACTAGCTGCTACTCCAAATCATAGGCTATTGAGGAAAAAACTGGATGGTTGAGTGTGGATAACAATATTCTGGGTTTTTTCGTGTCCACTTCTTTTTATACATAATCCCGTGATAAATCAATGTTTAAATGATATGTACAGTTTTAAAAAATAGGTCTTGAAATGTCAGCAAGGGCATTACCAAAATACAGTGTGACGCAGGGTTAAACCGCCAAACGTTCAGGTTTTTTAGGCAAAAATAAGATTTTTGTTTCCTATAATCATGTGTCCTAATTTGCTTCATTTTCGAGATACAGTGTGTCATAGTTCCTTGGCCAGCATGCTCTCCTGACATAACACATATGGATTTTTATATAGGGTACAATGAAAACCAAAGTTTATGCTGAGCCCATGAACAATGAATCTATTATCTTGGAAATGATAGTTCAAACGGTACGAGAGATCAAACCAACAGAGTGCTGTGCAGCAGCAGAATCTATCGTTCGAGGGTGCGAACTTTGCAATGAAAAAAATCATGTTAATTTTGAGAAGATTGTTGTTTTCTTGTTTTCTTATACAGGGAGACCCAGGATTAAACCGCCAAACGTTTTGGATCGGTTTTTTAGGCAAAAATAAAACTTTTGTTTCCCATAATCATGTGTCCTAACTTGCTTCGTTTTCGAGATACAGGGTGTTAAAGTTCCTCAGCTTGCATGATCTCCTGACTTAACAACTATGAATTTTTGTATAGGGTACAATGAAAACCGAAGTGTATGCTGAGCCCAACGGCGAAGGTATTTTTCTAGAAAGGATTGTTCAAGCAGCTCTAGAGTTCATACCAGCAAGGTGCCGTGCAGCTGCAGAATCTATCGTTTGTAGGTGCAGACTTTACATTGGAAAAAATGGTGTTAATTTTTGTGAATTTTTGTTTTTCTGTTTACTAATGAAATACAATGAATACATTAAAATTTGTACTAATATTAATTTCTCAGGAAATTTTTGTTTTTGTTAACCCTGCGTCATTTTATGCAATAATATAAGATTATACGTAAACATGAGCGCAGCGCTCACCCGCGGCAATGGTGTCATTATTTGTAGTGCGGGTAATGCAGGTTAAAAGGAATCGATTTTTTAAATTTTTCCCAAAAATGAAGGAAGATATTGAAATAAACAAAAAAAATGTATTTTTAATGGCCTTATCCAGAAAAAAACTGAACATGCAAAATAACAGTGGGGTACAATGATTCTTCTTAATATTAATTACATTTTCTCTTGGGATGCCACTGGGACGCTATAGGTACATTGAAAGAAACCCCTTCTAACCGCATATAAGCATGACAGGTTTCATTGAAATCAGCTAGAAGGTTTTTAAATAATTGATAAAAACTATTTTTTGTAAAAACGTTTAAAACATTCTGTGTTTCGAAAACGAAGCAAGTTAGGACACATTGTTATGAGAAATATAGTTTCCTTTTTACCTAAACAAATGATCCTGGACGTTTGGGGGTTTAACCCTGGGTCACCCTGTAGAATGCAATGACAAAATTTGTCCTAATATCAAATTCTTGGGTTGTTTGTTTTGTTACAGAGAATCGGTTCTTGAATTGTTTCTCAAAAATGAAGCAAGATACTGACAGAATTTAATTTCCAAAAAAGAAAAAAAAAGTTCATTGATTTTGTCTTTTGAATTGACCAGATGTTTGCTGAAACTATTGTTATTTTTGGAAGACATTTTTACCTTTGTTAATGAATAATTAATTAAGCCAGAGACTTTTAAAAGATAATTTCTCTAGGGTAGTTGAGATTGTATTCTGCTTTACTTTTTGAATTGAATTTGGGATGATATAAGGATTGCAAACAGTTGTGAGCAATTTCGTTACATCCTTATATCTGTTGGATTTTACGATCCTTTAAGTATCCTACGCTCATATATTCATGCTGTTTATGTTTACCAAATGATATGAAATATATGTCAGATTGATTGATAATAAGTTATTAAATTTCTTTAAATAAAGTTTCATATTTATCTATGTGATTTCCAATCATCAACTTTATGCTGCATTTGAATCATAGTAAATCTAAAAGGTTATGGGCCCAGAAGTTGAAATCAGTAATGGCTGAAAATACATTCAATGGTACGTCTATCCCTTTCACTGCTGAGAAGTTAAGAGGGTAGATCCAATTACTCCGATTGGAAGTTCCAGATGACTAATTTTTTGAAACATGACAACTTATGGTTTGCTATTGATGGTTATCCAGAGCAAGATAAAACTCCTGCGAACCAGACGTGATGGAAAAGCCTTATGCAAAATCAATTTGATGATAAATAAAAGTGCTTATCCCTATGTTACTCATGCAAATACAGCTAAAGAGGCTGGACAGCTCTGGAGATGGCATACGAAGACAAAGGGCTCAACAGGCGTTTGTGTTTATAACGAAGTTTGTGTTCAATTAGACTAACAAACTTTCCAAGTATAGAAGCTTACGTAAATGAAGCTATGAAACTTGCTCAACAACTGAGAACACTAGGAAAACCTTTAGACGATGAATTTCTGGGAGTGATCATGCTTCAGGGACTGCCTGGGGATTATGAACCAATGGTTATGGCCATCTAGAATTCGAATGTCAACATTTCAAGCGATTATGTGAAAACAAAACTTTTACAAGATGAAAAATGGTCAAAAAGCCGAACCAATAGTGATCAATCGGCACTTTTGTCGAAAAGTGGTTTCAAGAAATATAATTCAGTCAGAAAACCGTGGTGCTGGTTGTGCAAACAATCCGGACACTTCAAAAACTCTTGCCCAAAAGTCTCAGCCAGGAATCAATAAAATGGAAAAATTGGCTCCAATGAAAGATAAAGCTCTGTTTGTAGCTTTGGGAGTTTTAGAAGCTCAAAATATGTCAGATTGGTATGTTGATTCAGGAACCACATCGCATATGACAGGTAGGAAGGAGTTCCTATCGAACTTTTCCAAAACTTCTTTTATGGGGCAACAAGTAACGATGGCTAATAATGAAAAACTATCCTGTGAAGGCACCGGTGATGTTATAGTTAAGATGAAACCTAATGGACACGAAAAAACAATTTCAAATGTTATATACGTGCAAAATCTTTTTGCCAACTTATTATCTGTCAGTTCAATGTGCAAGAAAGGATATACAGTAGTATTTGATGACGCTTGTTGTAAAATCTCACTGCGACAAATGAGAATGGCATCTAGTCTCGATATACAAGAGAATTTTGCGAATTTGGTCACAACTACTTCAAACCTATGGCATAAGAGGCTTGGTCATCTAAATCGAGTGAGCATGAAATTACTCAGGTGTGGTCTAGCTACATGAATCAAATTTTCAAATGATGACCTTGATTCACCATGTATTACTTGTATCGAAGGCAAACAGTCAAGGACATCTTTCAAAGTCGATGAAAATAAAAAATTTGCAAAAGACAAATTGGACCTCATACACACAGTTATAGATTCTGATAGAAACCTGATTTTCTATCTAAGTTTTACTTTTTTATTGAAAACTGACAACTTATTTAACTTTTCAGCAATCGGCTGGATATTGTGAGATCCTCCATTGTTTTCTTGAAACAAGATCTCTTTCAGAAAATGTCCTGAATAAGCAGACATAACTTGAGGCTCCAATCAGAAAATGGTTCGGTGTCAGGGCCTCATCATCTTCAGGGTCGATCGATACATGCACCAGTGGTCGCGAATTGACAATATGCTCAGCTTCAACCAACAGGGTCCATGAGATTTCTTCTCGTGGAGCTTGTTCTCTCAATACAGTTTTCAATGTTGTTTTCACGGATCGCACAAACCGTTCCCAATTGCCACCCATATGTGGTGTGCCTGGAGGGATGAAATGCAATTCAATTCCCCTTAATGTCATTTCTGTTATTATGGACTTCTTTTGCATGTCTTTCAAAGCTTGTTTCAATTCCTTGTCAGCACTGTAAAAATTAGTTCAATTGTCAGAATATATTTTCTCAGGGCATCCTCTTCTACCAATGAGACGTCTTATTGCCATAATGGCAGAATCGGAAGTAAGGCATGACGCAATCTCCAGATGTACTGCTCTTGTATTCAAGCAAGTGAACAATACTCCCCACCTCTTTTCCCTTCTTCCTATGGACACGTTCATCGGGCCAAAATAATCCATTCCGGTGTAGGTGAAGGGTCTAACAAAACTCTTCAATCTACATTAAGGTAATGGTGCCATTTCAGGTGATAGTGGCTTCTCTCTCAAATTTTTGCAGTACTGACATGAATTCCAAGTACTTCTTACTGCCTGCTTTATATTGAGTATCCAATACTTCTGACATAGTTCATTTACAACGTATTCTTGGCCATGATGTCGTGCTTCTTCATGATGGAATTTCAATAACAGTTTTGTGAAACGATTCTTCGGGTCTAATATTATTGGAGTCTTCATATCTCTCCCAATATCTTCTGAATTTCTCAACCTCCCTTTTATTCTCAGAATCCCTTCTTCATCAGGGAATGGTGATAATTTATAAATTCTGCTTGAAAATTTCTTTTGTAAATTAACTATTTCTTCTATAAAATTTTCTTCTTGTGACTTCCTGATCCACAATTTTTCTGCTTCTTCTATTTCTTTCGGAAAAAGTTCTTCTGATAAGTCACTGTTTCGAAATTCTTTTTCACAAATTCTGATGAATCTTATCAACCATGCAGTAGCTCTCAACAACTTCCGCATTGACGAAATTCTTTCAATGTCAGGTGAAGATTCTGGCAAATCAATTATTGGAGTGTTTATGGTTACGGCCACGAATTCTCCTTTCATTTCTGGTATACATTCTAGTGGTATAATAATTCGTTTCTGGTCCACAACTTGCCAAGATTATTCATCCAACTTGAGAAAATCTGGACCATTCAACCAACGACTTTCCAATGAGAAGTCACATTCTCATTGTCTCTAGTCGCTTCATCGGCCACATTTCCAGTTTTCGAAATCAAGTTCCATTTGGAAACATCGGTTTTTTCTCTAATTTCACCTACACGATGTGCGACAAAGGGTTTCAGTTTCCTTGCATCCGTTTTTAACCAATAAATAATGTTTTTTGAGTCAGTCCAGAAGTGAGTAGTGGTAATTTTTACAGTATGGTTCTCTTCAATGGTTTTGGCCAAACAAGAACCCAAAACTGCAGACTGCAACTCTAACCTTGGGATGGAAACAGAGTGTAATGGTGCAACTCTTCATTTTGCCATAACAATTGAAATTTTGATATTTCCATCAATATTTCCCCTCAAGTAAGCCACTGAAGAAAAAGCCTGAGAACTGGCATCACAGAACACGTTCAGTTGAATATTATAGCCTCCTATACTTCTCATGTAACAACGGGGATTTTTCATACTAGATATCTTCTTCAACTGTTCTACCCATTTAATCCATTTCTTTTTGCATTCTCCTGGCATTTTTTCATCCCATCCAGTACCTAATCGCCAAGTATTTTCGCTTTAATGGAAAAATTCGATGGGAACCCAAGTGGGTCAAATATGGACATCACCTTTTTCAGTATTTACCTCTCTTTTTGTGCATATTTTTTCATTCTTGAAAATACCATCCTAACCATCTAATTTTATGTGAAACGAAAATGTGTCGTTAGGATCCCAAAATAACCCCAAAACTCGTTCAACAGGCATTTCTATATCAAAATCCATATTCTTTCCTTCTTCTGTTCTCAAATCATACGGTATGCTTTTAAGTACCTCTATCGAATTGCTACTCCAGTTTCTTATTGAGAATCCACCTTTCTTGTGCACGTCAATTACTAAATGAATCAATTTTATGGCTTCCTCCACACTGTCCACGCTGTCAAGGTAATCATCGACATAGTGTTGACTAAAAATTGCTTCAACTGCTTCTTTGTGGGTCTCTCGAAATTGTTCCGCATTTCTTCTCATTATATACTGGGCCGAGGTGGGAGAAGAAACAGCACCAAAAATCATAACGACCATTTCAAATTCTTCAGGGAATTATTTCCTTCCCTTCCCCCTCCAAAGAAAGCGCTGAGTTCACCTGTCTTCTTTCCTGATGTTTACCTGATGGAACATCTCTCAAGGACTGTTCCGTTGTGCTCGAAGGACCAAATGTAAGCCCAAATTGCTTACAATAGTTATGGATTCTGATTCTGAATAGATTTTTTATCTAAATTTTACTTTTTTATTGAAAACTGATAACTTTAACTTTTCAGCTATTTTTATTTCTTTGTCATATACGTCAACTTTTATTTTTTATACAAGATGAACAAATAGATAGTTATACAAGAAGAATAATAAAAGAATATTAACAGTAGTCTTCATCAGCAACACATCATAGGATTTTTCATCAGCAACACAGACATTAAATGTCTGTGGTCCCATGCCTATTCTTTCTTGGAATTCTGCCCGTTAATATGTTCACTTTTATTGACGATCATTCACGAAAAGTATTAGTGTCGGGTATTGAAATTAATATAATAATACTAACGATGGCCGATGATACTTTTATTAAAATAATATGGCCCAATGACCAGATTAGAAGTACAATGTTACACATTACAGGAATTGTAGAACAGAGAGCGGGTTCACCTAACCTCACATTCTATCTTAATGTATATAGAAGAAGAATTGCTATTCCGTGAAACGTATAGCCAGTGCCAGGACATTACAAATACCTCCCCTCATAAATCGAGACGTTGGGGCGGCTTGATATTTCTTTTAGGTCTATTATTTATGTTCAGCTCGGTTGTGACAGTAGGAGTATAAACATTAGTCATATTGCTATTTTCTGTACAATTTTCTTGCTCGGGTACCTTAACATTAAAATCATTATTCTCTATATCAGTTTCTTTTAGCAACTCATTTTTTTCCTCTTCACCGTGTTTATTCACTCGCGGAAACACTATAACACCATCTTTTATTACCGGAGATAATTGGCTATCACTATTTGAACATGAGGGACTATCGCTAAAATTTTCTTGCATGCTTCCATTGATATTATCAAAAACAGATACATTTCTTCGAATTTGATTTAAGTGTCTTTTCCAAACGGCATTTTCGTACATTAACTTACATAGATATACTCTATTGCCTAAAATTTCATCAATAGTACCTTCTGCCCACCCTTTTCTATTAGGATTTCTGTAATCTCCACACCAAATTCTCTCCCCAACCACAAAGTTTTCGTCTCTGGTCCCTTTATAATTTGAAATTTGTTTATTTGTCTTATCTGTGTCTTGCACTCCTTTTGGTGCTAATAAATCTAAACGTGTTTTGATTTTTGTTTTAAAAACAATGCTTGACGGGGATAATCCTGTGGTTGCATGAACAGAATTTCGGTAAGAAAACAGATATCTATATAAAAGTGTTTCTAACGAGACATTTTTATTTTTTTCATCTAAGTGCTTTTTTTAGTCCCATTTTTATTGATTTTACCGAATTTTCCGCAAACCCATTAGTTGCAGGGTGGAAGGGAGGAGACGTAAAAAATTTTATTCCATTTTTTTACAAGAATTTGCAAAAATTATCTGACGTAAATTGACCTCCGTTATCCGTTGCAACTATGCGTGGTATGCCAAATCGAGAAAAACATTCTCTAAATCGATCCACTGTCGAATTAGCATCTGTACTATTCATGATGAAAGCCTCGGGCCACTTTGAAAAGGTGTCAACGATGACAAGAATCATTTTACCTTTAATTGGTCCCAAGAAATCAGCATGAATACGTTCATAAAAGTAATTAGAAATTTGCGATTTTATTAATTTAGCCTTTGGAGGCTCCGGACGTACCTGGTTACAAACTTTGCAACTGTTTACTTTCAGCTCTATGTCTGCATCTAATGAAGGCCACCAGAAATATGAACGTGCATTGGTTTACATTTTGACTATTCCTTCATGGTTAGTGTGTAATTCATCCAGTAGTTGATGCCTAAGACTTACAGGTATTACCGCTCGATAACCCCACATAATAATTCCTTTTTCTATAAATAATTCATTTTTTCTAGCTAAAAATGGTTTTAAAAGAGAATTTTCAACTCGTTCGGGAAAACCATATCTAATTAAATTATAAATTATTCCCAAGACGTTATCTTTCCTAGTCTCAGACTGAATTTTATTTGAATCTAATAGTAATGCATTTTCAACTAAATTTAAATAGTCATCCTCAGTTTCATTTAATTCATTTTGCCCAGCAGGTAATGGTAATCTGGATAATGCATCAGCTTTAAAGTTATCAATTCCTTTAATGAAATGAAAACTATAATCAAAGTTTGCTAAAAATAATGACCATCTCTGAATTCGGCCTGCAGCCATTTTTGGTAAACTTTTGTGTTCTCCAAAAATTGCCTGTAATGGCTTGTGATCACTAAGGATCTGAAATTGTCTACCAGCTAAGTATTGATAAAGTTTAGATACGGCCCAATACACTGCCAAAGCTTCCTTCATGATCATCGAGTACCCCCGCTCAGCCTGAGTTAAGACTCTGGAAATATAGCAAATTGGTCTTTCAGAACCATCTGTCATTACATGTAAAAGTACAGCTCCGATCCCGTATTCACTTGAATCACATGCCAAACGAACAGGTTTGTCCGGATCATAATGAACTAGAATTTTATCCGAAGCTAATTCTGTTTTTGCATATTGAAAAGCTGCTTCACACTCTTGATTCCATTTGAATTCCTTGCCTTTACCAACTAAATTATACAAAGGCTTCAATTTTTCTGAAAGGTTTTTACAAAACTTTGAGTAATAATTCACCATTCCTGCAAACGCCCTAACTTCTGTTATGTTTTTAGGTCTGGGCGAATTAAGTACAGCTCTTACTTTTTCTTCATCCTTCTCTAACCCCTTACTAGAAATTTTGTGCCCTAAATAAAAAATATTTTCTTTGAAAAATTCACATTTTTTTGCATTCAACCTGAATCCAACCCTATTCAACCTTTTAAAAACTTCCTCTAAATTTTTTAAATGCTCAGTTTCGTTTTTACCTGTTACCACTACGTCGTCTAAGAAATTAACTGTTCCTGCACAACCCTGCAAGACTTTCTCTATAATGTTTTGGAATATCGAACAAGCGGGTTTAGTGCCATATGGTAACCTTTTTACTCTGTATATACCTTGTGGAGTACTCCAAGCTAATAAATAACTAGTCTTCTCGTCTAAAACCAATTGATTATAAGCGTTTAAAAAATCAAGTTTTCTGTATTTTTGACCGCCTTGTAAAGCTACAAAAATTTCCTCAATTCTGGGTAATGGGTGATTGAACTCTTTAAGATATTTGTTTATTGTGATTTTGTAATTGGCACAAACACGAATATCTTTACCATTTGCCTTCATCACAGGTACTAATGGGGTTCCCCAACTAGAGTTGTCTACTTTTTCAATTACCCCTTCGTCTTTTAATCTTTTCAATTCAGTCTCCACCTTTCCACGAAAAGCAAATGGAATAGGATGTGGTTTGTGGAAAATTGGTTTAACATTTTCCTCCAGCTCTAGGCTGATACATTCACCATTATAAGTACCCAACTCGTTTTTAAATAGAACAGAATACTTAGACAATAGGTTTGACAGGTTATCTGGATTAACATCTACTTCATGGACAATAACTTCAGAATCCTTGAAAGATAAACCGAATTTATTAATAATATCACGACCTAGTAAAAGTTTTGTTGCTTTGTTTACCACTATCAACTCACAAATCTTGGAAATATTCTTGAAAGAAATATTTACCGATATTTTCCATTCCGGTTTTATTATCTCACCTGAATAAGTTTTTAAGTTGATGCTGGTATCTTTCAGCGGAACATGACTTAGTTTTTCTTTATAAAATTTAAATGGTAAGCATGAAATACTTGCTCCAGTGTCCAGTTCCATTTGCGTAGACACCTTGTCTATAAAAACAGGTACACATAGAGGTTTCACAAAGTTAATATGCTCAAGATCTACAACGTTAAATAATGGAAGAGATTCATCCTCTTCTTCGACCAAATTACTTCTTTCTACTTTAATCTTACAAGCTGCCGCTATGTGTCCCTTTTTTCCACACTTTTTACAAGTAAATTTTTTATACTTACAGTTTCTGAATACATGATTAGTTTTATTGCAAAAATTACATTTAATATCTAGGCGCGTTTCATCGATAACTTCCTCTTCCTTCCTTACTTCTTTTCTGTTCAGTTTTTTTCCATGCAATTTCTGAACTCTGTTCACTTCTACTCCATGCTTCCTCTGCTCCAGCACTGAGGCTTCTTTATTTAAAGCGATTTCTAAAAGATCTTTAAATTCCCTTGTAGGACTTTCTTCACATAGTCGATCCAATATAGGGCCAGACGTCATACCGACAACAAACTTATCTTGTACCCTGTACATTAACTTGTCACCAAAATCACACTGTGATGCTGCATTCTTAATTCGTAAGTACCAGTTGTTTACAGACTCCTGCTCTTGCCGTAGTGAATCAAACATTATTCTTCTACGATACACAGACAGCCTGGGCTTAAAATGTGTACCTAACAACTGCATTAACGTGTCAAAATCTCGACTTTTGGGTTTATCAGGATTGCATAGGTCCCTCAGAACTTTATAAACCTCCTCACTTAACAATGTGAGCAGGACTGCAACTTTCCTTTCACCCTCCACTATGTTAGCCGACAAATACTGCTCCAAACGTTCCTCAAATACCTCGAAGTCATCCCCTTGTTTAAAAACTGCCAAGGAAGATACATTGCCCGTATTTACCACCGTAATCATTGGGGTTTGTTGGCCTGCTGTATTACCCCCTGGATTGGACATCTTTGTCAAAATAATATTGCCTTGTAATCCAAATTTTTCTCTCGTCGCCAAATAATTGTCGGGTATTGAAATTAATATAATAATACTAACGATGGCCGATGATACTTTTATTAAAATAATATGGCCCAATCACCAGATTACAAGTACAATGTTACACATTACAGGAATTGTAGAACAGAGAGCGGGTTCACCTAACCTCACATTCTATCTTAATGTATATAGAAGAAGAATTGCTATTCCGTGAAACGTATAGCCAGTGCCAGGACATTACAATTAGGATATTTTCTGAAGTACAGAGATGAAGTTTTCGAAAAATTTAAAGAATTCAAAGTTCAAGTGGAAAATGAATGTGACCGAAAAATCAAAACGGTACGTTCTGATAATGGAATTGAATACTGCAACCGAATTTTCACACAATATCTGAAAGAACATGTTATTATCCATCAGCTCCGTTGTCCTAATACTCCTGAGCAATCAGGATTAGCAGAACGATTTAATCGAACTATTATGGAGAAAACGAGATCGATGATGATTCGACATGTGATCCTCGAATGCGGGCTGAAGCTGCGAATACAGCTATATATCTGATAAACCGTCCTGCGAAGAAAGTACCTGGTACAAAAATGGACTGGTGAGAAAGTCAATTTGGAAAAACTGAAAGTTTTTGGTTGTACTGCTTTTGCTCATGAACCAGATCACAAAAGGAAGAAACTGGACTCGAAAAGTAAAAAACTGATTTTTGTTGGGTACAGTGCGTGTTCCAAGGGATATTGACTAATTTACCCTTCAACTCGAAAAATAGTAATTTCAAGGGATTTCATTTTTTTTGGGAGAAACATTCCATGGTTCATATACTGAAAAATATCCAGAAAGTCAGTCCGAACAAGAATTGATCATTGAAACTGCAACTTCAGAAAACCAAAAATCTTCAGAAAAACAAATGTGTTTGGATTCGAATAATCATGAAGATGAAGGTGATGAAACTCTTCAAGGAAGTCTCATTGGAAATGAAAATAAGTCATATACGGGGACAGAACTTATTGAAGATAGAAGATATAATCTGCGAGCTCGTAAGACGAAAGATTCTCCTGATTTTGTGTCATATAGTGTATTTTCTAATGATATTGATGAACCTCTTACTGTACATGATGCCTTAAGTAGTGAATACTTTGATGATTGGGTAAATGCTATGAAATCTGAGATGTCGTCTGTTCATAACAATAATACGTGGGTTTTGGTAGACAAGCCCGAAGGTAAGGCAGTTGTTAAAAATAAATGGGTTAAGAGGGATATTGAAGGGAAAATATGTAGGTTTAGAGCTAGACTGGTAGTAAAAGGCTACAGTCAGCAGATTGCAGTAGATTATACCGATACTTTTTCTCCTGTAGTACGTTATAGTACAATTCGTTTTCTCCTTGCTCTTGCAACTGACATGAATTTGGAAATTGATCATTTAGATATCGAAACAGCCTTTTTAAACGGGGATATAGATGAAGAGATTTTTATGGCACAGCCAGAAGGTTCTGTTAAAGAAAAAGAGAAAGATAAAGTATGTTCACTAAAAAAAAGGCCATTTATGGTCTCAAACAAGCTTTACGCATGTCGAATATGAGAGCTCATAGTGTGATAATGGATTTGAATTATATTTAATCCTCTCATGAACCGTGTGTTTATTTCAAAATTAGAAATAATTCCATAATAATAATTGCGCTCTATGTAGATGAATACATCATATTCTACAATGATTTTGATGATGCGAAAATTTTTAAAGAATATTTGAATTCTCGATTCAAAACAAAAAATTTAGGTCCTGCAAATCAAATATTGGGAATTCAGATTATACGGAACAGAAAAATAATACTCTAAAATTATGTCCACAAATTTTTGTCTATCAAATTCTTGATAAGTTTGGAATGATTGATTGCAATTCGGTAAGCACTTCAAGGGAAACTAATCATGCATTCGAAAACAATGATTTTTTTGATGATGTGCCTTACCAGCAATTGATTGGTTGTTTGATATATCTGAGTGTATGTACAAGACCAGATATTTGTTTTGCAGTTACGTATTTAAGTCAATTCAATGTTAAGCTTACTAGACATCATTGGCAGGCTGCAAAAAGAGTTCTGAGATATTTGAAGAAGACTCAATCTCTTGGTTTGTTTTATAAAAAAAATTGGTTTTAGTATATTTGATCATGTTGATTCAGATTGAGCAAATGATCCAGAAGATAATAAATCGTTCTATGGATTTGTTTTCATTTTTTGTGGGGCAGCAATCTCTTGGGAATGCAAAAAGCAAACATGTATTGCGCTTTCTTCTACCGAGGCTGAGTACATTGGTATGAATGAAGATGCAGAAGGAGCAGTTTGTCTAAAAATATTTTCAACTGAAATTTTTATTAGTATTTAGTCATTCGTCATCATTCTCAACGTCAATGGTTCCATTGATTTATTCAATGGTAACCAAAGTGCTCAATAGTTAGCATGTGATCTTATATCATTATATCAGAGAATTAGTTAAAAATGAGGAGGTTAATATTCATTATAAATCTAGTATTCAAATTGACTAAAGCTGTTTCAAAACAGAAACATATCTTCTATTCAAAAGGGATGGGTCTTAATTCAAAAAGATGACTATTTTTGGTTTGTATTTTTTTAATCCAGAGTATTTGCTGCTTAATGGATCAAGGGAGAGTGTTGGATTTCATGATCCTTTAAGTATCCTTCGTTCATATATTCATGCTGTATATGCTTAACAAATGATATGAAATATATGTCAGATTGATTGATAATAAGTTATTAAATTTCTTTATGAAAAAGTTTCATATTTAATCTGTGTGATTTCCAATAATCAATTTTCTGCTGTATTTGAGTCATAGTAAATCTAAAAATATCATCCAAAATTTAATTAAAAAAGTTAAATATGAAAGAGAACAAAATCTTCTCTCTCTCTCTCTCTGAGTTTGAATGTTAACTTTTCTCATATAAAAATATCTCTCAAAAAGTATCTGGTTTCGTTAATAGTAAATTAACAAATGCAAACATTTCTTTCGAAAGTACCAATAATTTAGACATTTGGTTTATTCAAAGAACAAAATAGTTGAAATTTCACAAAGCGTGATGCACGAACTCAACTGCAATGAATGCAAGCCTCTTACATAGGAAGGAATTGTAGACCGTTGCAAGATCAAGTAAACGAGAATCTCAAAAAACCTGGACACTCAGCAATTGCATACTATATCAAATTCAGTAAACATAACTCCAACCCAAATCGAAATATACAAATTTTGAAACGGATCGACTCAATATATAAGATTTTCTGGAAGATTAACAAATAGATAAAAAAGTATAGAGTAACGACCTCTGTTTGAGTAAACAAGTTCAATTGAATAGAAAATTAAAATAATACCCTCTATTTCAATACTGGTGTCCTGAATTTCTAGTTCTGTACCCACTTGGTAGACTTTCACATTATGTGTTCACAAATATAGTCAATAGTCATAATTTTACTTTTAATCTCCATTGGACATGGACCTTAGTTCAATGTCATTTTATATCGTGTGTCACATTTCAAATTCGTTTTTCATTTCCGTCAGTATCTCGTGGTTCTCGTATATTTCACAAAATAATGAATTTGTGCGTTCTCGAAAATATCACTTCAACAATGATTTTAGGGTCCTAGCCCTCCTTAAAAGAAACACAAATGATGAATTTATGAATTCAAAAGTGAATCTAAAGGTTACAGTTCAATACTGACACACGGACTTTATATTCACAACCGGAATCCTGAATTGGAAGCTCCAGCATGAATCTGGAATAATAATTTCTGACCGCAACGGGAACTTACAGCCTTCCAAAGAAATATCGGTATCCAAAATGATATTCAGGCCTCCCAAACTAAATCTTCAATCGAATCACTAGGCCTTCCCAATAATTTCTAGTCTTCCCAAAAAACTTCCAACTCTCCCAAAGAACCCTATGAGATGAAAACCAGTGTTGCAATCACTGATTTTCGTCTAAAAATAAGAAGATTCCGAATCACCCCAAGTCCTCTACATGCTACAGCTACTATTCATTTGAAACTACTCATTCAAATAATTTCACAAAAATCACTAGAATAATTACGATATCGAACAACTATTGCTCCGAATATGCAAAAAGAAGATGACTGTCTTGCCGAATGCAAACCTCATAAGAGTGACATTTAAGTTAAGAAGAGATGAAATAATATACCAACTGGTTCACCTTGTTACTTAGAGATTATCTATTCATCTACATCACATAAAATAAAATCCATTTGTGGTAGGTCAGTACTTAGCAGTAAACAGTAAATGTCGAGAATTCAAATGGACATACAAAACGAGACTAAAGTTTGAGAAAGTTTTTTAAATTATTCAAAAGTCCAAGATAAGGTTGTCCACTATGGGGATATCCGAAACGGTAATAGATACAGTTTTGTTTAAATGAGAAAAAAGTTGCGTAACAGATGGGCCATCTATATGGAAGTATGAAATTTAAAAAAAATATTTTAAATTTTCATGTAATTTTTAAAAAACTGAATCAGTTGATTTCTTAATTTTTTTGTGTTGTCAGACTTGGAAGGAAATAAAAAATACTTCTTTACAGAAACCTTTTATAAGTTATCTTGTAATGATATCATATTTACTTTCCAATGTTTCGTTATCGAACAACCATCATCAATTTTTTTTTTTTTAAATACGGCCCTATTTTGGAGAATACCGTGTTTTGAAGTATTTTTTTATCTGAATGATGTATCACATATGATAATTTAATAACGTTTTAGATCTTTCGCAGCCATCAAACGAACTTTTAAAAAAATATTCAAGTGCGGCCTTAATTGAAGAAAATTTACTGAAATTGAGTATCTTAGAAGATCGAGAAAATCATCAAAGTTTGGGTTGACTTGTTTTAGTTAATGCTAAAACGAAAGAGAAACATGAAATAACAGTAAGTCACACACTTATACAATTAATCAATTGAAAATTACCTGCTATGATCAGGAATTATTGAAACTTTTCAAACAGATATGCATTATTCTCCAAACATAGATAGCATATTTTAACTGATAATTTAAAAACCTTATTTAATATACCGGGTGTAATGCATTTGAAAGCTTGAAGAACTAGTATTCTTAGTTCCTCTTCCGTTTCGAAATTATGCTGGTAAATGTTATTCTATATGTACCCCAAGAGAAAGAAGTCTAGCGGAGTGATGTCTGGCGAACGTGGTGGACAGGAAACTGCTGAATGTGTACCTATCCATTTGTCCGGAAATCTACTCGATAAGTATTCCTCTACCATTTTGGCGCACCATCTTGTTGGAACCAACAGTTACTAATATTGGCGTGTGGCAAGTTATCTAGTGCTTCTTCCAAATCGCGTTGAAGTAATTGCGTTAACGCTCCTTCGTAAGTGAGTCGTGGTAAAAATAGCCAATCAATCGTGTGCCAAAAATTCCAGTTCACATATTAAAGCCAAAGCGGTACTGATGTCTACCCATTCGGTGAACCCTGGGGCTCTTGACCAATGATTAGTGTTTCGCCGGTTACCACACTCTCGTCCGACCAAATAATTTTATGGGGAAAGTTATCATCATTATAGCATTTCCTCTTATACCATTCGCAGAAAGTTCTTCGTTTGTCCTCATCGCCTGGTCTGAGACCTTGGCAGATTCTAAATTTGTATGGATGGAATTTATGTTTCCTTACAATGAAATGAGCAGTCCATTTTGGAATTCCACTGGTACACTCAATTTCCCGAAGTGTTATTTCTCGATTTTCAGTTACAGACAACATTACATTTTCTTCGTTTCCTTCATTACAGCGTTTATTTCTGGCTAATACTGGTTTTATAAACGACCCATATAGCTCAAGGTTTGTAATCAGTCGTTCAAAAATGTTTCTACTCGGTTGTTTTCTCCCTGGATAATTGTTCAGATACAAACGCTCAGCTTCCACAGCATTACTGTGGCATAAAATAAAACACTTCACCATATCAAACTTTTTCTCTGGTAAATAACTACTATCCATTTTACAACAAAAGGAAAGCCGGCATTCAACAATCAGAAGTCGTAATATGTACTGAATGACATTTGGGAGAACTACAACTTGTTTTTTGTGGAATTCGACTTTCGTCAAAGCCTGCTATTTCGATTCTGACTACACATACCCTACATAAACTGTAAAATGAAACTTATGATTACCTCTTTTGCACATTTCAAAATAATTTTGTGGCGTATTTTTACATTCAACAATAATACGAAGATGCCAATTCATATTTGATAAACATTTATTGAAACTGATTTTATAATTTCTCGAAATTGTGCATTTGTGTACTACTTTGTAGCTAGTGTAGGTCTCTAATTAATTATGGCTGTTCTAGGTGTGGTTACTTTAGCAATTACAAAAAGTCATCGTGAACTTTTGATTTTCTTGATCTACGATATCCAATTTTGGTGAAATCCTTTAAATTCATGTCCGTACTCAAAAGTTTATTAAAAAATTTGTAGTGATGGCCGAAAAGGACCTGAAACGTAATGTTATCGTCATATGTGATAAGTCATTCAATTCAGAAAAGAAAATACTTCACAAAACTGTATTTTTCGAAACAGGGCCGTATTTAAAAGAATGAAGTTGATGGTGGTTGTTCGTTGCAGAAATGTCGGACAGTAAAACTGATATCATCTAAAAGCTTATGAAAAGTTTTTGTGAAGGCGTATTTTCTATTTCGTTCCAACTCTGACGATAACACCTGAAAAAATTAAATCAAAACTCAAAAAAATCAGTTTTTCCAAAATTACTTGAAAATTCAAAATATATTTTTCAATTCCATACTTCCATATAGGTGACCCCTCCGTTACGGAACTTTTTTCCATTTATCCAAAACTGTATCTATTACCGTTTCGGATATCCCCGTGGTGGACAACCATATCTTGGACTCACTGTATAGTAAGTATCCCATGAACTCACATCAGCCTAAAAATGCTCCCCTCCCGAGTAGTAGCAGTGTGACTATAAACATTTTTGGTTAGGTAATTCCTTGATATGCACTGGCAATTCATCATATAACTTCACTTCAAAGGTATTGCGTTCAGAAGTCATTAAACAAAATGGCAATAATTACATTTCATGATGGTATAATTGTGAAATGTATCATTTCTTTAAAAAAATTCTATTTAGAATGTTAATTCAGGATAAGTTGAGGATTTCCAGGTTTCCAAATATGGGGCACAATCTGTCTTTATAATCGACTTCAGATATTACTCGTACAGCTCGTTTTTGTAATCTAAAAATTCTCACAGAGTCCACACCGTTTCCCCAAAGATTTACACCGTAATTGATGTGGAAGTGAAATTAGCCAAAGTAGGCTGTATTCAAAACTGTCAGGTTAGCAAAAAATATGCTCAGTGTCCGTAATATGAATATAGTTGAGTTTAATCTTCTACTCAGGTGTTAAATATGCGCTGACCATTTCAATTTGTCATCCATTACAATTCCAAGTAGTTAAACTTTCGAACTATTAACAGTTGTATTGATGGTTGAAAAAGCACTAGTTTGAGATTTTTTATTGGGTTCCAAGTAATTGAAGTCGAACCATGTTTTGGCATTTCCTAAAATATATTGCTTTTTTCCAAGTAGGTATAATCTAGTTTCTTGTCAGAGGCATTGTTTAGACACATGTAATGAAATGTTTCGTTGATATAGAATACAACTTTGAGATACTTCAATCTACTTTGATACTCCGAAGTAAATGTTCTCGATTTCAGAATAGCTGTTGTCCATAAGGACAGCTTGTTTCCTGCCACTCAAGTATGATTCGAATAATTTCCTTGCGGCAGCCCGTATATCGTACAGTTGTAGATCGTCTGATAGAACTGTGTAGTACAGTCGAAGGTTTTGCTCGAACAGTGGAGCAGTTCTGTCTGAAGCCGAACTGACCTTCAAGTAGCGTTTTGTGTATAGTGAAGAACGGAATTAAGCGGCCTTCTAGGATGATTTTAAAAAAATTATCGGAAATCGGCATCATCGATATTGATCGGTAGTTGTTAATTGTATTTTTTCACCCGTTTGAAATATAAGTATAACTTTATTCAAATTGATTTCATCAGGGAATTTTCCAATGGAGAAGCAATGATTAGAAAGAATAGTCAGAGGTTCTAAACGAAAAAAAGTTTATTTAATTATTTTGTTTGTCATTCCATACATTTCAGGACAAGATGTAATCTTCAGTTTCAGAATGGCTTCAAAAACTTTACTTTCAGTTGTTGGATGAAGAAAAAGTGAGTGATGTGATTTCAGTGGGTCTAGAAAATAGGTTGCATTCTGATCGCAATCAGATAGTCAACTAATAATATTATCCATCGGAAACGATCCATCACATACAGTAGAGGTGCGATAAAATTGGGTAGGGAACAAACTTTCAATCTAACTTCACCAAAAATAATCTTTATTGAAGATACCGTGCGGTCCGAAGACTAACATCAAGTAGGTCAAAAGACTCACATCATATAAGGCTTTGAAAGATAAATTCTTCATTTTCAGTGAAATAGGGGTTAGTTACAAGTCGATCTGAAGAAAGCAAAAAGGGTTACAAAAGAGCTAAAAATTACTTTGAATTATGTGACCTTCCATATGGTGGACAACTAATATTAAAGAGGAAAATTTATGAAATTATAATTTCCTAATTACGACCTTATGGCCCGCATCTAGTGCGGGACCCACCTATGTTAGGAACCATAGTGGGTTCACTCTAACAACATTTTAATGTTTTCAATATGAAATTTAAAAGAATACCATGCAACAAGTGTGTTTAAATTGGACAGCTAGGAAGTGACATTAGGTTATGAATTTAAAATCTGTCATATGAAACATCGTGATTCAAAGTGGCAGGGAATGGAATGTTCCCTGCTTCCATGAAACAAGAAAATCTTTCACTAAGTTTCGTCGATTGACAGCTCTGTCGAATTTGTGTTATATTTTTTTTAATCATTGAGAATTTGAAAAAGAAAAAATAAACATAAGAATGTTAGTGTTTCATTGAAATATTGCGTTATGTGATTTACAGAAATGATATCAAAATAGTGAAGTTTTAAAAAGTTTCAAACTGTCAGACTGGATCTGTTCATTTATGCATTGAAAATCTGAATTTCTTTATTTATTTCAATAGTCTCTAGTTTATTGAGTTTTTTGCCCTTATCACAAACGTGTCAATTTTTTTTAATCAGAGATGAAATCAAAATCATGTTCCTCATTTATGATGTAATAGAGAAAATCAGAATTTGAATTAATAAGTTCTTTTTCGGAGTTAGAGTCGTCAATTCTGACGTGTTCAGCTAGTCGAGTTCTAAATTTGCGGCCTGTTTGGCCAATATAGCAAGCTCCAAAATGAAGGTTAGAACAGTTCAATGTATGAACCCCAGACTCATCATTGCGATTTTAATTTCAGAATTGACTAACAATTGTTCAAGATTATTAGAAGTTCTGAATGAAATGGAGAAATTTGAAATATTGTTGGCATTGAGTTTGTTGAGCTAGGTATTTTTTAGTTTTAATAAAAGGGGGCCAAAATAGGATAAAGAAAATTATTTATTTGATGAATTAGATGAGTTAATCTATTGTTTGAGAGTTTATCGATATAACTGTAATATAATCTATGGATTAGGTGGATTGGAAAATCATTATAACAGGCAGTTTGTTTAAATTTACTTAGTTCTGTTGAATAGTTTAAATCGCTAAGATGTGAGTGAACTAATAACTTTTTTTGATTATATGGATGGTTGGAGTGGAAAGGTATGATTTTGTCTGTGGAGGTTGGTTTTTTATAAATGGAAAATTCAAGGGCTCCAGATCTATGAAGCATCCCAGTGAACATTTTTTAAATTGGTACATATGTGGAACATAAAGTAAACGTCTCATAAATGATGGTCAACATCATCAATATATCTATTATACGTATTTTCTGAGACATTAAGTCCCAATTTTAAGCGTTGGATCTACGTTATACTTCAATGATCATATTTTCATTATCAAAATGACGTATCATGTTTCAAGAAACTGACTCAAAACTTATGTTTCCAATACGACGGACTTTTCTGAGGCGATGAGTCCCAATTTTTAGCGTTGTATCAACGTCATGTTTCATTGATCTTATTTTTATCATCAAAATGACGTATTATGCACAATGTCCAAAAAATATATCATTATAAATGTCAAATAAGTGATTCAAAAGTAATGTTCCCAATACTACGGTCCATTCTGACACGATATGTCACAACTTTCAGCGTTGCATCAACGTCATACTCCATTGATCATATTTTCATTATCAAAATGACGTATTATGCACAATGTCCAAAGACTAAAAATGGTTATCATAGTATATTGTAGGTTCAGCATAAGCAGCCTATCACATTTTTTGTGCGTGTTATCAGTAGTAATACCACAAGTGATTGAATTTTTGCGATAAGTCTGTCGATTCATTTCTGAACGAAACTGAATTGCTTCGAGAAAACACCACGGGTAAAATTTCATTAGACTATTTCACGAAGCATTAAAAGTATGTATTATGAACATGAACAATCAATTCATCATAACCAAAATCAATTAACTATAATCATAAAAATGTATTATACCTATCAACAATTTATTATATAGTTACCATGCGACTCATTTTGACGTTTTCGCCTACAATTGTGATCAGTCAAAATGTCAAACTTTGCTTTGTCATCTATGGTTACATCGTTGAAAACACCCAAGAAGACTAAAAACAAGGAGTGTTTGATTCCCATAAGACAATGGGGACACTAGTAGAAAGAGATGAAAGAACATTTGTGACGAAATGTGACGTAGTTATACATGTCGTGGCCGCCGTTCTCTATAGACAGTGACGGACTAGCTCTTGGTATATGAGAGTTACTGCTGACAGTTTTGTTGCTTGATTCGAGTTCGACTCTGTACTCATACTCAAGTAGGTCACTATGACGCGTTGATAATACAAGATTCTGATTGGCTAGAGCTTATTAAACCCTCCTTGTTTTTAGTCTTCTTGGAAAACACCAAACTAACAGACCAATCAGAATTGAGATGAGAGACAGCTGGTGTTTTCGCGATAATACAAGATGTCTTTGATTTGTGATTGGTCAGATTACGTGAATATCTTAAGAAGAGTGGAAAAGTCATGGTAACTCACGGACAATTCACTAAAGCTTTTGATAGTATTCATATACTGTAACTGAGTTTGAGATGATGCTTCGAAACTTCAAGGGCAGCGACACCTATCGTTGGGTAGAATACTTTTTATTGATTATATTGGTCAATATCTGAACATATTTTTTCAGGTATTTAATTTACATCAGGCAAAGTATGCAAACATACATAATAATTTGATCGTAAAATGTATCAATTTGAATAAAACATTTTCATTACTATATTAAGAGAAATGAAAATTATGCATATTTCGACTGATACCAGGAAAACTTTGGAGAGATATTTTTTGTGAACATATATAAATGATACGTTTACATTTGATTTTCAAAATTATCATCACCCTGGAGACATATCAACGATGCAATAGTTTATATTGATTATTTTGGTCAATTAATGAATATATTTCTTTAGATATTTAACTCACGCCAGACAAAGTATGCAAAGGTTCCCAAAAATAAATGGGTATTTGGTCGATATTTGGATCGATTCAAATATAATATTTTCATCACTATTTCACGAAATATGTAAAATACTCATATTTTGCCTGATAGCAAAAAAACTTTGGAGAAACAATGTTAGACAATGTTTGGAAACATATTTAAATAATACTTTTATATTCGATTTTCAAAATAACCATCACTCAAGAGATATATTGATGATATAACAATTTTTATTGATTAGTTACATCAATACGTGAACATATTTATTCAGGTATTCAACTTACGTTGGGAAAAGTATGCAAAAATACATAGTTATTTGGACAGAAAATTTATTATCCTGAATGAAACGTTTTTATTACTATATCATGATAAACGAAAAGTACACATATTTTGTCTGACACCGGCAAAACTTTGGGGAGACAAAGTTTGAAAACAAACATAAATCATACATTTATTTCCATTCGATTTTCAAAATTATCATCACCCAGGACACGATTGAATAGTTCATATCGATTATTTTGATCAATAAATGAATATATTCCTTCAGATATTCAACTTGTCAGGTAAAGTATACAAAAATACATAGTTATCTGGTCGTTAAGTAGATCGAATTCAATATAATATTTTCATTACTATAGTAGAAAATATGTAAAATATTCATATTTTGCCTGATGACTGGAAAAATTGGAAAAGACGATTCTTGGAAGCACAAATAAATAATATATTCATCTTCGGTTTTAAAAATTATCATCACTCAAGATATACAGGGTGGGGCACCGAAAACGAAACAGGTCGAATATCTTCAAAACGCATGTGTAGTGAATAAAATGCAAAAACAAGTCGAGTTTCAATCCAAGGGGGACATCTTTCTACCATAACCTCAACTGTCATACCACTTCCCCCACCCCTTGGTCACTATCACCCAAACAATTTGAATAGGGAAAGTAGTAGTGTGACACATCATTAAAAAGGTATTTTCATAAGAAATTCAGGCATGTCAATTATTGCTTTCTTACTTCTCATTTTGGCGCCCTCTTGCGGGAAACACAACTGGTCCGTATTCCAAATTATGATACTTCATTTGCAAGCTAATTTGACATTAATTTGGTGACAATGCATTATGGAATTATTTTATAGAAAAAAACAAAATGGCGGCTCCAAAATGGCGAACAATATTTGCAATCATGGTCCGATTCGATTCAAGATTGATATGTGGTGGTTTTCATGGTCGAAAATTATGATTTGCTTTTCAATGCAAAAAAACATAATGGTGGATCCAAGATGGCGGACAAAATTTTCAATTATGGTCCACGAATCAAAATTATAGTATGTGGAGATTTTCAGGGGCGGAAACTATGATTTTTTTGTTAATGCAAAAAACTATTCAAAATTGGCATATGGAGGTTTTACAAGTTTCCTGTATGACTACAGTGAATTAATCGAATTGATGAAAAAAATATTTTATACAAATAAGGAAATAATATTTTATTTAGATGTGTGACGTAGGTTATTCTGTGCGTAACAGAATCAGAATTTTACCGCGTAAAAATACCTATTTTGTACTCGCGGCAAGCTTTTGAACCTGTTACGCACAGAATAACCTGTACGTCCCATCTAAAAAATAATTTTTTCTTTTCATCGCATTTGTATGATAGCTTTCTTATCAATTTTATTCAATTCTTTTCAGTCATGTTGAAAATCTGTACTTAAAACCCCCACAATCCAATTTTAAATCGAATCAGACCATAATGACAAATCTACTCTTCCATCCTGGAGCTGTAATCTTGTAGTTTTTTTTTTCAACAAAAAATCCATAATGCATTGTCATCGCAATTATGAACACCTACCAAAGTTCAAGTTGATCGGACAACTAGAAGTGAGTAAAAAGTCAGCTGCAAGATTGTTCCCACACATACACACATACTAACAGGGCAAGTTGAATAAAAACTTTCTAAAAATAAAAAAATCGGACATTGCATAAACTTAAAAATAGAAAAACCTTGCAAAAATTAAAATACAATCATTCCAAACTACATTCATTCACAGTAGATGCTCAAAGTGTTTGCCATGAACTGCCATACATCATTACAAGTTAGTCTCGAAATGCTGTCTGACGTTTTTGAGCAATTCATGCAAAATTTTCCAATTTGTAAGTTCATTCAATGTTAATTTTTTCAATTTTTGTTATGTTTTCGTGAATTGTTCACATTAGCATTCAAACCAAATATCAATAAGTTGGAATACGAAACAGTTGTTTTTCCCGCAAGAGGGCACTAAAATGAATAGTTAGGTAGCGAACACTCACATGTCTGAATTCTTTATGGAATTACATTTTCAATGCTGTGTCACACTTAGTACTTTCTCTATTCAAATTTTATGAGTTATCAAGGGGTGGGGAGAGTGGTATGACAGTTGAGGTTATGATAGGAAGTTGTCCCCCTTGGATTTAAAATCGACGTGTTTCTGCATTTTTTTTTTTTTAAATACATGGGTTTTGAAGAATTCGTTTTCGGAAATATAATTACAAATTTCGCCCACCATCTCGTTTTTTGCATCGACAAAAAATCATAATTTCCGACCCTGAAAATCCCCACATACAAATTTTGATTCGAGTCGGACCATAATTACAAATTTCATCCGCTATCTTGGAGCCACCATCTTGCTTTTTTGCATTGACAAACAAATCATAATTTCCAACCCTGTAAACCGCCACATATCAATTTTGAACCGAATCGGACCATAACTGCAAATCATATCAGCCATTTTGAAGCCGCCATTTTGTTTTTTCCCTTAGAAAAATTCCATAATGCATTGTCACTGAATCCATGTAAAATAAGCTTGCGAATGAAGTATTATAATTTGGAAAACGGAACCCGATAGAGGGCGCTAAAATGAAAAGTTAGGTAGCAAAAATTGACATGGCTGAATTCCTTATGAAATTACCTTTGTAATGATGTGTCACACTTACTACTTTCCCTATTCAAATTGTTCGGGTCATAGTGACCAAGGGGTGGGGGAAGAGGTATGACAGTTGGGTCATGATAGGAAGATGTCCCCCTTGAATTAAAAATCGATGTGTATCTGCATTTTTTTTTAAAGATATTCGATCTGTTTCATTTTCGGTGCCCCACCCAGTATATTAATGGTATAATGATTTTTATTGATTATTTTGATCAATAATTATATATTTTTCTTGGGGCATATAACGCATATCACGTCTGGCAAAATATGCAAAAATACGTAGTTATTTGGTCATTATATTGATTATATTGACGAAGATGTATTCACGATTATATTTTTTAAAATGAGAAATTTTCATATTCATTTGATGTCTGCAAATTATTGAATAGACAATATTTGAAAAAGTATATAAAAAAATATGTGTATATGCAATCTTCAAAGTTATCATCTTTCAAATGATATATTCATGATTATGCAGTATTGATCGTTTAATTTGATCAAAAATTCAACATAATTGAAATGTGCCATATAGTAATAAGTATGACCAATTTTTGAAGTACGTGTCGATTTATAATGATGGCTTACTTCTCAGGAAATTTTAGCTTTGAACTAGCTATTCATATGTGTTCTTTCATAGCCCTTGATCTATAAATATTGTAAACAGAATAATTCATCTTGACAACCGAAACTTTTTTTTGTTGGCAACAAAGGGATACACTAGGTATCCACACTCAACAATTAATTTAAATGTTGCCTATTATTCGCGAACAATACTAATTTTCAATATTTGTTTCAGGTATCGGGAAATATATTGACAACGAATGGAAACAAGGATGAATTGTGAAAAACTGTATACCCAGTCGAAGTGCTCTTTAAATAAAATATCGGAAAGTGAATATTAATTTAATCTCGTGTGATAAACATCTTGAACAGATTTCGTGAAACAATTCAAACGGAGAGATGACTGGTTCAAATAGCACAGGAAATTATACCGAGGTGAGTACAGAATTATTGTTCGCAGAGTTTTCACGAACCATCAATAATAGTCAAATTTTTACCGGTGATCGTGATCTTGTATTCTGAAAGAACACAAATACCTTAGCACTGTGTATAACTACTGCGGAACTACTGTTATTTGTTAGGTTTCTGAACAAAATTTTTTAATTTTTTTTAGAATTGTCGTATACTATACTGCAATTTTTTATTGAAATCACGTAATCTTTTATTTTGTTATTTCTTGAATCGCAGCTTTTTCTTGTATTGTGCTCATAAGATTATTTCCTATCACTGAACAAAAATTTATTATTTAAAACAAAATTTATGGACTCATATACCTGGTGTCGGCGGAAGGTGGCTCGCCCCTATAGTTTTGTTTTTGAAGATGATGGAATGAAATTTGGAGGATCTGCGAAAAACATAAAACTACGATTTTGACGGCTAACTTAGGTTCGTGCATATTCCAGTTTCAGCGGAAGATACTAAAACTTTCGATTTTTGAATGGGACACCCAGTATATTTTTACCACTTTTGTCTCCATATGACATTCTGAATACAACCATGTATCGTTTATCACTTTTTGTAACCAATTTTTTGTTTTTAATTTCGAATTTTATTTTTCAATCTAGTGTGCTATGGATACGTTCGAATCACTAATTGCAGCCCTAAAATTTTGGGAAAAGTACAGCATTACTGTTTTCTGTCAAAATATATGTGCTATGTGAAATTCAATTTTCAAATTGAAATAACTAATCTGTTTTAATTGGCAACATAGTGGCTCGTCGTGTTACGTGTTAGGAATTACGATTAATTTGATACCCCACAGTAATAGGTTTCAAAGAAAATTCCGTGAAAATACCACGTTATACATTTCATAAAATTAATCATCTTTGGGTTTTGAACTGAGATTTAAATGCATCGGGCAACCTGTGAGAAACACAACCGATAAAACAAAATCATTGAGTAGGTCGACTTCTTCCCAGGTAGCACAGGTTACTGACATGCCGTCCTAATGACGTCTTATTGAAGTCCCTTTTGGTCCGTTACGTCCTGGACTACAATTACACCTTGAAATGACGTCTTATTCCATGACGTCAAATTGACGTATTTCTTTGAGGTCATAATGACGTCCCTGTGAAGTCAACTATCTGTTATTCGAAAATTGTCGACATAAAAACTCCTTTACTGAGAATTCTTTCAGAATTCGTGATTACACAAATCTGGACCCCTCCTGTTAGCAATTCGGCAAAAATGATTTAGAGCCGGTTGTATGAAGCATTCTGTTACATTGCGACTACGTCCCGACTGAAATTGGGATAAATAGTTATTATATTGTGACAATTTTGTATGATTATTCTGTTTACGTAAAGTTAGTCAGGTTAGGTTGGCTAGTAATAACGCATTTTCAACTTAGTAATTTGCTTGAGCTGCCTTTTCATTTAGTCTTTCCGCTATTACAGTGACCAATCGCTGAGTTCTACGGTCGGGACGTAGACGCTTGTTGAACACACCAGTTGCCGAAAGCCGTGAAATACTGAAAAATATTCCTAAGGAATAAAAAATTCAAGATAAATTTCAATGATAGGAACAGAAGAAACCTAATGAATTCTTGACGGAATATGAAGGAGAAATAGGATAATGGAGTTCTAGACTTAAATTTCAGAATACCGTCAATAATAGAAGTACGTAGTGGATGACAAATTCCAATGAGATGAGTCGTTTTTTTTTTTATAATTCTCAATGTCAAACAACAAATTGTTATAAATCGTGAAATTTAAAAATGTTCTCGAAAATGAAAACGAAAGAGTTGGGATGTGCTAAAAATATTCTCGCGTGTTATTGACATCCATTTGATCCCAAAAACATTTTTATTTTTGTTTTATCACTAGATGGTAGTCAATACGTATCTTTTGTTTCATTCTGTCTATGGATCAAGTCTGAAAAAGTTACTGATAATCTTAAAAAAATTTGGTGGAATAAAATAATGTTTTTTTTCTACAAACGTCAAAAAATGACAAGGTTCGCGCATTGACAACAGTATGCGAAGTGGCACTTTTTTTCATTTTCATTCGTTACCATGACACCGTGCGCGAAGTAATGTGCGAAATATATTTCGCACACTGCATGTAAACTATATGGGATTTTCATATTCTAACCTATATGGTCCTCAACTCCTCAATCAAGCAAAAAACAAGAAATCGTTTATTTATTAATGTAGAACAATAATTAAGGCTTTCAAATTGTGAGAAAATTTTACACTACCTAATTTTATTTATTATTTACAATGTTAACATTAATGGTGCAGCCAGTGCACGAACCAATATTTATTCCTAAACCAGATAAAATTGCTGATATGCATTTTCATACTGCCGCCTCGATCTCTCCGGTAAAAGGTTGGAAATTACAGAATTGGCCGCATCTATCAAGTTAGGTGGGGTACTGCTTAGTTCATCGTCGCTCGAAATTTCCATTCTTTTACAATAATAAATATCACGCACGAAATTGACGCTAATAAAAAGTCACTCCAAAATAATTATCAAGAACTGTCACTTTGAAATAATTGTCAACAAATGCCATTTTATTTCCATAGTTACAGTAATTACTTGATTTGGAAAAATTATTTAAGCCAGTTCAATACTATTTTTCATAGTTATTACTTATTTTAGAACAATATTTTTGACGTTTGTAGAAAAAATTTTGTTTGCATCTCATGCTCGAAATACTTTGGTAATCTCGACTATTTTTTTTAACTCGGCTGCGCCTCGTTAAAAAAAATCAGTTCTTGATCACCAAAGTAGCATTTCGCGCACTAGATACAAAAATAACTATTTTTTACCTGGCAACTCTGTCGCGGCAGCGTGGGTTGTCGGCCGGACTTGGCTGAATTCGGTCCGCCGCGCCGGTCGTCAGCGGTACGTCTTGCTGCTCTTGGATTGTTTTACCTCGTCGATAGTCACTGCCAAAAGCTTTTTTCTGGTTTGCTGCTGTGTAAGTTTGGTGGTAACATATTTGTCTTTTTTTGCTGTTAATCTCTCGGATCAGTCAACAAATAATGCCTTACGTACTGGCGGAGGGGTCGCCATCGTTGAAAAAAGGTAGCTAAAGCTAAGAAAACGGAAAATATTGTGGCCGTCATTGAAAGACCAAAGAAGTTTCGATAAATATATCATCGAGGATGAAGAGGCTGAAGAAGATTGGAAGTTCCATTCAATATATCGAAGTTTGTATGGAAGATGTTAGTAATTATGAACAAAAGAAAACAAAAAAACTGTGATTTAGGTATGAGGTAGAAGCACCCAGGATTGCTGAAGTATTGAAGTCTTTGTGACATGAAACCCAAACCCTACAAGAGAATACAAATTCGTGATTATTCTTTCAGAATAATAAAGTATTTTCTATGATCTTTCATATTTAATGCACTGTTAACTGATATTGAATGTAAGTTTTCTACAACATCCTTATATATTATATTTAAAATTTATTAAATGTAATATTGTATATCAGTTTATTTTATTCTACTTTCCTAAAACTATCAATTTCCACATGAAAACTGGAGACTGTGGAAGTCCTTCATAAGACGTCATTCATTGGTCATTTGACTGACGTCTATTAATGGTCTTGTATGTCTTCAAAATGACGTCATTTAGAGTCTTCTTTTCAGACGTCAGAATGACGTCCTGCTGATGATATCCTATGGCTGTGATATTTTGACGTATTTTCGGAGTCTCTGAGTAGTCACTTTCTGACGTCAGTTGGTCAATAATTTGACCAAATTAGGACGTCATTTTGACGCCACCATGCTACCCGGGTTATTTTACCTCGCTTCTGTAAAAATAAAGTGGAAATTTAATGTGTAATTATTTAAATAACATGGTAATGATATGCAGAAAGATTGTTACAGTAATGGGCACAACTACGTATTGAAAAACAATCTTCCTCACATAACATTATTCCATCACAAACGTAATACATAATCGCACCTAATAGTTCCCAACACCATGAATAATCATCTCATTAACATCTGACTAATATCCGAGACACTTATCTTGCAGCCTGTAACTTCGGTGACAAATGAATAAATACCCGGAGTTACGTCGTGGTTACTTCTTAGGTAGAGCACTCCTGTCCATGGAGCGTCCTCGCGAGATTTTTTGTAGGTTGTTTTGTTTCCCTTCCAGCCTTCAGAGGGATGGCTGCCTGTTAAAAGAGTAAAACGGTAGTATATTTTGTTTTGACTGACGAATTAAAACTCATTTATCGTAAATAGGTTGCCTCTTACGTACCTTCAATTAGGAATAACAAAGAGAGATAAGAATTCTTTGTGGTATGAAATATATCCCCCATGTGTTCTTGTCTGTAATGAACAATAACTCCAAAGTAACACTTTTTCCGATATTCATTGAAGGTATTCACAGCCTGGCGACGACATTACGAAATTTGAAAGAAGACCATGCAACAAGTGTTTACATCTGACAACTAGGAAGTATTAATAGGTTTTGAATTTAACATCTGTCATCTGGAATATCGTGATTCAAGGTATCGTCATTTTATAAAGAAATATTGAGGATTTGATATCAAAAAAAAATAACACAAAAATGTGACACCCTCGTTCTTTTTTAAATTTTTTACAATCCATTCTGTTCTCTGCCACCTTGAATCACTTCGTTCCATACACCAGTACCAGATGTCAAATTCATAAAATACTGTTACTTCCTAGTTATCAGATGTAAACACTAGTTGCAAGGTCTACTTAAAATAAAAAAAAAAAAAACATTCCAACATGTTGTTTGAGTATGGCTCCTAACACATATTATGGACCCCGCACTATTTGAGGAAAAGCTGTAATTATGACCAATTGATTTTAATTTTTTCAGCTTTTTAATGTTAGTTTTACACCATTGTTATGGTAGGTCACATAACATCAATAAAAATCTCAACTCTATAAAAAAAAAATATTTTCTTTAGAGCAACTTGTACCGAACCCCTATTTTGCTGAAAATGAAGGATTAATCCTTCGAAACATGATTTAGTATCGTTGCTCATTGTGGAGTCGCAACTCCAGTCTCACTGATTGGGAATTGTATGATGAAACTGCTCTGATACTCTAAATATTGCGAAGAAACCGATGTTGATAGATTAACAAAAATAATATTTTTTCTTTAAACCAATAAGGATACGGACTAAGTAAAGACTCAAATCCTTGCCCCATCCGTAAATATCTAACTTATTCTGAACCATACCACTGAACGTAAATACGTAACTAAAGTTGTTTTCTAGTCTTCTCTGGTGGTGACTCCAGCATACTCTTGAATCATATTACAGAGAGAACACTTTCGTAATCCCATTTGTGAACACACCAATAATGCAAACATATTCCAGTTAAAGATATTATTTTTCATGTTCCAGACACAGCTAGTTAATCCCTTGAAGTGGTTTCAGGAATAAGTTTCCCAATCCACTAACGTCTTGTTTACCGCTAGTGAAATGGAACGCATTTCATTTTGTTCCATTCTGCAACAGACTTCCAAAACTTGCGTTCACAGGAGGATCAGAAAGTGAGATAATCCTGAGCCGATTTCACACCTTCGCCATGAATCGTCTACTTTCTAAAGCTTTATTCATCGTGCATAAGAAAATTTTGGTTTTTATCAGTCTTGTTTACACATATAAAATGCATCAAGTTCATAATTTATTTGTATAGCATTCAACGTGACGTACATTAGAATAGCTATTTTTTTTTCACTCTAGCACGATGCAAAAAACAGAAAATGGTACAAAAAATGTCTTCCTGGCGAATCTTGACGAGGAGACAGAATAACAGCAGAAAAATGTTCTCCCCAAGGGCGAGTTCCATCGCCTTTGCTTTGGTTAGATACGACTCCGAAATGCAGTTTGAAGTGATTATAAACGATCCCGCACTAATCTTATGGAAAACCGGTTTCGGTGAAATTTGCTGAAATTTCAATATGATGTAGCCGATGTCATCCTGAACAAAAGTAACTAGTACGCCAAATCTTTTTTGGTTTTGATTCTACAGGAGGTCAAAGTTTTATATTTTGGCGACTTTTCAAAAAATCCTGAATTTCATTTTCTTTGTATCGATCTAAACTTTTTTCAAGAAAATATTCGTTTTCCTGCAGATCCATATGCAATGTTTCTTACAGTACATGAGAGGGCGATCATGTTTTGCATTTGAACCAACCATCCAGTATTTGGAAGATTCGGGGCGATCAAACTAATTTTCAATTTCGGAGAAATGTATCCCTTTGTATAGTCAGCTTCCACCAATAAATTTAGCTGATTTTTTTAAACTATGTAGCTATGAGTGGCATAGCTGGCACATAGTGGTGATAGCACGAGTATTAAATTGCTCCTCTTCAATCGACTGTTTCAAAGGTTACTGTGAATGAAAAAATTGTGATTTTTCTTCCCAAACCCCAAAACTTAGACTATGATAATGAGTTTGTGAAAAAACTGTGGAAAGACCGATTGAAAACTGTAAAAAACGTAAAATCCATCATTTTGTGGTAATAAAACGAACTGTATGTAGGCACATTATCGTTTTCTCCATATCCAATTGAAGCTAGTTAGTGGGGATATCGTTCAGCGGAACACAACAATCGAGTTCATTTTAAGTTTAGTATCACCTCTTTCTCTGTGAAGTGATTGTCAGTCGTCGTTGGTCTTATCAAAGATCGAATGAATCCAAAGACGTAACCAATAATTATTATGTCTAGAGATTCAGCATAGCCATCACCTATAACCATTGAAGATATATTCAATTCACTCCAGGGAATAATAAAACAAAATCAGGATTTGAAGGATGAAATCCATACACTCAAAAATGAAATGAAAGAAGAACTGAACAATTAGACCGTCAGATAGTGACAGATTTAGGTGCCCCATTTTCTCATACAAGCCTCGAATAGGGTTGAAAAGTACATCGATGTTGAGTAACATGGAGGGAAATTTACGAGTGGCTACTGGGGAGAACAAATGGAAATATCAAATAGAAATTTCGTTTAAATTTTCCGACGCAAAAATCTACTTATCCATTCGCGCCACACAAGCCATTATGTTTTTCGGTCTAGTGACGATGTAGTTTTCATAGTTTCGATGGGCTTGTGTGGGAAAATCTGTTGAAATCTCGATTTTTCTTTAAAAGATTACGCCTTCATTTTAACCCATTAAAAACCTGCAACACTCAAGCCTTTGATATTCCGAAGCCAGGTTCTATTAATTAATGATTAGGTGAACACGGCTCGCGTTAAAGTATGGAAAATCTAATTTTTCATGGAAAATCGAATTTTCCATATGTTCTCCGCAGGAGCCACTCGTAAATTTCCCTCCATTTTACTCAACATCGATGTACTTTTCAACCCTATTCGAGGCTTGTATGAGAAAATGGGGCACTTAAATCTGTCCCTATCTGACGGTCTAAATTTGAAACAGAAAAATTAAGAACTGAAGAATGAAAATAAGTAATTGAAAAGTAGATTGATATCAGCTTAACATAAACCGAAGAAATATAATATTGTTATTTGCGGGTTGAAAGAAGTTGAAGAAGGCAACGAATTTATCGAAACTCTATCATTTTTACAAAATCTAGTTGAAGTGAATTGTTCTGGAAAAGATATCAGAGACGTATATTGAATTGTGAAGGAGAAAATAACTGATAGAATTCGACACACACTAGTAGAACTGTCAACGTATATGCTAAAGAGAGAAATCCTCCAAAAAGTACACAACTTAAAAGGTGTACGAATCTTCGTTTCAAACGACTATACTAAAGAAGAGCTTAATAAAATGAAAGTGCTCTCAGAAAACTTTGAATTTGTCAAAGCACAAAATCTGCAAGCCGCCAACATCAAAGACAATAATTAAATAGTGGAAAGTCTACTGTTCACTTATGAAGACCTCCTAGACATTCCGATCACCTCCAGAAACTCTACAGTAAAAGAAGAAGATATAAAATCAACGAATCGAAGGAAAAATTCAACAAGAACGGCATCAAAAATTGGACAAGCCTGATCTCTTTCATCTTTCGATTGAACTGAGATTTAAATTATCTCTAGCTTCATCAATTTTTTTTATATATTATATCATTTCTCATTTCGATAAAAATAAACATTTTAGTAGAACTACCGTCACTTCAGGCAGACAGACAACTGCCTCAGGCAGTCAGGCAGCCGACTTAGGCGACGACGCAGCAGACCCGTTGATCGGTTCACGTCATGTGGAGGTTGTTGAACAATGTACATCATTCTGTTTTTTGTAATGTGAATCTGAGTTATTCTGTGTGTCCTGTATCAATTTCAGGTATAGTTAATTATCAACTGGAACAAATAGATATTTTAGACCGTCCTTTATCCCAATGGGGCATTCGAAACAAATAGTCCGTTCCTTATTTACCCATCTTCCTATTTTCAATACTCGACCTGCACGCTACTAACCTAATCGGCCTTTATTTCTATTTCCGAAAAATTCGTAATAAAAAGAAAAAAGATGTACCTGCGGAGAATCGAACTCGGGCCGCATGCCTGAGTACAAAATGCCGTATCTTATTAGTAATTTGGGTATAACAAATCGATTCAAAGTAATTTTGGAAGCTCCTTGTATTCATTATCATGATAAAAAAATTTCTGTGATTTAACTCCCATTATCAACTGATTGAAACAAATAGATGCGTATTTTTTACCGTCCTTTATACCAATGGGGCATTCGAAACAAATATTTGGCAGTCCGTCCCTTATTTTCCCATCTTCCTATTTTCAATACTCGACCTGCACGCTACTAACCTAATCGGTCTTTATTTCTATTTCCGAAAAATACGTAATAAAAAGAAAAAAGATTTACCTGCGGAGAATCGAACTCGGCCTGCCTGCCTGAGTACAAGGTACCTTAACCACTAGACTAGCTGAGCTATTGAAAATACATGGTAAGAGATTGTATAGATGCCAACGATGTAACTAGTGATGTAGGCTAACGGTGTGATGCATTTTACTATTATAAGAGACTTGGTCATTTAATTTCAAAGTGCGATACCCTGCATTCATTCAACTATTATAGGAGACCTAGTCTTTTAATTTTAAGGTGCGATACCCCACATTCAGTCATAATCTTTATCTTTTAACGTGTGATGCATTCAATCAACTGTAGGAAGTTCCGTAGCCCTGACATTTCATTGTGCGATGCATTCTACCATTATAAGAGACATTGTTCTAACATTTTAACGTGCGATGCATTCAACTATTATAAGAGACATTGTCCTTTAATTTAAAAGTGCGATACTATGCATTCATTCAACTATTATAGGATACATAGTCTTCAAATTTCAACGTGCGATACCCTACATTCAGTCATAAGCCTTTCATTTCAAGGAGTGATGCCATGCAATTTATTTTTGTGATGAAGACCTTCATTTTGAAGTGCAATAGTATGCATTCAGTCAACTATCCTAAGAGAGGTTACAATCTCAAATTCAGCTGTTTGAAAGCACAAGTGACGAGGGGGCCTTAGCATTCAACGTGCGATGCCAGACGCATTGTTTATTGATATCCAACACTCACCCCTAAGAGAGGTGAACCTAACATTTTGAAGTGTGATGAATTCAGTCAACTATTATAAGTGACGTAGACCTTGGATTTCAACGTGCAATGCCAGGCGCCCTGTCATAAGAGACGTAGGCCTAACATTTCGAAGAACATTCAGAGATTTTACATTTACATTCTGACGTGTGATGCCATGTATTCAGTCTTAAGCCTAACATTTTAGAGTGCTATGTCAGGCAGTTGTATATAAAATCTCAGAAATAGGTTCAGTTTTCGAACAAACTATGAGGTTCACGGAAGTATCTTTTCAATATTTGTCGTGCTATTAGCCAGGGAAGTAGTTGATTACTCGGTACCCGTCATGTTATTAACCAGAGAAGTAGTTCTTGCAATACCCGTCGTGGTATTAGCTAGGAAAGTAGTTTTCTGACAGGTATTAGTCACATTGTAGGAGTTCTCTAAGACGCTCTCTAAGACGCTTAAGGTCTGGTTCCCGAAAATGTTTGAAAAACAACAATATGGCTGGTATTTGAATGTACAATTGAACGTCAATCGATGATTTAAAAATTAGTATTGCCAATTTCAATTTGGATCAAGAAAATTGCAAGTCTAGTATTATTTTGATGTAGGTCATAAATGATTTTATTGAATGGATTTACGAATTTTTTGGTTTCAAATATGCAATCGAAGTTGTTACCGAAATCAGTCTGTATGCATTACCTTAATAATAAACTAACCCTATGATCATTCCCCAATATCTTGTTATCATTGCAATTCTAAAAATTAATAATTTACATTAGAATGGTTCATTATTACTCAAAATAGGTAAAATCATTCAGTTTGTAACATTAGAAAGTCAATGACAAAAGAGAATGTCTCAGCGGTGTTCAAGCGCGGCCGTATTCGACTGCAGTGTGTATGATGATGGTATTCCGCACGGAACAGTTTCATAGGCTTTGACTAAAACATTCTTGTGAATTTTATTTCAATATTGTTTGCCGCAAATGACGAGATCTCTAAGCATTTTTTATATAATTATTACATAGACAGAAACAATTAGACATCAAATTTGACATGGGTGAGGAGATTCATCATGATCGGTTTCAATTCAATGAAAGCCTTGTGTTTCGTTTCAGTAAGCAAGTTTGTGAAAAATAAGTACAACATCATCGAGATGAATAATTTCGACACAAGACAATATCAAATTGACTTGGGAGAATTCTTACCGAACTCAGTGTTGATTCAAATAGGCAGATGTGAACCCGTTGCGAGGGATAATGTATACCCCTTGGAAGTTGTAGGCAATGCTTTGTGAATATGAGACAAAACTTGTCTTTTAGTGAAAAACAAAGTGAAATGTCCGATATAATTCAATAATTATGAAAGATAAAAAATGTGCGATGGTTTTATCAAAGATTCTTTTAACATCAAACAAGTCAATTTTTCATTGAGAATGTTTCTCTTTTCAACATTAAATAAGTCACTTGTGCTATGTTTCAGTAAGCAAGTTCGTGAGCGAGATTTCACCGGATGAATAACTTCAAATAGCTGGAGATAATGTCGAACTGTTTTTTTGTCAACAAACACCCTTCATAACCTGCTCCAAAAATATAGGAATCATTTTGAGTTTATGGACCGTTTCAATACCTAGTATCTCAACATGTTTTTGTGTATTCTTTTACAACTCTCGAACAGTTTTTCGAGGAAGAGGTACCTATTTAGACGTTCACAAGAAAGTAATGAAGTTTTATCTATTTTTTCAAATTACGTATCAACTGGGGAGGTATATATATATATATATATATATATATATATGAGTTTTGTGAAAAAATGGGTAACTCTCAAATGAAATGATAAATGTCACCATTTATTTGTTCAAACGGTTCTTGAGATAAACATCTTGAACCCTTTCTCAAAAACCCGTGTGTTTAGTCAACGTAAACTTTTTTAAAATTCGCTACAGTCATTAGTTATCTTTAATTTTAATTCAAGACCATCTATGCTAACACATAACAAAGCAAAATTATAATCTCAACGAAATGTGCTTCATGGGTAGGTAAATCTCCAAGATTGTGGGTATTGTCTGGGCAATAACAATGTTCCCGTAGAAATTATACGGATGGTTTTCAAATTTCTGGACTTTTCAGTATATTAACACATATTTTTATCTCCTTGGTGCTCCTAAATGAATACTATCTTCGTGGAAGATTGACACAAGACCGTCCTGTGGTACTTTTCAAAATATGTAAGTGAATTTGGATTTCTTTTTGTTTTCCTGGGGCGTTTGTTCTCAGAAGGGATAATGGAACATTGTTCTGGGTTATTAGGTGTAACTTCAAATTTAGCAACAAAACTTTTTCAACTTCAAGTTTCAATAAAACGACTTCAGACATATTTTTGTGGTATTTCTTGAGGAACCTAACATTTTGGCTAACAATTTTTTGTGGTGTAAAACTGCTATGAGATATGATGATTCGAAGCTGAATCTTGATTCATAAATATTGTTCTGCGCTTTTCATTCAGAATGAGTCAAAGAAATATTTTGATACTTTGTACTTTGATAATTTTTTCACCGATCCAAACATATTTTATAACTCAGAACTTTTTAAAAAATTCCACTGAGTCAGAAATTATTTTGATACTAGAAACTTTCAATTTTTTTCTCATCAAAATTACTAATTTCCAAAAAGTTTACTGATTTCAGGCTGAATGGGTGGTTCCTTCTAACAGAAAAACGAGAATTTACAAATTTAAATGAAAAAATAGAAAATTTTCAAGTGAAATTCTATGAATATAAAAATAATCAATTGAAAAAATTAAATAACAAAATATTATTTAAGATATGAGAATTGAAGTCAAAATGAACATGCAACAATTTGGTATTCATGGATTCTTATCACAACGAGATATCTAAAAAATTAAGAGTTTTGGCAAAATATACAAAAAGTTGATAGTAGAATAGTTTCAGAATTGACAAATCAACCAAGAAAAATTCATTGTGCCACTTGTAATTAATATGAGTAAAAAGGAACCGAGCGAGTTAAAATCACTATCAACCAATCGGCTGAAGTTGAAGTGCCAGATCGCATCATGAATCAATATCAAGAAACTCCGTAGAGAAGGAAGGTGTCTGACAAAAAATGCGGAAGGTTGAAAGTATCTAAAAAATTTCTTCAAATAGAATATCTAATTTGTTACGGCTTCAAGTTTATTAACCGTACAAAGACAAAAATCGAATTTTTGAGTGAAGAAGACTCACGCTGAAAATACAGGAATGACAATTAATTTTTATTTCAAATGCTAAAGTTTGCAAAATATCAAAAACTTAAATAAATAAGCATGTTTGAGGAATTGAAATTATTGTTTGAACAAGATGCTTTGAATAGATGTCTCATTCCGTCATTGGAAGCAAAACAGCGGCTGACGAATAAAATTGAAACTAGTATTAAAATGATTAACAAAGAAAAACAACCTTGAATACCAATAACACTCGGAATGAATCATCTTTAAATCCTGCTGAGGTGATACAATTCATTTATAATTATAACAATTTCAGAAATATTTTCATCAATTGGTAGTTATGAGTAAACTGATGCAAAATTGTCAATGGAAAAAAATATTAATTATTTTTATTCAGATTTTGTTCAAATATGATATAACTGGAACTGCACTGAGCAAACACACCCAAAAATATATTTTTGATTATCTCAGTTCAAGTGTAATCTGGTCGAAATTGCACAGTACAAACTCGGTAACATGGATATGGTAGGATTATTTCAGTACAAATGGAAATGTTTCCAAAACTACACTGTGCAAACTAGTTCAAATAAATATCAGTGTACCTTCACACCGATAAAAAGAGGCTGATCAAGAGGAGGCAGGACGATGGAGAAAAAATTATATACAAAATTATTTTATTTCCTCAAATCATCATTGTCGTCAAAACCTTTGAAAAGTTTCTATTTTTGAATAATGCCTCTTGGTATAAATATTTCATTAGACCACATGTTATAATTTTTTCATAGAATTGAGATGTGATCAAAAGTCTTTCAATGAATGTAAACATCATAACGATCATTATATTCTTTTTTCTTTTAGTTACCACAATTCCAACTCGTTTTCATCATAACAAATGCCAATATCATAACTTGTTTTAATATCAACAGCTTTGAGCCTATTTTCATTTTTTATACTCATATAATCGCGTACAATAAAATGTTATTTAATCAAGTTCGATCATGACCCCGAAAAGATTCGAACTACCGATTCAATTTCGAAATATTGTGCTCAAAAGCAGTACGAAAAATATAAAAAAATGTAAATTTCGTAAAAAACTTGTTGTATTTGAAATTCCCATCGGGTAGTCAAAAAATTATCTCTTTATTGCAAATACTCAGATTCATGAAATAATATCCTTTGATGTGTTCAAGGTATCAACAAAATATTAGTGTCATTTTTGGAATAATTACTGTCGAGAAAGCATTCTGCCATACTTTCAAACTGATAAAAAGAAATCAATCAACATGGAGCACAGAACTTTAGAAAAAAATGTATATGAAGTGGTTGGCTGACTTTGAGAGGGAGACAAAATGACTGTTTTTTCTGGTTACACCTGGCAACAACACCACGATAATTTAAACAAAATTGCTGTAAAATAAAAAACACTATCATTATCAACAAATTGTAGCATTTGAATTCTAATAGAATTGATGATGATTTTATATGATTCTTGAAATTTGGTCAAGTGAAAATATTCATGTTAATTTGCATCAAATTGAATTTGGTGAATTTTGTTGACAAAGAACAAAAGCAATTTTTCATTGTCACTAATACGAGTCATGTCATTTTTCGAATAGATGTAATCATGACCTAAATTATTTTTTTGTACTATTTTTAAAATATGAAAAATTTGATACATCAACACATATGTTCGCAATTTGAAATAAAATGGAAAGCTGTGTGAATTATTGTTTTATTTCATTATTCTCATATTACTGCTTGTTTGGGTTGTATGGAAGAGCAACTATGTTGAATACCGCCCCCAAGATATAAAATGTATTTTAATGTATTTTTCATGAAAATAAAGTCACATCTTATTATTATTTCATCGTAGGGATGATAGACGATTATCAATTTTAGTTTCTCATAGCTCATAAATCAGAGTAAACTTGAAATAACATACCGAGTGTTTGTTTCATTATTTAAAAATAAACCATTTAATAGATTACTTCGTCGGTTGTATCACAATTCAAACAACAATTTTTGGTATTGTCCAACATTTTGTCCGTGAATATTGTATTGAATGACGTGGTAAAGAGTAGGTTCTCCCGTCGATGATTCCTCACAAACGTGCTTGCTTTTCTGAAACACTTCACAAAAGTTGTTTAATTGAAACCGATCTGATGAATTACACCTTCCCACCTGTTTTTTGTATATGAAATTTTAGTTTTCTGCTGGAATTTTAGTGCAATTCTCCTATGCGACACCTTCAATACCACAAGTTGGTATCTAATTTTTATGGATGTCAATAGAAAAGTCTTCGAAATGTATGTATCAAAGTTGATATTTTCCTGTATTTTTTTTTCAACCCAGCTCGAACACCGCTCTCATGCTTAGCATAACTCGTTAAAAGGTAGGGACTCGTCTTCAGACATAAACATAAATAGCCGTTCCAACGTCATCATATAATTTTTTTTTCAGAGGTTGGCTTCGGTTAGACATAGGGTATTGTTTTTAGGCGGTTTTCCGGGGGTTAGCTCCGGTCGGCGCGCCGACCGGAGTTAACCCCCTAAAACCGCCTAAAACGAGGGATGCACCTGCAACTTGCGCAAACTGCCAGGGAAGTCATCCTGCAAACAGCGTGGAGTGTTCTGTATACCAAGGACGAGTCCAGTTCTTGGAAGACCAGAGAGCCCAGAAGCAGAAAACCCAAACCAGAACGAAGTATGTACCTGCTGCAGCACCGAAGACCAACGCGTGGCAGCAGAGAGGCCAGATGCCGAGCGGCCCACCAGCACGAAGCTAAAACATGCTGGTAAACAATCCCGGAACTGCCACTATGCCTTCTACGCCTCCTACAAGCCCAGTGCAAAGGCAACCCCCACAGGGAGGTGCTGGTAACAATGGTGCTAACGAGATGACGGAGTTGGCTGGAGTTATCCAGGAAATCAAATCCTTATTGAATGTTTCATTGCTATGTAAAGCGTTGAAAGAGCTAGTTGAAAGGCTTAAACAGGCCACTACACCCCTGGAAAAGGCTACAGCGGCCTTGGAGGTCCTGGGGGATCAGCGATTGAGTTTTTAAGCCAATGCGGGCATGTATGCTCAATGCGAACGGAGTCAGTAATAAGCTAGCACTTATTATTGACTTCGTGGACAGGCATAAGGTGGATTTGATGTTCATCTCAGAAACGAAGATCCAGCCGACCCAGAGACTGAGTCTCAAGGGTTTCACGACTGTTAGAGCCGACCGCCCTCATGCAGTGAGAGGAGGAGGCGTGGCCATCCTCATCAGGAATGGGGTCGCTTACTCACAGATTCCGGCTAGACAAAGTTCCATCGAACATATCGGGATCAAACTGGTAGACGGAACGTGTGTGTTTGCGGTTTATAACGCCCCCAATAGGAGATTCACTCAGCTTGATCTGGACAGCCTGTGTAGCACTGGCCACAAAGTACTGCTGATCGGGGACCTTAACGCCAGAAGGCCCGAGTGGACTTTAGGATCCCAGCCCAATGCAAACGGGAAGACACTCTGGGAATACTCGGTCAATAATGAGGTGGTAATTGCGCACTCGGACGAGCCAACGCATTACCCCTGGAATGGGTCCACCCCTACGATAATCGACTTGATAGTAAACAAGAATGTTATCGATTTAAGTGACCTCAGGGTCATACATGAGATGACTTCGGATCACGATCCGGTCATGTTTCAATTAAAGTATAAGGGCGAGGACATCCCCCCTACGTTGAAATACGATTATAGAAACACTGACTGGAAAGAGTTCCGGAGGCTTTTAAACGTAAAAACGTTAATTAAGTCTAATATATCTGAGTATGATCTTGGGGAGGAAACACTCACTCTGATAGATAATATTCAGTGGGCTCGCAAGAAAACTACCAAGAAGATTACGGTAAGGGGAAACCGGAATGAACTTCCAGCGGCTGTTAGAAATCTGATCAGTCTGAAAAATTCGACTCGAAAGAGGTAGCAGGCCACTCGTGACCCAGCCCACAAGGAGGATATGTTCCGCCTAGGAGCAGAAATTTCAGACTTGATCAGAGAAAATATCAACCGAATCTGGAAGGACAAACTGGAGAAGCTGAATGTTCGTGATAATTCTTTATGGCGGATGGCTAAACGCATATCAAGACGTTTTGTGCCGGTCCCCGCTTTGGAGAAGGATAGCGAGCGTTCAGTGACAGATCCTCAGAAGGCCAAATTGATGGCTGAGTATTTCGCAGATGTTCACCGAAAGGCGCCCGACATTAGTGAGGAGCAAAATGCGAAATCCCGTGTTACGGAAGAGTTTCGTGAAACCCCGCCCCCCACTGTCGTCCCTCATAGGCTGGCCAAATTATTGACCAACTATGAGGAGCTGACAGAAGTCATCAAGAGACTCCCAATGAATAAGGCACCCGGGCCAGACGGGTTGGACACGATTCTAGTGAAGAATCTACCAAGGAAGATCCTCGTTCAGCTTCTGAACATAATCAACGCCATCATCAATTGGCAGTGCTACCCCGACTGTCGAAAGAAAGCTGTGGTAGTCCCAATCCTGAAACCTGGCAAAGATGGCCATAAACTTGATAGTTACAGACCCATCTCACTGATGAGTGTCGTCGCAAAAATAGTTGACAAGATCCTCTTGAGACGGATGATGAGCTTAGAGGAAAGACTCAAAATGATCCCCGATGAGCAGTTCGGCTTCCGGCCTGGTCATAACACGACCTCTCAGGTTGTCAGGATTGCTCACGAGGTGAAAGAGGGCTTTCATCGCGGCCTAGTCATGGCTCTGCTGGATATGCAGAAAGCTTTTGATACCGTTTGGGTTGAAGGTCTAATCGCCAAACTGCTCAGAGTAGGCATGCCCTCATATATGGTAAGACTCATTGACTCCTACCTGGTTGGTAGGACTTTTGTGGTGAGAGTAAATAGCACTCTCTTGCAACCGCATACAATAGAAGCAGGTGTCCCACAGGGCTCGAGTTTATCACCACACTTGTATTCCCTACATACACATGATTTCCCTCGACACGAGAGAATGGGAACGGCAATGTATGCGGATGACACCGCAATATATTGCCAATCATTCTCAAGCGATGTTGCCGCTTTAAAGATTCAGTAGAGACTGGATAGGTAAATCTTGCCGTATTTAGCGGAGAACAAGATTGTGGTGAACCCAACCAAGATCGAGATCATCAATTTTACGAGGAAGTACAAATTCACTCGTATGTACCGAAAATTGAGGATCTCGGGCGAGGACATAGAAAGCTCCAGCCCGGTGAAATACCTAGGAGAACAACTCGACAGGCGTCTAGCAATGAATGCCCACATCACCCTTGCGATACAGCGGGCAGCCGCTGCGGTCAAAAGGATATACGCGCTGATACATCGGCCATCGAACCTCTCTCTTGAGAATTTGATGCTGATGTATAAACAGATTGTGAGGCCGGCATTGCTGTACGCCTGCCCAGTGTTCTGCAACCTGTACGACTCTCAATTCACGAGACTCGACAGGATGCAGAACAAGGTACTCCGTATCATCACAAACAGCGATAGCTACATTCGTTTAGATGCGTTGCGAGCGCTTGCGGGCGTCGACTCCATCCCGACATATATAAAACAAGTAGCTTACAAGTTTTATAAGTACTTTCTCCCCAAGAGTCCGCTAACTAGAGACCTCACTAGGCTTAGGGTCCACGACAATCATCCTCGCAAACACGGCGGGGTTCTTTATCAAGCGCTAGATCTCTTCCATGAGCGCTGGAAAGAACCGGTTCCCTAGGGAATCTAAGTTATTTTAACCCTAAAACGCCCAGTACCTTAAACCGGTTTTTTGCTTGTAGCCTTTTCCGGTATAACACCCACAAATGTTTACTCTCAATAAAATAAATTCTTTCAATTGTCTACATGGAATGGAACATACAATCCACGCATAAGATATGCAGGAGGCGTGGTACACTTCAGCTACACCCAGTATCTCGTTGGACCCGACACATCTGCGAACACCTGCAGAGGTAGTGACCAGCGCCCTCTTCGAGGACCCTTGGCACTATTTTGGCGAAGTGCGTGTCACCCGGTTGGGAAACTGACCGGGAGTCATCGTGCACATCAGCTGTCCTTCCCCTCTGACCCTTCCTAACCCACGTCGGGCGAAGAAGAGCCAGTAATATGAAGTTCTGAGATCGAATGAGGCACCGAAATTTTAGACATGTATTTAATAGGCAATAAAATTTTATTTATTTATTGTATTTATTTGTACTCAGGCAGGCAGCACGAGTTCGATTCTCCGCAGGTAAATCTTTTTCTTTTTATTACGTATTTTTCGGAAATAGAAATAAAGACCGATTAGGTTAGTAGCGTGCAGGTCGAGTATTGAAAATAGGAAGATGGGAAAATAAGGGACGGACTGCCAAATATTTGTTTCGAAGACCCCATTGGTATAAAGGACGGTAAAAAATACGCATCTATTTGTTTCAATCAGTTGATAATGGGAGTTAAATCACAGAAAATTGTTTATCATTATAATGAATACAAGGAGCTTCCAAAATTACTTTGAATCGATTTGTTATACCCAAATTACTAATAAGATACGCCCCATACGGCATAGCGGACAGCCAAAAATACTCATTTATTGACATATGGCACAGCAGACAGCCAAAAATACTCATTCATTAGTTATTGATTGAATTACTCTTCACTAATAAGGGGCGGACTGCCAAATATTTATTTCGAATGCCCCATTGGGATATAGGACGGTCAAAAATATCTATTTGTTTCAGTTGATAATGGGATTTACTATACCTGAAATTGATACAGGACACACAGAATAACTCAGATTCACATTACAAAAAAAAACAGAATGATGTAACGAAGTATTTTGAAACACCCTCTATTATATGCGGCCATGTTTTTTCATACTCTATACGACAATACCTTTCCAAAAAGGTGTAATACGTTATGATTGGTTGAATTTTTTATATCGGGGTTCTGAGGGGGGAGGGTGTGAACGGGGTAGTAATTTTTTTTTTCTGTACTCTGAACGACCATACTTTGATCAAAAGCTAATACCTTTCCCGCAAGGCTGACTAATTTTTCATTAATTTTGGGGCACCCTATATGATATGCTGTATTTTCTTCAACGATGTATTTTCAAACACTCTGTATAATATGCCGACATGTTTTTTCGTACCCTATACGACAATACCTTTCCAAAGAGGTGTTATACGTTATGATTGGTTAATTTTTGGTAAATATGAGGGTGCTGGAGGGGTGAACGGGAGTAGTTGAAAGGCATTCCTCCTAACAACTTTCAGTTCCTGCATTCATTGAAGGTAACCTTGATTACTCAAATGTCAAGTGGCTGATGCAATGGTTCAATTATTCATACAATTCACCATCTATAAGGAACTGTAATGTTAGAAATTTCAAACAATTTGCAAAGTGAGACAATTTACAACTATCTCTACATGGACCTCCCGAAATTGTGTCAAATCACAGGAGATTCACATTATCATTATCATAATGTATACAAGGGAACCTCATAAAATTACTTTCAATCAATTTGTCATCACAGTCGATACAAGATTAATGAAATATGATGTACAGGGCCATTTTCAAAATTGCGTCAAATCACAGGAGATGCACTCTTATTATCATAACATATACGAGGGGACCCCCCAAAATTACGTCGATTTATCATCACAATAAATAAAAAAATTAAATGAAATATAATGTACAGGGCAATCTCCAAAATATTATTATGGATGAAACATTGTGATGAAACATCGTGATGCGCACTGGGCTATCGAATTGTAAAAATAACTCTGATTCCTATTACAAAAACTCAATGAAGCAGATTAGATTTCTTTTTTCGTAATTGATATAATTATTCCCGAAATATAGCATTATGCATGGCACATTGTGATGTTTGCACTCAACTGGGGTACCAAAAATAATGCGTATTGGGCAAGTTTCATAATTGATACATTTATTTTCCAAAAATATATTAGATGTTGAAATTCTATCTGTACTGAGTTTTTTTCACAATATAATTTCGACCATAATAAATGGCCCACCTCGACGTTGTTAGCCTACATCACTAGTTACATTGTTGGCATGTCTTTAATCTCATATATTTTCAATAGATCAGATAGTCTAGTGGTTAACGTATTTTGTACTCAGGCGTGCGGCCCGAGTTCGATTCTCCGCAGGTGTGTACGTACATCTTTTTTCTTTTTATTACGAATTTTTCGGATATAGAAATAAAGGCCGATTAGGTTAGTAGCGTGCAGGTCGAGTATTGAAATCTTTTTTCTTTTTATTACGAATTTTTCGGATATAGAAATAAAGGCCGATTAGGTTAGTAGCGTGCAGGTCGAGTATTGAAAATAGGAAGATGGGTAAATAAGGGACGGACTATTTGTTTCGAATGCCCCATTGGGATAAAGACCCTTTACGTACATCTTATCTTTTTTCTTTTTATTACGAATTTTTCGGATATAGAAATAAAGGCCGATTAGGTTAGTAGCGTGCAGGTCGAGTATTGAAATCTTTTTTCTTTTTATTACGAATTTTTCGGATATAGAAATAAAGGCCGATTAGGTTAGTAGCGTGCAGGTCGAGTATTGAAAATAGGAAGATGGGTAAATAAGGGACGGACTATTTGTTTCGAATGCCCCATTGGGATAAAGACCCTTTACGTACATCTTTTTTCTTTTTATTACGAATTTTTCGGATATAGAAATAAAGGCCGATTAGGTTAGTAGCGTGCAGGTCGAGTATTGAAATCTTTTTTCTTTTTATTACGAATTTTTCGGATATAGAAATAAAGGGCGATTAGGTTAGTAGCGTGCAGGTCGAGTATTGAAAATAGGAAGATGGGTAAATAAGGGACGGACTATTTGTTTCGAATGCCCCATTGGGATAAAGACCCTTTACGTACATCTTTTTTCTTTTTATTACGAATTTTTCGGATATAGAAATAAAGGCCGATTAGGTTAGTAGCGTGCAGGTCGAGTATTGAAAATAGGAAGATGGGTAAATAAGGGACGGACTATTTGTTTCGAATGCCCCATTGGGATAAAGACCCTTTTTTCTTTTTATTACGAATTTTTCGGATATAGAAATAAAGGCCGATTAGGTTAGTAGCGTGCAGGTCGAGTATTGAAAATAGGAAGCTGGGTAAATAAGGGACGGACTATTTGTTTCGAATGCCCCATTGGGATAAAGGACGGTCAAAAATATCTATAAGCGTGTTCCGTTTCATGCATTCATCGCATCACTGTTGCAGACATAATCAAGCGTTCCGTTTCAACTAACTTTGACGTTGGTGGGTTGAATCGGAACGAATTGCTTGCCGTTTCCCGCAGATGTTGACATTTATCACTTTATCAGTTAACCAAATTCTTATGTTACGGAAACAAATCTGTTAATCTAGTAAATAAATTAATATGGGTAGAACAAAAGTGTTAATAGCAATAGTAGGAAGCGAGCTTTGTGAAACTGAGAGTAACTCAGATTCTGATACAAGTGATAGTTATGAGGGTAATATCGTCTGTCCCAGGCCAAAACGACTAATACGCTAATTCCAGGGTTCTGACTTCAACATGTAAAATACTAATTTTCTACCAAAATGTTCATTGCCAAACTAACGAAAGTGCTATCAGGTTGTCTACTGTGAACTAGAGTGAATTCGCCAATGTGAAAACTTACCTAGGTTTTCAAAGCAAGAAGCACGAATATTCTTTGAAACTCTCCTCATTCGAAATGACAAATTACACATTCGTGGTTTTGGCATGAGACCGACGAAATGATGTTGAATGAATTGACGATTTTTTCTTCCATTGTACGGTAAATCAGGTAAATGTGATAATGCACGATACTTGACACTTCATCAAATATCAAATTTAAACTTTTAATTCGGTTTCTGACGTTTCTGTTTCTGAAGTTTCTGTTTGAACGTGACTTTTGAGTTTGACAGATCTAATTTGGATCGCATTGATCGCTGCTAGACGAACGGGCAGCAGCTCATGCACTTTCGATGTCTCAAGTCCAAAGAGGGGAATATAAAAGTGGGCGTGTCAATGCGCTTCCAATGTAGGAAACGGAACGGTCATATGCGCCTTATGTCCTCAATGCATGAAACGGAACACGCCTTATTTGTTTCAGTTGATAATTAACTATACCTGAAATTGATACAGGACACACAGAATAACTCAGATTCACATTACAAAAAACAGAATGATGTACATTGTTCAACAACCTCCACATGACGTGAACCGATCAACGGGTCTGCTGCGTCGTCGCCTAAGTTGGCTGCCTGACTGCCTGAGGCGGTTGTCTGTCTGCCTGAAGTGACGGTAGTTCTACTCATTTTCATACTCATTTTTCATTAAAAATTATTAAACAAAAATGAAGTATCTAAATATATAACATAACAATAAATACGACTACTAAAGTAATTTTATAAAAACGAAGCTTTTGGATAATATCACAGAAATTATTACTGATGATGATCATAAAAAAGGATTCTTAATCATAAACATTAATATTCGTAGTGTAGAAAAAATCTCGACGAATTTAAAGCCTATATCAGCCAACTCACCAGTGTTCCTGACTGTTTAGTGTTATATGAAACAAGACAATTAATTGATACAAATGACTACACTCTGAATGGATATATTGTGTTCTATAATTATGGAAAAATTAACCAAAATTACGGATCGCTAGTCTATCTAAAGGACGATATACTTGTATCTAGTTACAAAAAAGTAAAATTGAACGCTTTCAGTTTCATTACATTGATTTTCAAGCTTCACACTGACGATATTAATATTAACATGAACTTGCCCCAAATTATTCTTAGAATCGTTAAAAATGTTATATAGGGATACAAATAATCCAAACGAAAAATTCAAAATATTTGTAGGCGACATTATCATTGATTTATTAACAAATAACGATGATGTAAATGAATATTTCAATATACAGAACGAATATGGCCTGATTTGGGTTATTTAACGAACCTACAAGGGAACACGGTATGTCGAGCACTTGTATTTCTAGATATATTTGTAAAATGCAATGAAACGACCATAGAAGACATCTCACCTGCGGTTAATAAAATGTAACATCACCGACCATTACTGTATATACGTAAATATTCCATTAGAAAAAAAACTGATCATACTAAAAATCATCATCTTTATAAAAAAATAAATTCATCAAACTTAATTGAATTGTTTAAAAAAGAAACATGGAGATTCGACAATCTAATGATGAATTTGTCATTGAAGCAATTCTCAAACCTAACTCAAATGACAATGAGTTGTTTGACACAGCTCTAGGATTATTAAAACGACAAAGACAAAGACATTTATTTCCCAGAAGAAGATACATCATAAAAAATTACATTATTAAAGGTTAATATCAAATTAATTAGGTACCTTCTCACTGCCAAAGGCATAGGGAAGGACAAGCTCAGAAATATATATATACATATATAGAAATAATAATATCATATTAGGTTATAGGTATCATCAGTGCGAAGCATTACATTGTGACATAAATAAAAAGGCATGCTTTAAAAACTAAATTGAAAAAATTCATCAAGATTATAGAAGACATGACTATGCAGTAGATTTTTAAGTTCCATTTTGAATTTTCGGTTGGTTAATATTTTGAGTGTTTGAGGGAAGTGATTGTAAATCTTGATACCCATGTACAAAGGTCCCCTGCGAGTTCTGTTGTAATTGTAATTTGGTAATATTATTAATTGATTCCGGGTAGAGTATGAATGTCTATCGGCGGGACTTAAGAGGGAACCACATTTTTTGTGGATAAGAAGTGAAATTTTGTAGATGTATATATTGGTAAGTGTGAATATTTTGTGATTTGCGAAATGATCCCTACATGATTCTCTATAGCTCAAGCCAAAAGTAATGAATAATGTAATGAAGATGATATATTAATATGTTTGCCTAATAAATACATTAGTAAAATGGTAGATGATCTCAACATTTCTCTAAAGAACTCACCTCAAATTATTTTTATAACTCAACCATATAGGTATGACTTCAAACCCATCAACACAAAAATATATAACAGCAATTTGACTCTCAAAAAACAGGACTTAACGATCACGACGCTGTAATAAGTAATATATGTCTTGATGTAAAGGTTAATTGCAAAAATAAACTGAAATATGGAAGATTGTATAGCACTAAAAACTATAAAAAATTTCAACATTCATGCCAAATAACTAATTGGGAATATAATACGATAACGTAAAGCATTCGTGAATTCTATAATAAAGTCAGAAGAAACTTCGAGAAGGCATTTCCGTTTCAAAAAATAAAAATTAAGAAAACAAAAAAACATTGGATAACTACTGGAGTTAAAACATCATCTGTGAATATGAGATCTTTGCATACCATTCGCAAATACACGAATGAGCCTTTTTTTCACAACTTTTATTTTGAATATAGGAAAATCTATCGTAGCGTTATAAGACTAGCTAAAGACATATATTACAGAAATAAATTGGAGGATTCTAATAATAAGAGTAAAGAATGTTGGAAGATACTGAATGAATTGAGAGGAAAAACTAAAACACATCAGCCTATATCAATAGATCCTGACAAACTAAATTGTTACTTCAGCAATATTGCACGTAAACTTACTGAAAATATCCCAGTTTTCAGGTCACCTCTGAGTTAAATGGGAATTATCAATTCGGATATTGAATTCCAGCTTACTGACACAACCCTTACTGAACTCCAAGAGATTTTGAGTAATATTAAAAACAAAAACTGCTCGGGGATTGACGACATATCAGTCAAGATTATTCTTAACCTTCCTAATAGGTATTATTATTGGCCTTTGTAGAAATAATTAACATATCATTTAGAACTGGGACTTTTCCCCTCTTTCTGAAAACTTCAGTGGTTATACCAATACATAAAGGTGATAATGCAAGTGATCCATCTAATTACCGCCTCATATCATTGATCCCTAGTTTTGCAAAAGTAATGGAAAAACTAGTAAAGAAACGCTTACAAAACTTTTAACTTTTGAATAATATAATACCCACTGAACAATTCGGATTTCAGCCAAATAAAGGGACCAATGATGCCTTATTTTCTTTCATGGCAGAAGTATACAGAAATATCAATGCAGGCGAGTGCGCTGCTGCGATATTCTGCGATTTCTCTAAAGCGTTCGATTGCGTTAATCATGACACGCTGCTGCAGAAACTTGAACGTAATGGTTTTAGATATACAAGCTTAGACTGGATAAGATCCTACATGAGTAACCGCAGTCAAATAGTGCGCTGTAACTCTGACTCAAATATTGCTGATATTTCATTTGGATTACCACAGGGCTCAGTACTTGACCCCATGTTATTTGTGCTCTATATCAATGATATTATCCAAGCGAATATCACTGCCAAGATCACTCTTTTTGCAGATGATACAACCTTCCTTTGGCATGACAAAACAGAGCATCATCTGCTTGACAAGATTGAAAAAGAGTTAGTGCTAATAAAACAATGGTGCGACTCGAATTCCCTGGCAATTAATATAAAAAAACTAATATAATCACATTTCGCTGTAATATTCCTGACTTACCTATGGGCAATGAAAATATTCTCAACAAAACAACAAGATTCCTTGGATTAAATATCAACAATAAACTAAAATTTGATATTCACATTAATTATCTCTGCCACAAGTTATCATCAGGATGCTACGCAATTCGAATCATATCTAAATAATTAGATTACTCCGCAGCCAGAACTGCCTATTTTGCCCTAATTGAGTCACATTTGAGGTATGGAATTGCATTTTGGGGTACATGCAGCTCTTACCTACATAAAAATGTCTTTTTACTCCAGAAAAGAGCTCTGAGGTATATTTGCAAAAATAGACCAAGAGATTCATGTAGACAGTTATTCAAGGATCATAAAAAACTCACAGTAACATCTATTTACATTTTAGAATCCGTTAGCCTAATACACAAAAATGAAAATCTCCTTGAAACCCATGAGCTTCACCACAACACACGTCGAAGTAACTTCATAAGATTACATAGACCAACTAACAATATTGTGCGAGACTCAATAATATACAACGGCATCAAAATGTATAATCACCTGCACATAAACATTAAGGATACAACATGTATTAGTCAATTCAGAAGGGATACAAAAAACCTCCTGGTACAGCAATAATTCTATGACATGCTCAGTTCTCCTTGCTTAAGAATTATCTTGGAACCCTTGCAGAACTTGTTATGACTGTATATAGAAAATAAAATATTTGATAGTTTTTATATGTACCTAGACTTTACTTGTTTTGTGTTCATAATAACATTTTATTTTATTTATTTACCACTGTTTGTATTTTCCCGAATGTCCTATATGTCTGTATACACCATATTTTAGAGATTCATTTAGATATAGTTGTGTCATATTGTTATTTTTATCCTATTTTTAATTTTTGCTATACATTACTTGCTTACACATGCTTTGTCTTTAAGAACTCGATTCTTCCGACAATAAAGTATATCTTGATTGATTGATTGAACAATCTAAAGAAGGACGACACGATAAAGATTCTACCAGCAGGCAAAGGAAACGCAACGGTCGTCATGGACAGGCACCTCTATGAGAGAAAAATCGAGGAGGTACTCAGTGAAGGTCAATAGAAACGATTGGCTAAAGATCCCACGGCAACGATAGAAAGGAAGGTGTACCAGACGCTAAAAAAGTAAGAAAAATTCTTCTCAGATAGAGAAAGATCAATGCTGACACCACACCACAGCAAGTTACCGCACCTTTATGGACTACCAAAAATCCACAAAGCTGAAGTTCCTCTGAGACTGATAGCCAGCTCTAGAGACCTACCTACAATCTAGCCAAGTTCCTATTGCCGATTATCTAACCACTGCAAGGAAATACCTCGACGTCGTTTGTGAAGAACTCCAGGCACTTCGTAGAGATCTTGGAAGGGGTCAGAGTCGTACCAGGACACCAATTTGTCAGTTTTGACGTCAAAAGTGTCCCGGTAGAAAAGGCCTTACAAATTATTCGGAAAAATCTGCAATAGGACACAGAGCTGAAGAACAGGAAAAACCTACCTTCATTTGGCATTATGGACATGCTAGAGTTCTGCCTGCAGAATTGCTACTTTCAAGAAAAAAGACCGCTTTTTCTCCCAGTAGGACAGACTACCGATGGGATCCCCATTATCGCCCGTAGTAGCAAACATCTATATGGAATGGTTTGGAGCTTTCGTCATAGATACAGCTCATAAGAAACCTCAGATGTGGTTGAGATATGTTGACGATACGTTTGTCATATGGACCCACGGAGACGAGGTCTTTCTGGAAATTCTGAACAACATCAGAAAGTCCATAAACTTCACGATGGAAAAGGAGACCCAAGATGGTTTACCTTTTCTAGACGTGAAAGTCCAAAAGAACAGTGTAAGTGCCAAACAGTGTACAGAAAGCCGACTCACACTGGACAGTACCTGAACCTCGAATCGAACCAACGTGGTGCTACAAAGAGAGGGATTGTTCGATCGCTGGTGGACCGTGCCTACAACCTGTGCAACACATGGGAAAGTCTTACCATCGAATTGGACAATATCAAGAAGTATCTGCGACGAAATGGCTACCCAAAGAAACACATAAAAGAGGTTTCAGCCCGCAGGGGGAAAAACAACAAGAAACCAGACGAACCGACAACAGCCATCCTGTGCTTTCCTCGAAGAGGTCTATCGGAAAGAATAAGGCGACTTGGGTCGAAATACATGTTTTAAGTCAGGTAACACTATTCGCAGCCATCTCACAAACACGAGACCACGTAACGCTGACATTGACTCCAAAAACTGCATTTACCACGTCCCTTGTGAATGCGGAGACGCTTATCTTGGAGAAACTAAGAGACCGCTTAACGTTATACTCGCTGAACACAAGAGAAACATCAAAGTCAGGGACAGCGGATCATGTCTGGACGACCCACCACAATATTAAATAAACTGAATCCAAAGTCATCCATAATGAAGATTGCTGGTACAGAAGGAAGTTCAAAGAGAGTGCAGATATTATAAACAACAATGTCTTCAGTTAAGCAAGAATAGGAATCCGTAAGGTGTGGAAACCCTTAATTAGTGGCATGGATCAATTGAAATTGCGATAAGAATTACCAATGCTGTACTGAAGGAGCCCGGCACTGTGATTAACAAGCTTACCTGAACACCGCCAAATTACCCCTAGGCTAAAGACACAAAATTAGCCATGTCATATACAAGAAGTGTCTTTGAGTTTCGCATTTATACACTTGATAACGACTGTAGATTTCAACAGTTGAAACGTCGTGAATAAAATTGCAGAGAATTTCATTTTGTTTGCTCTTTTTTGTAGACAATGAAAGTCCAGAATAACGTTACTCAAAGTGAAACATTTCAAACACAATTTACTGTTCTAATATAACAACGTTTTCGTTCCCACGACTTGTACCTATTACTTTTCTATGTAAGTAAAAGGGCGGATTCATGCACACCGCTTTTTCTCAAATTTGTATCTTCACTTTCATTAAGCCCTTTCACTAGATGTTGAAACAAATTAAATTTTATCTTTCTCTATTATTCAAGACATAACCAACTTTTATCTTTAAAGGAAAAAGAAAATACAAATATAACTTATGACATAAGTGACATAACCTTCGCAAATTATAAATACCGTCAAAATTGAATGAAAATCGCAGTTCAGTCTATAAATAACAACATTGAGACCTTTTAAAGCTATAAATATGTTCGGCGACGGCATGCTAAATCCCAGATTAGCTTCTCAAAAAGGAGGCATTTTGTGCGATTTTTCGCTGAGAAAATAAAGTTTGAAAATGGTTGATTTTCAATATTCAGAAGGTCATAACCCGCAAAGTATAAGAGATACTCACAAAATTCTTTCGGATTCGTGTTCGGGAGATAAAACTACGTAAGTAACACTGCATTTCTTTTCTTTTTTCGAGAAAAAGCGAGTGCATAAAGGAATCAAAATTCTTGAAGTTAAGTTGAGTTTCATGTCAGTTGATGGAAGTTACAGATTAATGAAAAACCAGTGTGCATAAATCCGCCTTAACTGTATTATTCCATATCCAAAATAGAGCAGTCCTTGGAATGTCATTCGATTGCTGTCAGTAAGATGTCTAGAAACCATGGTGTGTGCACTTATGGCTGAAAAACTGTGGGATCAAATTGAAGACACCTGCCTAATTGATTCTGCTGCATTTTTGACAATAACGTTCTAGTTCTGAATTTACTGCCAGAGGGCTGACTCCGTTATGTTTATGCACAGGGTGTTTATATTTTCGTGCCTATTTTTCATCCATGACCGGGTGGCATGACTGGCATGACCACAGACCTCAGCGACGACCAGTGACCGTTCGGAATGACTTCGGATTCGATGTTCCGTTGATGAAAGTGTTTGTTTTGTGACTGCTGAAGTGTTGATGAAAACAGTGAAAATTTTATTATTTACGTCCTTGTGAGATGCTCATGTTGTGGAAGGATTGAAAACGAATTATACTACAGTTTTATTTTTACGTTTATGGTAAGTACCAAAAATCTCATCCTTTCTTGAATTCGACCATTCGTGCATGCTTCCATTACCTACTTCAAATTTTTACTAAATAAAAATCAAGTTCCAATAGATGAATAAAATTCTAAATATATCCTGGTTAATTATCACTGCTTATCAACAATATATCACGTTTTTAATCTTGTTGAATATGAATATGTGATCAACTTTTCCAGCTAATGGTGGATTTATAAACTCAACTAAAACTAAACTAAGAATTCAAAATTATCAATTAAGAATCAACAATAAGCAATTAAGAAGGTGTTTATAAACGTCAACTAAGAAATTAAGAATTATGTCATGTGGAGAAAATCGTTACAACTATAATGAAAGCCATCATGGTCAACATTTCTTCTCGATCCATTGTATTCTATTGCAAGAAAATATTCGAACAAATCACTGCAAAATATAAACAAATTCATTTTCAAACATTCATTCACCGATTTTGCGAATGCCCGTTTCCAGTTTCAACTAAGACAATTCATTCTTATTTGAAAAGATAAAACTGATAAAAGATCAGTTGCTAATTCTTAATTTAATTGACAGCTGAAAGTTTATAAAACACTGATGGGGTTTCCTTGTATTCATCTTTCTTAATTCTTAGTTGTTAATTTAATTCTTAGTTTAGTTGAGTTTATAAATCCACCATAATGTTTATACTGAGCCTGGTTTGAACATTTTGTTGATGAAAGGAATGTAAAAATATATTTATTGCACTATTATCTACCTATGTCTATGGTTCATACATAAACATGGCACAAAATACTCTTTGTAAACTTGTTTGGTTATTGAAAGTAAAATTTGACATTTGAGATACTATTGATCTATTCTAAATTATAAGTTTTGGGATGAAGGCTAAGGTACATATACTTTCAAGTTACTATTTTCATTACTGATATGAAAAATGAAATAGTTTTATGAAGAAGTAACAAACCTTGCATAGACACCAATAAAAAGCTTAGTATCCAAGATTTACTGATCAGTGAAAACGAAGAAACAATGTAGGAATTTATAAAATCACCAACATGAAAACTGATTTGCTAATATAATGGCTTCTTAGAAGTAGTCATGGTGCTAGAGGGTTTGCCACTCACCCTTATCCCACTGACTGCCACTCAGCTAGAATAGCTCGGAATCCACTCTCATGTAAGCTTTAAGTGTCGGATATCCCTTGCTCACACAAGCTCATGAGCAAAAAGGTTTCTCCAGAAACCTGAGGGATTCATGAAAACAAATTTTAAAATTTTCTTTTTTTTTGGTGAAGTAAACTACTTTTTGCAGGTGTTGGCCTAATGAGAAAATGTATACGAAGATGTGTTGGAGAAAATTTTGAACGTTGCTGTCACACTCTGGGAAAAGTAGAACAAAAAACATGAAAACAGAGGTAACTAACATTTAGTTTCACAATTTGAAATGACATATACATATTACTGAAATGGAGAAACATACATTTTTGGAAATATAAAATATTGCTGAAATGTTTTAAAAGTTTTCAAAACATTTCAAGAATATCCCAATCATGCACTAAGAATACAATTTAACAGCAACATTATCGAGGAGATTTTTTGTTTTTAGGAATGTTCCAAGAACCGACTTATTTATTTATTTACGGTTTCACCATTAGAAAAAAATATAATCACAATTACAGAACAGTGAACTACTACTCTAAGAAGTTACATTTTTTACATAAAATTGAATTTTAAATATATTTTATAAATTCTAAAAATCAACAACTAAGTTTTTATCTTTCGGTATTCAGAATACCAATGTTTAGGATAATAATGTAAGATTAAAATATGGAAAATAACAGCTTCCTTAGTGAACAATGGGACAATGTTTAGGAAGTTGGCAGAAATGAAGGGGTCATTGGTATGATGAAGGGCGTCTGTTTGCCTTTTATTCTCGTACAGTTGCATGCGCTCATTCTCGCCTCAATGACTCCTCTGGTAGTACTGTAGGTTTTTCCCGAAGTTGAAATAGGAAATGCGTTACCTTTTTTGTCAAGTCGCCATGGAGGGCAGCTGGTGGTAGTACCCCCTTTTAATCTGGACTTATGTTTAGATGGAGGAGACTATCACTATTATAGTTTAGATATATAGCTGAAATGCTTTGAAAATAAGTTGAAAAACTTCTGACAGTAAAGTATATTTTGACTTCTACTATATTTATTAGATTTTTTCAAAATTGAGACCACATGTACAATTTCAAAGAAAAAATCGATTGAAACTCTGAACTACAAAGAAAATCATATTAGTAATGTACACTTTTGAAGTAAAAGAAATATTATAACATTCTGACAATTCAAGAGATGTTGTTGACATTGGTCTATTCTGTGAAGTATTCTGTAACTTCTGTCCCACTTGAAAGGCTAGCAGTGTATAGATCTTTTCTCCACATTTCGGCTTAATATGACTCTATGAGCTTGAAAGCCATCTTGAATTCATTTTTTGATTCATATTTGAAAATGTATTTGAAATTGGAAAACAAAACTGAACCTTCTGGAATCTAAAATTATAGGATTACTATGTCTGGCAAGCAAAGTGAATTTGCTGAATTCGTCTGAAATAAGGAACAAAAATGATTGTGTTACAGATAAGACACCAATTAGAATTTTCACTAACCTGCCCGATAGTGCCTTAGAATACTTTATTTGCTCAAAATAACAAAACATGTTTCAGCATGTTTCAGCATCTTAGAAAGTATTGTCACCATTATCAACACTTTGATTGGGAATGGATTGTTTTCTGATGCCTTATAAAAAGCATTTGTGATGTGAATGAACCTTCCAATCTGAGACCAATTTCATTATTACCAGCCTTATCGAAAAAAAATCAAGAAACTCCTCAAAGAGAGAAAAAACAAAATCTTGACTGCACAACAGTTTGGTTTTCAAGCAACATTCTCCCTATCTCATCTATAGATTGAATCTCCAATAGAAACTGGACATTTAACAAATAATGAACTATCTGACTAAAAATGCAAATTTTCACTTTCAGATTTTTTCTTTCAAGTTCTTTTCACAATATCTATCAGATGTAGTTCAATGTCAAGCGTGGCTTTTGCCGGGGAAGTAGTTGTTTTCTGTTAGATATTGCAAAAAATAGCTTCTTTTCTTTCAACTATCTGAACGAAAATGCAAATTTTTACTCTCAGATTTTCGTTCAAGTTATATAGGGTCTTTTCACAATATCTCTCAGATGTAGTTCAATATCCAGCGTGGCTTTAGCCGGGGAAGTTAGTTGTTTTCTGTTAGATATTACAAAAAAGTAACTTCAATTTATCGTAGGTTTTTTCCATTTCCAGAGGAGTCATGTTTTGGTTCAATTTTCAATTGAGAATGTTTCCCTTTACAACATGAATCCCTTCCAAGAGAGGTTATCTTGTAAGATGGAAAATAGCGACTAAAGTTCGTCTTTCAGTCGCAAATGATTCCACAACTGACTTCATGAACATCCTGTTCATATTTTTAATTTTTTGGAAGTAGAAAATGTCAACTTGAATTGTGTGGAGGCGGCTGAAACAGACTTTTGTCATTTGTCAAAGGCTTTTGACTGTGTCAATCATGAAAGGCTGTTGCTAAAGCTGCACCCTTATGGCTGTAGAGGCAATGCCTATGATTGGTTCAAATCTTTCCTGAGTAATCAAAGACAATCAGTAAATGCATCCTCTGATCTCAAATTAGTGTGTTGCGGTTGCCTCAAGGCTCAGTTCTGGGCCCCTTACTATTTTTTATATACATCAATGATATGATAAATATAGACACTGAAGGAACTTTTACACTATTTGCAGACGATGCTACTATCACATAACACAATTAAGATGTGCATGTTCTACACACGGTAATCGAAGCAGATCTACGAGTCATCAAAGTATGGTGCGATATGAACTTCTTATCTATTAACTTCGATAAAACCAATATGATTTCTTTCAAAGATACCATTGGAAATATCAGTGTAGATGATTGCTTAATTCATGAAATAAAAAATTTCTAGGTTTAAATGTTGTCCTCAATTTGAAATTTGACACTCACATTGTAGTACTATGAAATAAATATCATCCGGTTGTCAAGTAGATCGCAAAAACACCCTTGCAAGACCTTACTCACATGATTTTAACTTCACCAAGTCTTTATAATATGTTGGAAACTGTGTGTCTTATGCATAGACATCTATTCAGACAGAAAAATCCAATCAATACAAGACTTCCTCATATTTGGTCAGAATTGGTAAAAGCACATTCGTTTATAATGTAGGAAATATGTTTAACCACCTGCCAAATTCAGTGAAAAATAAAGGAGCTTATGTTTTATTCAGGAAAGTTGTTATAGAATTTTTACTTCGTAGACCTTATTATGAATTTCGCGAATTTTTTGCGGAAGGAATATGAGATGTTTTCTGATTTTATTAAATGTATATATTGTGTATTTGTATTGTTCGAGTTATATTTCAAGGTTTTAATCTGTATAACCCATTTTGTATTGTTGGCCCTTTTACACTCAGTTTTAATAATTGCTTTATCCACAAGATGTGTAATATTTGACATTAAATAAAGTATATTAGATTAATTGATACTCTGAATTTCTTTTTCAGCATCAAGTTATTTCTCAAGCATTTGATGAGGTGTGGAAAATCGGAACACAATCTCAAATTCCTTGAAGCATCCATAGGATGCTAACACCAAGATTACAGGCTATTCTCAACACCAAGATGTTCCCACATTGTCCAATTCCAAAGAACAACACATTCAAGAATGATTCTGGATAAAATTTCCTCAATGACATCACCTCCACTCAAAAAACATGCCAAAGCTTGGAGACCACGACCGGCAAATAGTTGAAACATTAGAATCAAAGCATGGTCCCTAAGATTGTCTTTGTTAGTTTCTGGAGTATCATCACCCAAGTCAACAAATCCGATAAAATCCATCAGATTATTAACAAACTTTTTAGTTTTTGTTATTTTGCATTCATCCACCAAGAGAGATACATGTTTTTCCTATTCTACCAAATGCTTAGTTTTTTCTTTCAATAGTGAAAAAACTCTTTTCTGGATGACAAAACTGCCATCTAGGTTCCTTATATACCTTAAAAACAACGATTAGTGAATGTGGTAGTAGAATTACACCCTTATAAATTGCTTTTGCTCATACCTAATACCGATATCCACTTAATTATTTTAAATATTTTTATTGTAACTAAACAGCATTTTTTATTTCAATGAAATCAATACTACTAGAGTATAATTCTGAGTTAATTAACTTAATGTTGAGTAGAAGATTCAACTTTGTAGAATATTCAGTAATTAACTGCTAGCTTGTAGATTTTTTCCTCTATGCATGAGTTCATCATAATCCATTATTATTATTACCATTAAATTGATGTTGAATCAGTATTTTAACAAACCTTTAAAAACCTTTAAAACCTGAACTTTGATAATGGGATTGTTTCATATGTCAATGATACAAATTTTATCAATGAAGGATTTAAATATATCCAATACTCACCTCGACTGGGTACATGGAGATGGTGAGTTAGTATATTATTTTCCCTCATATGATTATATAATTTTGAAATTTTGATTTTAACCAAATTGCAGGTATTCATCAAGTCCGAAGTATATCTTTTACCTGTTTTCTTGCATTGACTAGCTTTAGAACATGTTTTTATCATTTCTTGTCTATTTACTTGGAGATGTCTCATGTAGTTTTCCAATTTATTGGAGTCAATAATTTTTTTTCTCATTTTAATTATTATAATTCCAATTGCCTATTTCTTTTTCTGATACAGAACTGTTGTTTAGTTTTAGATTTTTTAAAAAATCATACATTTTCTTTTAATAGTTATTTATGCAACAAGTGCAAAAAGTGAATGTTTATTGCACTCGACGTGAAATTGTCCGTCGAGGCCGTTAGGCCGAGTTGGACAACACGTCGAGTGCAATATTCAATTTTTGCACGAGTTGCATACAACATTTTTTCTACGTTCATGCAAAAAGCAAAAACTTATTTATTGAGGTGCGGCACTAGGTGTAGGAAAATGAAAAGCGCAACTTGAATATTTTATTATTAATATCGATTTGCATTGAAACAGGAACTAATACGTTACGAACAATTTAACTCAAACTTTATTTTTACCCTCAATGTTGAAAGTGAATGAACAATTGGTGCAATTTTCAATATGAATATTTCGTAGTGAAGTACCTATTGCCAATCTCACAGAATATCTGCTAAATGTGTAGTAGGTTTAAACGTTTATGTTTGTCATGATGACAGCACGTTGAAGTAGAATGACAGATGAGTGCAATAAAAACTTTTTTGCACTAGTGCAATAAAGAACTTCTTTTTCCACTGAATATAGTTCAATAAAGTTTTGCTTTTTGCATTAATGAAGAAAAAAACTATTATATTTTGAACAGAATCTGCTTTCATTTGCATAAGTAGAAAGGACTTGATCCTTTGCAAATATATATTTCATCTACCATTTTTATGTAATCTTCTAAATTCTCTATGGTAGTGACAAAGTCTATGAAATAGAGGAATTTGTTTGAAGCAACAGCACAAATTGAGTGATTCCTCAAAACCACTGTTCGCTTAAGGTGGGGCAAATCATTATTCATTGCTGTCAATTTTGAGAGTACTACATGTTCCTCTAATTTGTGATAACCCCATCTATCATGGAGCTTGATGTTAATATTATCTTGTTAAATCAAAGAATATAGGTCTGTCATTATATCAGATTTTTCTGTTAATGAAAATGTTTGTTCTATCACAAGATGGACCAGGAGAGGAGTGAAACGAAAGATTGGAAGATTGGAAGCCATACTAATATAGAAACATTGATTAGTTATATGCCTACATATTTATTTTGATACAATATAATAATAAACTTCTGTATTCAGCACGTACATACAGTTGATTTACATTGTCACAGGTGAAAATATATATTAACATGTATAAAATACAATTTCATCCATCCATTGAATTAATTTAACGAAGTCGATTACCTGTTATCTAGATCAGTGACTTAATTTCAAAAGTATAGTATCAACGAAAAAGTTCTTGAAATTGAATATCAGTTCATTAATAGACAAAAACTTCATTGCTTTCAAAAATAACTTATTTCAAGTATCATTGTTATTTCAATAAATTTTAACATTTCATGTGATTTGAGGAGTTTCGCCACTTCATTGGCCATGAGCAAACTGAAAATGCAAAACAAATAAATCAATTAACTGTAGAGGCAATGTAAAATACCAAGGCATTCATTTTGAATTAGGTGAAAGCAATAACTAGATTCAGAGTTTTTTTCCAGTATACTGAAATCTTTGTGTAGATTGATCAGCCACTTCTGCGAAAAAATGTAAACCAAAACGAAAACAGCTATAATTTGTTTTCATAAGGCTGAAATACAATTGAAGTTTTGTTTTAAGCATTAAGTTTTACGATTTCAGATTTCCTTTTAACGAGAAACGTATTGTTATTCTGGTCACGACACACAGTCTTGATGGTAAAATTCAATCTTTCAATTCTTTTTGAGTCTTGTTTTATTTTTAAAATCTTCAAGCTTAATACATAAATCTTCTATTGTGTTTCAGCCTATATGCGGCTAAAATACAATATTTCATATCCTGCAATCTCAAGTAATTTTTTTTGAATAACATTGTTTACGTTATTGAAAATATGAACAGGATGTTCATAAAGTCAGTTCTGGAATCATCTGCAACTGAAAGTTGGAATTTAGTCGCTATTTTCCATCGTACAAGATAACCTGTCTTGGAAAGGATTCATGTTTTAAAGAGAAACATTGTTTACGTATTGTAAAAAGATACCTTTCTCTCGATACCTTCATATTTGAAAGAAGGTATTCAAACTTTGGATAATGTATTTTGGGTTTGAATGAGATTTTTTTTCTATTTGTATCCAAATATGTCACTGTACACAATGAATTATCACTAGGAATTGAGAAAGTAATTATCGGAGGTTTTTAAAATCAATGAAACTATTCCAGTGTCTAGTTATCAGATTTGTTTTTGACCATCAATCTGGAATGTTGAAGAAAACTTCTTGATTAATTTGCTTATTCATGAGGTTGAGCTTACAAGATTGGAGTAAAAGAAACACCATTTGATAATTCAGTGTTGCAAAGTTACTGAATACTGTTAGAAATTTGAATTTAAATAGTAATATGGACGGTGCTACACCTTTCAATAGCTTCCTTGAACCAATATATTCTCTTCGGCAGAACACAGGTGTCCAGAAACTGGAAGGTGTTTTCCAATGGCATTAATCCATGTTTGGAGTCAATCATTCTGGAAATATGGATGTCTTAGGTAAGGTATTATATGTATGTATATACTACTAGCTCAAGTGCACACTAGCTACATATCTCATTGCTCTCCAAGTAAAGCAAGTTTTCTCTGTATATTTTCAGAACAATAAACTTTTTTCTAATGAATTTTATTTCATTCATCAAGCAGAAGTGATTGAATAAACTGTGTAACATTAGTCAAGGAAGTAGCTGTTTTCTATCGAATATTTGCCTAGTATGCTAAATAGTAGGAATAGTGGAGTGAAGAATACGTAGTTCTAATTTGTTGAAATTATTATAACCGATAGTATATATTTGATACTAGCAGTACATGAAAGATTTTGGATACTTCATCAATGGGTCGTGGTGATCGCCTGGCACAACGTTGCTACCCAGCTTGGTCACTCTCTTGCATGACATCACACGTTAAAAGGTAATTAGGGATGCGTCTTCCCTAGCTAGCACAAGTATATCGAAGACTTCTGTTGCGCATAGGGGTGCAACAGGTTGACAGTCCTATGAGAGAAGGTAATAATAGTCATCTAAACTTCCTAGTTATGTATTTTGTAATGGTGCTATAAAAACAACCCAGAATATTTCCTTGGTCTTAACAGTCTCTGCTTGATTTTTGAATGAATTTCACCTCACCATTCGACTACCAATCTGATATTCTTCAAAATGATTTATTGATAAAAAAATATTAATTTCAACTTGCCTTTGGTTTGGGATATAGGGATTTCCTTCCTTTGACTCTCAATACAAAATATACATTCGTATCATCTTCACTAGGCACTAATAATATAAAGTAAATTCTCCAAGGAAATCTCGTTAACTAAAATAACACTGCACACAAAACTAACGGAAATAATACAAAAGAACAGGAAAACAAATTTTAACGGAAAACAGGATAAATACGACGAACACAATACACCATAAAAAAAATTAGAAGATAATGAATCACGACTGAATCAGAAAGTCAGAATCAGACTTAATACATAATACAAAAATAATGTCAAATGTATGACATTAACTCTTCTCGAACGGAACCAATAAGAAAACATTATAAAAATAAAAGTCGTGAACGCAAAACGCCGTTATATGTAAGTCGCTTAACAGTTTCTGTCAGCGATCTAAGCGCTGCGCGCGGTTATTATGGAACTAACTCGTAATCCAACAGGTGGTGCCGTCCGAAAAAATCAAAACAAAATCGAATCGTTAGAATCACCAGGTTATTTAGACATCTTAGCTGTCAGATAGCAAACATATTTCGATGTGTTGAACGTTGCTGAAATGTTAGGTTTGAACGTGAGTTGGCCCGTATCAGGCCCTCAACTGCGTCCAATGGCCTATTGTGGCTTACTGAAATGTTAGAATTTGCTCATAATTAGAGAATCGGTTGATGTTTTGGTCATCAATTACCTGTTTCCTTTCATATTTTGCTCTTTGAAGTTAGATAAGGTTAGATAATCATTATCAAAATCAAGTAAATTGCTTTCTATGCGATACCCAATCAATACCATCTCGAATGTCACATCTTCTTCATGGGGAAGAACATATGGAAAAGTGTCAAATAGCTATTTCTAGGCGGGATGCACGAAGAGGTCCTCTTCTCATCATAGGAGAAGAAACAAGAATATGTTCAAACTGTAATCGATCTATTATGCATGTAATAAGACAATTGACGATTGATCCAACTTGTATGAGACTTAACGTTTTGACACAAACATCGAACCATACATGCCTTATCTGCAATGCCGCCGCTGATCAGCAAACTCTATTCAATAAATGCAGGGCCAATGTTTTCGTCCATCGGAATATATTCATCCCGGATGACGTGAAGGCGTGCAGACATCATCTTGATGATAACGGTTTTATTTTGCCATTTCTATTACCAGGACAATGATGACAATGATTGTGATAGGAGATTTTTCCAGTTCTGTAAGAATGTCGCATGCTATATTCAGTAACATCTATATGAGACCTGCCACACACTGATTAGGAGCAAAATCCCGAAAATGGTATAACTCGTTTCGGAAAACGAAATATGAATTGCCCGAAAGGCTGTCTTCATGGAAAAAATGTACTTCCTGAATTGATTCGACTCAGTTCAACTGTTTTGATACTTACCACACAGAAAAATAAATTAGTGTTGAATCAAGCAAAATATATTTCAGTCAAACAAATTTTTTGTTTCAATATGGCGAAATAAACCTTTCATTTCAAAGAAAATGGACGTTTATTTGACTTTCAATGCAAATATTTTTTTGCTACAAAGAAAACATTGGATAGTCGAGTGTTAAATTTCTTTCAGCTAATTCTTTTGGTTTGTTTGATGCAAAAATCACAATGCTTTAATATTGTTGCTTTTCATTCATTTCATCTGAAGATATATAGTTTTGAATGAAAAATTGTGTTATTTCGAATCAAATGAATGATTAGGTAAAATCAGAATTGAAAGAATTGGTTCAAGAGCATGAAATATTGGATTACAAAATTTGAGTCACTCAAATGAAGAAAATATTTATTTTAGTTTAGGAAACATATACTTTGGTTCAAAGCCATGACCGATAATGTGGATAAAAATGTATTGTTTTCTTTCTATATTCATTCAATTTCGAACCAGTTCAAGCATATGAAATACTTGTAGGAAACAAATATTGTTTTGAATTGAGAAAACATATTGTTTGGTCTGAAGACGCGTCCGTTAATATTTGTTTGAAAATCATAGTATTCAGATAAATATTGGAAAATTTCAGAAACATGGATTTTTATTGAAAATACCACTAGAAGTTCCTTTTTATTTTTTTTCGTTGCTACTTTTTCTGGTGTTATTTGCCCCTGAATAGTTCGGTCATTGAAGCAAATTGTTGATAAAAACTTTCAAACAATTCCATCCACTTTTATGGAATAATTAAATAGGTATTATCATAGAAAGCTTTGATGACTCATTTTCTAGCAGAAAATAACTCCAAAAGGGAAAAATCAATAAGAAATCCAGCGTTATTTTTACTATTACCACATGTTTCTGAACTATAGCCCACTATTTGTGGGGTTACAAAATCCTGTAGATCAAACAATTCATTCAAAAAACATTGAGACTGATCAGATTTAGCAATATTTTACTTGGAACGTGAATCGGGTTAAATACAATAAATCGATATATTGCTATATAGAGGTCACTAACGTACTTTAAGACAATGTCATACATCCTCAGAATTTTTAGAAAAATACGGAACTGGAAAAATCGACTTTTTAGAAAATATTTATTGTATATTTGAGTTTCTCAAATTAAAACATAATTATTGGCGACGTGCAATCTTTATAAAATTTTGTTGAAGTAGTTACAAGAGAGTGAGTAAGAAGCGTTTTTTAAGTTCTATGTCCAATAACCAATCACCTCTGTAATCTAAGTGCTTACGATCTCTTGTATGGAAATATGAAGTTCAATATTTTTGAAATAGTAATCAAATTTGGCACCAAACAATATACACTCTAGTTGTGACACCTAGTATCATTTAGAAAAGTTTATTCTTATTTGAAATAACAATGTCGAAGTAACCTCTCCAAATATTTCCATAAATTGGAATACACAAAGTGAACATCTTATAGAAACAACTTCCTGGCTAATACCACAAAGGATATTGAACTACATCTGACAGAAATATCTGCAACGTTTCTCGAAGACAACCCAACTGCAATGGCTTATTGTATATTGTTCGAAATTTTGCAGGGGATGCCCACCTTCAGACATGTTTCGAGGCTCTTGCCTGTCGTCAGCGACAGGGAGGTCGGACAACATTAGAGTCGTCTTGTCCCTGCCTAATAAATGATAATCTTATCTTCAATATTTTTTCTTTACAATTGAATTCTCGGCTTCATTTGTGAAAAAATTCGTTTTGCAGAGACAGAGGACATCTTAAGAGTTGTCTGACCTACCATATGCACAGGTGATATTACATAATCTAAATAGGTTGGGACAGAAATAATAATGTGTCCCCTACAAGTCTTAATGTCGCACAAACTTCACTATCATAAATATTCATTCAGGGCAGGAATAATATTCGTATTATTCTTAGTATAAGTCGTAGTCGGTGAATGAAAGCGAGGTTTCACTTTTGGAAGATGTTGCACTGATGATGGAAGGGGTTGGAGAAACTGATGATTGATTTTCTATATATTTTATTGAACTGGTGTATTCCTCTTGATTCAGTATTGCTTGTAAAGATTCTTCTCCTTTCACATGGTGTGTCAACAACAATCAATTCATTCATAGATTCTTCCTCAGTGATCTGAAAATTTACCAAGGTTAAACGTTTTACCCAGTTATTTTCTATTACAATTTAATGCGTTCAAATATTCCAGAAGAACAATAATAAATGATGAATTATTTACTGTCAAGCAGGTTTCTCCAGAGAAAGTACTGTATTTGTCAAAAAATGAAAAGTATATGGCTGTGAGTGATTTTATAGAACTTTTAGAGGGTCCAATAACATTTTTTTGTCCAAGTAAACTTGACATTCCAATGAGAATTTCATTGATACTGGACGAAATAACTGCCTTTGAAAACAATACGAGTATGTAGGACGAGTGGTTTTTCAGGCAGTTGTTTTAGTTTAACTGCGTGGAGGCAAGGAAACTCAAATTATAAATGTTATGATAAGGTTCAGTTCAAGGAATGCATATTTGAATAATATATTATGTAATTTAAGAGTCATTAAAATAACCAAAATAAAACATTTAATTCAAATGCAAAAGTATTGAGTCAAAGAAATAAATTACCTTTTATTTCAACTAATTTTCTGCGATATCGCGTGAAAACATAGTTATGAATATAATATGTTTATGTTTGTTTATAAAAGTATAGGTATGTATACCAAATAATAATTATTGAGGAAACGGAAACAAAAATTAGTGTGGATACATTTTTTTCTATTTCTTGTGGTCATGGTCATGTTTGTATTAAGAATGGAAATTTCCTTTCTAAACGATCTCCCAAAGAATTCTGTTTTCTTCACATCAAATAATATGTTATCGTATTACAAAGAAATGTAATAAAATAATGAAGAAAATAGTTTTCAACATCAAGTAATTCAAATTCTTGTTTATCACAGATTATACATGTTTCAAATATTTGCATTGATTTAAGTTATGGAAATTTCCTTTCCCTGTCTCAATAGAAATCAGGCATCAAATAATATGTAATCACATCACAAAAAAATGCAATAAAATAGTGATGTAAATATTTTTTAATATCAAGTAATTCAAATTCTTGTTTATCTCAAGTGAGACACGTTTGACACTATCAAATATTTTCATTGATTTAAGTAATATTCATGAATACATTCAAATAAACTTATTATTTGGGTCAAATGAACCGATTTTTTCCATCCAATATAATAATTTCTAAATAAAACAGGTCTAATAAAAAAAGTGTAGATGTAGTAAAAAAAAGCGTATTTCAAATTCTAGGTCGAGAACTCCGACATGGCTAATGACCACTGTAGTCGATGCCTTTGAAACACATGAAAGAAAAAATGTTTGAGTGAATTGAGTATTACTCAAACCAAGTATTTATTTCTCAAATAAATCGAAATACTAGATTCAAACATTCCTTTTTATCTGTGCATTACCAAAACTAAGGGAGATACGGGGGGTGTACCATGATCCTGTTACACCCGGTGTAGTTCGATAGCGTTCTCATAATATGAACTAACCTGCAAATCACTTATATCCTGAAGTAAAGAAGTGATGCTAAATGGACACAAATAGTCACATCTTTATGTCACTTAATACCTGAATTAGTGGTTGTGAAACAATAATATTTTCTTGAAATCCACCTATAACCTTTTAGGAGACCAACAAAGAGACCTATAACAGAAATATTTTCACATAAGGTCATGTACGAACACGAACGAATTCAAGACAATCAACCTTTGTTGGAGACGTATGTCCCCTTTTTCCTACTGAACTCGAAATATCTTGCTGTATGTAATTGACACTGTGAAATTTCTGGTTTGTTTTTCATGGTTATGCAATTAGATTATAGAAGTCAGTCGTATGACGTATGTTTCCCGTATTTCTTTAATAGAATGTTTAGGGAATATTATCGTTTTGAAATACGTCCGCTGAAATGTCACACTCAATTTTTTTTCACTCGGAATGGTATTTCAATATTTATCTTTGAATACGAGACGTTTCCTTCCCGTTGTCAGCCTCACTTCTAGTGTTGGATGAGAAGGAGCCCCGTTACACTTTATGTTTACTTATTTATTTGAAACGTCTTACCGCAACGTCTACAAAAACATTGATAAAACTTATTATCGTTGGAATATTTGACAAAACCAAATGGAAATCAATTGCAGGATGACGGGTAGGAATATTAGCTCTTTGTCCTTTTCAGTTCTGCGCTAATAATCGGCAAAACCGTGAGTCTGCAGAAAGATAGTTTTGATTTATATTTTATTGATGTTGATGATATCTTGTGGAAAAACTTTGCCAGGAGTTGAACAGGGGAGAATCGGCAGCCTTAATTTCACTCGCCGTATGAAACCTTTCCTGCAATATTAGGACCAATAAGGGTCGTATGCCTCGATGATACGCAGCTCCTAGCTTTCGATCCAGTAATACCACTTTGTCATGGCAACCACGTATCCAAACAACAACGGAGAACTAAATGTCATCTTGCTACTAATATGAATGTCAGTCTGACAGACTTTATATCTATCAGGCATTATATATAACTACTGATGAATTCACGACGATGAAACTTTTTTTTTACTTTGTTAGTTCGTGAAATTATCTCAATAAATACTACTCGTGCTCAGAATACTATCGATAATTCTGTCAGAAATCATAAACTCGATCAAATTGCTTTCAGGTAACACAACTCGTCCTAAAGGACTCGTGGTGTTACCAAGCAATTTATTCTCGTTGATTTCTGACAGAATTACTATCGATAATATTGCGAGCACTCGTGGTATTACCCCCAATAATTGGCGACGTAACTCCTTGGAATTCCGTTGAATTCAGAATTCCGTGGAGTTTCGTGAAATTCCATTGATGAAAATTGTTAAAAAGCATAGATATTGAACATTGTAATAATGTGCGCGTTTTAATAGATCTATTTCCATAAAATTCACTTTTTTGTCTATCAATTCACTCCAATATTTTCGTCCGCTGAGTTTTCTGCCTTTTTATTAAACGACTTTAAAAAAATCAGCTGTGAGGTCATAACTTTGCCGTATTCAAAGTGTCGGATGCGCCTTAATACCCAATATATTTGTCCGACAGAATGTTTTTCCCGTTTTACATTAAAAACTTTGGATTACAAAAGTGGCTATATTTAGGTAATTCATTTTATTCTCGCATTAAATCAGTGAGTTTGCAGGACCCCCAAAAAGAACGCTCTTCTACCAAGAATTACCTTAGAGAAAAACTTGTCCTACTCGACATAAAGAACAGATATACGAAGTCTCAACGATTAGGTAATAATTTTTTTTTCATAGGTATTGGGCCAGAGGACTATATGCACAAATTCTCGTCGGTTCCTATAGGAATACTACCGAATTTTGAATAATCCTACTCCAAGCTCAAGCTTTTGGCAAAACATGTTAGGTGGCCTGAACCAGTATTTTTTCGTTCGTTTGGTGAACAGAATCGATTGTGTCTTTGTCGGATTAACAGAAAGATCTGCTTCACCGCAGCATCTTTCAATATTCTTCAGGCGGCTGATATGGTCGCAAATGACTCCGATAGGTGGAAACATACGGAACAATTTATTGTAGCGATGAATTGCACCAAATAATCGTTAGATAAATTGGTAAGAACAATCTCTCAGTTAAATCGTACATAATCCATAATATAACTGAGATTGAATTATTCGAATAGAATATAATTAAAATCAGTGCTATATTGAAAAATCCGTTTACTTGTACTTTTGTTATCATCTGTCTACTGACATGTCATGAATATTTTTATACTGAGGGTCACAACATTCTCCCCCACTTATTGCTAAAACACATTTATCAAATGAAATTGAATACATGAAAAATACTTATGATCATAACATGACAGGAACAATTGAAGTGGTCAAAACATTCTGTGATCTTTGGACCAAACAGGTGGACGTCTCTCTCTTTAAGGCCGTGTTGCATTCTCATTCGGTATCGCAACAACTTCTTGATGATCATTCAGTGGTGGTGGAACAGTCTGTTGATCTAGCGGAGCTGCTGGAAGTCTGAGTACATTGAATGGTAGGCTAGGTCCAAATGTAACAGTTGATCGTAACTGGTTGACGTGTCTTTTCAATGTTCTCCCAGAGTCTAAAATGATCTGATAATGAAGTCTAGCAAGCTTCTTCCTGACTTCTCCGAATTGCCATAAATGTCTGTTACGGATGAAAAGTCTAATCTGGATCCACTCCCTCACTTGGAAATAACGTACTGGTTTATATTCAAACTGTGACGCTTGAGGTCGATAAGGAAAAATTGCATGTAAGCGGATTCGTAATTTTCTATGAAGATACAGTTCTGCAGGCGATTGACCACATGCAAGTGGTGTCGCACGATAACGAAACATAATGTTTTGTAATTTGTTTTGAATTGAATTCTCGACAGCCTTCAATCTGTGTTTCAACGTCTGCACGTTCCTTTCTGCAAGTCCATTTGTCGCCGGATGTCCTGGAGCAATGAACTTTTGAAACATTCCATTGGTTTTACAATACATATGGAGTTCCTCGCTTTGGAAAATCGAGGCATTGTCTGATACGATTACTGCAGGATATCCATGTACGGCAAAAATATTTTCAAGTAATGTTGTCGTGAAACTATTTGGTGCGTCCTTTATAATTCTAATTTCTGTCCATTTAGATTTTGTATCCACACATACCAAAAAGTTGCAGTTTTCAAAGGGACCAGCATAATCGATATGGATTCTTTCCCAATTATTCTAAGGAGAATCCCATGGATGAACAAGTACTTTAGGATGGTTTGATTTGGTCATTGCACAACTTTCACAACCGTTGACCAATCTTTCGATATCCCGGTCGATACTAGACCATCATCTTTGTTATTCCCAGATGTGTTTCATGAAGTTCTTCTAGTATTCTGGATCTCAAATGTCCTGGAATAACGATTCTCTTTCCGAAAAAGTATTCCATCCACCAGTGTGAATTCTTGAGTTCTGGATCATTTTCAGTTTCATTTTTAATCGTCATGTGTGTGATATAATTGCTCGAAATCTGAAAAATCTGTTGATCACATATCTGTTTTACTTCATCACCAATAAGAGCATCAGTTGAAGTTCTGGAATGTTGAATCGGAGCTCGAGAAAAACAATCAACATTTTGGTTTTCCGTGCCTTTCTTGAACTCAAAAGATTAATTGAATCCGGAGAGGAATGACGCATAACGAAGAAGGCGGGAACAAGTCATCTGTGGAAGTGCCTTATGATGTTGGAAAATTCTCGATAATGGCTCGTTGTCGGTAATGAGCAGAAAATGATTTCCAAATAAGTAATTATAGAAATAAGTTACACCAAAAATGATTGCAAGTGATTCTCTGTCAAGCTGGCTGTAATTTCTGTCAGAGGCAGTAAAGGAATGCGAGGCATAGGCGATCGGCCTCTCAACTCCTTCGATGGAATGACTGAGTACACTTGCTATTCCGGTGGGGCTTGCATCAGTGGTCAAAACTACAGGAAAACTGGGATCAGATGGTACAAGAACACGATCACTACAAAGTTCAATATTTAGTTTTAGAAAGGCTGACTGGCATTCTGCTGTCTATAACCATGGTTCATTTTTTCTCAGCAAACATCGAAGAAGATAGGATATAGTGGAAAAATCAGGAACGAATCGGGAATAATATGTAACGAGTCCTAGAAATCTTTTAACATCATCGGCATCGGCTGGACGTGGCATGACTTGAATAGCGCGGACTTTTACTGGAGACATGGGACATTCCGTTCCCTTGTAAAAACAGGTTTGGCTCCATTTCTCAGTTGAAGTGTTACTTTCAATCCTGGAACACAACCAACTTTTTGTAGGAATATCGGAGCAATATTATTGAATATATCGTCGATTGAATTCACGAGTTGTACTGAGTTTGAATACCCTGGCGATGCACTTTCCATTTCGCTGTCGATTTGTTGAAGTTCAATACCTAGAGCTCGAATCCACTGTCGTCCAAAAACAGCATCATGTCCGGCTGGAACAATGTGTAGTTCACCTTCGATTTCTTTTTCACGATATGCAACATTGACAAAGATTTTTCCTTCGGGATGAATGAGATTGCCTGAGTAAGACCTGAAGGCTATATTTGAATTTCGCACTGGTAAATTAAAATTCAGATTATTGAAATCGTTTTCACTCAGTAGGGAAAACCTTGCACCGGAATCAACTTCGAAACTCTGTGATTTGCCATTCAGTGAAACAGAAATGAAATACTTGTCGGAATCTGGAACCATTTCAAATAAATCAATGATTTAATAATTATGTAACACTGTTTCAACTTTGTTTAGACCATATTCAAAATCAGAAACTGGTTGATCGTCACAAACAGCTTGTACTGGAACTGTGGAACTGGAAGATCTTTTTCGACAAGCATTCATCAAGGCTGTAAGGCAAACTTTTGCAACATGGCAATTTTTCTTGCACGAAATGCAAAAAACGTTGTTTCTATCTACACGACAGTCGGTGATTTTATGATTTTCTCCACCACATTGAAAACAGAGATTTTTTATCCAAGTCCTTTATAATCTGTTTGTCGTCGGTGATGATGCAAATTGTGGTAATTTGGACTGTGTTTTCGAGATTTTGATGGTGATCTGGAATGATTTGTTGTAAGATTTCGTAGAGAGTTTGACATTTTGTTTATATCACATGTGTTGAAATTTGCATGACTGACATTTGAGCGCTGAGTTAGTTCTTCACTTTATATCTTTTGAAGCTTCAAGAGCAATTGTCTTTGTCAAAATTTTGTCGAAAGATGTGATATTTGATTGTAAAACCTGTTCTCTCAACCAATCGTCTCGTAATCCTTGAATAAACTCAGCTCTAAGAAAAACTTCGGCAATAGACACTGTTTTGTTACAATCACATTTGACTGAAAACTCACATTCTGCAAGATCGCGTTGGAGTGCTGCAACATATTCGGCAATGGTCTGACGTTCTTTTTGGAACACATTCAGAATATAATGTTGGGAAACAACCACACTGTTTTTTGGAATAAGCATTCGTTTCAAAACTTTAACCAATTCATCAAAAGACAAATTTTTTACAGGTTTTTCGGGTCCAAGAAATGCAGTTAAACTGTTATATTGCGTTGAACCTATCGAAACACAAAGCAACTTGGCAATTTTTGATGTGTCACTAATTCCTTTCATGTTGTAGTAATTTTCGAAACGTTCCAGATAACAAGAAAATTTTTCTCGGCGGGCATCAACATTTTCTAGCGGTGCTATGCTTGAAAAGTTTATAGGAAAATCTGCTGCATGCTGTTGTTCGGGACGTAACTAGGCTACACTCGCTGATGAAAGTTTGCTGCTGCTCATGCATAAAAGCAATGAGTTGTCTGAATTGTTCGGCATCCATTTGAAAAAAATTGTTGAATTTTACTTCACTTGACTCAAAAAACTTGTGTTTCTTCACTCGCCGCCAACTAATATAACTGAGATTGAATGATTCGAATAGAATATAATTAAAATCAGTGCTATATTGGAAAATCCGTTTACTTATACTTTTCACATTGACAGAAGTTGTTATCATCTGTCTACTAACTGATATGTCATGTATATTTTTATACGGAGGGTCACAACAATCCACTAACGCAAAGTTTTATTGGACCAATATTTCTGGTAAAATGAATTGGTCCTATTTATTTGTACGTGTGTGTTGTTAGGAACGATTATTGGGTCAAATGTAATCAATTTATCTGTGATCGGCGATATTTCGCCATTGCAAAAAATATGACCGATTAAACATTGGAATTTGAGAGGTACGAGACGAAGTTTTGGCGTTTATTGGTACTGGAATTTGGCATTGTAACAGTTGAACATGGACGAAACTGCTGCGTTACTTGTAGGGATTATGGGGTACATAGTTATAAGTCGAAGAAGAATGACAAGGAATCGTACAAATTGGGTGAAAACTTGGTTACTGGGAAAAAGGAGTCGAATTATATGCCGCTTCTTAGACAATTGCGTGTCGATGGATCTGATGATTTTAAGCAATTATTAAAATTATCTTGAAAAAAAAAACTGATCAATCAAGATACGGTGATGCGCAAGACAATTATACCTCCCTTCTAATACAAACTTATTGTAGCGAGGTTTACAAATTATTGGCAGATATTTTTGATATTTTTATGATTTTCTCATCTGCAGATAAATCCTCTCCGTATTCCTCGCATCGTCCTCTTTAGAGATGAACCGTGGCACATTTGTCTATCCCAAATTCCATTCCGATAGCATGCGTGTACCCTTCAACCACCCTTAGGGACTGATGTAGATCCCTTACTCCAGAGGCACATAATTTGGTCATCCATGTAAAACAGATGGGTGACTTTATGCCTTCGGTTGCTGGGGGTGCCGCAGTTGTACCCACGTATATTCCTGAGTACAACGGACAATGGCAATAGTGAGATGCAGAAGAGAAGAGGGCTGAGGGAATCTCTCTGAAACACGCCTCTTCTAACGATGACATGCTCTGTTTGGACTATGTCTCTACCAGATCTTATGGTAAAGCGAATCCTCCAGAGTGGCATCACTTGTCCAATGCATCCCACTATTTGATCAGGTACCTCAAGACATCTGAGCAAATGCATGATGAATTCAGGCGATGTTGTATCGAATGCCTTGCGGTTATCGATCCAGGCCATCGAAAGGTTACGCTTATACTGCACGGAGTCCTGCGTGATACATCTATCGATGAGCAGGTTCTCCTTGCAGCCGGCGACCCCTTTCTTTGACCCTTTTTGCTCATAAATCCGTTCATACACCGGATCAACTACGGAGAGAATGCGCATGTATAAAATGCTTGTAAACACCTTATAGCACGCATTCAAGCATGTTATCGGCCTGTAATTCTTTGGATCAGACAAATCTCCGTTTTTGGGGATGAGCACGGTCGCCCCTCGACAAACCACTCCGGAATCTGCTGCTCCCCATCTAGCCATGAGTTAAAAACTCTAGACAGATAGCGGTGGGTTGTTGGAAACTGTTTCCACCAATAGTTATTCAACCCATCAGGGCCTGGAGCAGCAAAGTTCTTTGAGCCTTTGAGGGCCCCTCAAACTTCTTCCGTGGTTATCGGATTGCGCAGATCGTTGTGTTCAGGCTGACGAAGCGTCCTGCAGTAAGCTTCGAAATGCGCTAGGGCTGGAGTGTCCACGTTGAGTGGTTGCGGAAACTCGTAGATGTTCTTCCAGAAGGTTTCTACCCGATCAGCAGCCAGCAGGTTATCGACAACACGTGGAGGCTCTTAAAATAAGCGGAAAGATTTATCGCGGAACTTTATGTTTTCCGCAATATTTCTCGCGCGCCTCACTGGTGACTTTTTTGCAGCCACTATCATTCGTATCCTTTCAAGACAGTGCTGATTTATGGTAAACAGCACGCCTTGATTCAATGTGTGGTGAACTCGTCTTAGCCTTGCAGCAATTCGCCGCACTGCGGGCGTGAAAGGCCTATTGGCCGACATGTAGTCCACCACACACTGGATACGAGACGCGGGTTGTTTCGCCAACTTGAACGCGTCGCTCATGCCTCCCAACAAGAACGGTGGTGTCCCTCCTCTCCGTCTGGGATAGAGCACGAGCGGCGTCGTACACGACAGAATTGATCTGCCAGATCTTAGCCTCTTCTGAAAGAACATCGCCAATCTCTGCATCCACCCTTGCCAGTTCTTGTGGACGGTTGGTAGGTTCAGTTTCCATGGGGGTACTTCGCAAAACTGTGTTGGGTATACTATCGGAAGTTCTTCGTTATATAGTTCTAAGAGTTCTTTCATCCGGATATTGGCAGGACGAGTAATTGTGGTCCTGCCCTTGTACAGATCAAGTGATTCATTAGATTACATCATGTCATGGTTAGGTTGTACCCATATTCCAGCTCCATAACAGAGAGTTAGCTGTTGTATTCTGAGAGGAAGGCGGGGGATTCCAGATAGACATTGTAGAGAAGGCAGTGGGCTTGTAGGATATGCTCCTAAAGCAAGTTTTAGGTCGCATGATTGAATCTGTTCAAGTATTTTCAGGTGAGATTGTCGAGCAGATGAGTATACCACAAGCCCATAGTCGATTTTTGATCGAATCATCGATTTATATAGCATTAGTAACACTTCTTTATCTGCGCCGCAGTTTATATTAGCATTCGCTGTGTAATGACATTCATGGCTTTCTTGCATCGATTTCCAATATATTTCATATGCTGTTTCCAATAGAGTTTACTATCAAATATTATTCCCAGAAATTTTTTCTGTGGTTTACATTCAAGCAGTTGATTTTTCATGTACAATCGGGGATGATTGTGAGGATTTCTTAGCCTGCAAAAGTGCATGTTTTCGAGGTTGAGAACTTGAATTCTTTATTATCTGCCACTTCCACTAAGGAATATATTGCTTGCTGTAGGGTTTTTTGGATCAGATTCATATTGTCGCTGGAGAATAATATTGTAATGTCGTCCACGTACATAATTTGGCCTATAGCTGAATTCAGATTCTTTAACAGGCTATTAATGGCAATTGCGAAAAGTGTGACGCCAAGTGTTGATCCTTGCGGGACGCTGTTATCTTGTGCATGTTCGTCGAACAGGAGATGAATGGTTAGTACTATCTAGTGCTTTCTCCATTTCAGAGAGTGTAAACGGGTCATTATAAGAGATTACAATTTTCTGAGAAATCAATAACAGTTTCTTCTTCATTTGACTTCAGTTGTTGGAATTCAGCGCTGTAGTTATCCGTGCTACTGTTTTTTTTTTTTAACTGTTCAGCTAGTTTCGTCACTATCTCTGATGGGTCTTTCATCTCTTCGTCGTGCACTGTGAGACCGGGGGATACTGCTGAATACTGTTTCCCTGCTAAACACTTGACTTTCTTCCATATTTCAGATTATGGCGTTTGGGAAGTTATGCTTGCGACATAGTTTTCCCAAGAGCTTCTTTTGCTTGACAGAGTTATTCTTCTAGATTTGGCGCGAGCTCTCTTGAAGTTGATCATATTTATTTGTGTTGGGTGACTTTTGAATAAGTTGAGTAGTCTTTTTTTCTCTTCGGTTGCTTGTTTCTAGCTCCGGGTTCCACCATGGTACGCTCCTCCTTTTTCCGTTCCCGTTAGCTTGAGGTATACTATTCTTGGCGGCATTTATGATTTCATTGGTGAAATATTTGACTGCGCTATTCACATTATCATTCAACTGTAGGTTAGTCAGGGAGTCTTGGTACTGATTCCAGTTAGCTCTCTTAAGACACTATTTTCCGAGTGGTGTCGGTTGGGGTGTTTGGCTGGACATTTCAATCAGAATTGGAAAGTGGTCCGAGTGTTGTTTGTCATTAATTACCTGCCAGTTGAAGTTTGGGGCTAGTATATGGGAGCAAAGGCTCAGGTCTATTGCGGAAAATGATTGTGATCCAAGATTTATATAAGTATCTTCTCCAGAGTTCAGTATAACGAGATTATATCCATCAATTATTTCTTCAATTCTACGTCCTCTGGCATCTCTTGTATTCGAACCCCATATTGGGTTATGGGAGTTGAACTCTCCCACTATAAGAAATGGAGTAGGCAGCTGTTTTTCTATCTCTCATATATTGTCAGTATTCCAATTGGAGTCTGGAATGTAAATATTGCATATCGTGATTTTAGTGGGTCGAAAACTTTGAATTGCTATAGCTTGGAGCCGTGTGTTAATGTTTATTATAGTCGAGGGAAAGTTTTCACTTATGAAAATAGCTACACCTCCTCTCGCCCTTCTATCAGGGATAGCGTCTTTTCTATAGAGTTTATAGCCTCTCAGATTGAAGGTGTCGGATGGTTTGAAATGTGTTTCTTGGAGACACACACACAACGGGGATTTCTTGGACATTATAAGTTCAAGTTCTGGGTGATGGTGTATACAACCATTACAGTTCCATTGTAGTATTGTATTTAAGATGTTGAATAGATTAAAGGTGAGTGAAAAACGGGTGTATAAATGAAATGTAAAACTGGTATCACAGTGACCCTGGCTCCTGAGTAAATGGCGTCTCAGGGATCAAGGGGTTTTCCTCAAGAGTTTTGCGTGCTTTTCCTATAGGCCAGCCTTTTTTTATTTTTATTTCTCATGCTGGACTGGCTGGATTGTGATTCCTCGTCAGAGCAATATGTTCGGGTAAGTTCGGGTAAGTATCGGAATTCAAGAGAGATATCTGTGAGGAATGGGCTTGGGAGAAATTGAGGTTTTTCTGTAGGGCGCTTACTAAAAGTGAAACTAGTTCTCTGATCAGTGTTTGCGGATCTATCATTGAAAAGTTTGTCATTGGATTAGGGGTACTAGTTGCTTGCGAGTATGAAATGTTTGGTTTCGGAGTTCTTATGCCTACTTTCTTCTTTGCTTCAGAATAAGGAATATTCTTTTATTTTAATTTCTTGGATGGCTACTTCTTGCTTATATATAGGACAGTATCTTGATCTAGCGGAGTGCAGACCATTACAGTTTACACACTCAATTGACATTTCACATGTTTCACCATTGTGAAGAGGTTTTCCACAGACACAGATTTGCTCTTTTGTACATCTTATTGCAGCATGACCGATTAGTTGGCAGCGGAAATATCTTAGCGGTGCTGGAATATATGGCCGGACTTTTAGGTGGTAAAATGCTACTTTTATTATTTCTTGAGGCGAACTCGGTGTATTAAAGGTTGAGATATGGCTATTTGTATCTGTTAGAATGCCCTCTTTCTTGGTTTCAATCCATTTCACTTCAATAACGCCATGAATTTTCAATTCCAAAATTTCTCCTTCGCTGCAATTTAATAGGTCTCTACATGTTATTACTCCACGTGATTGGTTGAGTTTTGAGTGTGGTGCTACTTCAACTCCTTTGTCTAATATCATTTTCAGCTTACTAATTTCTCTAGATTGAGCCGCTGAATTGGTATCAATCAATAGACCGTCTCTCATTTTCTTCAAACTTTTAACTTGACCGACTTTTCCATAAATGAACCTGTTCTTCTTTACCCTTCACGATCAGAAACCGAGGCGCTAGCGACGTCTCGTGATTCGCGTTTTTTTACCACTCATTTGGGATGGTGGCGGTCCCATTGAAGTTTCATTTTCAGGATTATTCAACTGATTCCCACGAGTAGGGCAGAGACGAGGTTGACCGCAGCAGTGCTACCATACAACAGCAGAGCTTCTTACTTCGGGAGGTCGCTAGTTATCCCGAAGGCACCGTTATTGACCACATCGGTGTGGCCATGCATTCATCAACACGGTATTTTTATTATTATTATTTGATTTGAATTAAAATTATCCAGTCGGACCCTGTATCCGATGCTTCGATACATTCGGAGGGCGCGCTTGCAACATAATTACCCCAATAACCGGGAACCGACCTGGGAATCGTGTGCCCTGAGCAGACGTAATGAACCGAGGATGGCAGCATTCTGAATTCTTATGGCTATGATATCTGACATTTTTCTACATGCCGGTATGATTTTTAGGTTCGAGAGTAATGAACTTATCACACCGCGAAGGGACCCTATTATCAGAACGACCATTTTTACAGAATGGTCTGGGTAGAGCCTGCGGAGTTCGTTTCTCCTCCGCCTTTCGGATGACATTCGTTTCGCCAGGAGCCGAAAACTCAATGACGAAAATCGTCTTACTTCCATGGTCGAGGAGAACTACATCAGTCTTATTGGCCTGTATTTACCTGAGGGTGGGAAATGAGTAGTTCCAGTAGATCTGACTCTTCTCATTCTCCACCACGGACTCAATATTCCCGGAGCGTAAGGCAACACTGATGTCTCGTCTATACCGTACGAGTGTCGTAGGTGTCTGTGGATATAGGCTGAGACCGCACATGCTGGACATGCTGACAGAAAATGCAAATTATCATTATTATTATTATTATTTTCATTATTTTTTTTTCTTCAAGCAATGTACCAGTCAGGCCCTGTCTCCAGTGATCCGATACATCCGTTTACCCAAATAATCACTCCCTACGTCTGTAGGATGAGTGACTATTGGGTCCGAGAATCATGTGCCCTGAGTAGACGGAGCGAACCAAGGATAACGGCCTTCTGCATTCGTGCTGCTAAGATTTCTGCCATATTATTTTTATTATTATTATTATTATTTTTTTCCGTTGGGAATGTACCAGTCAGGCCCTGTCTCCGGTGCTCCGATACATCCGGAGGGCGCGCTGGTGTCGTTAACCCCAATAACCACTCCCTACGTCCGTAAGGTGAGTGACTATTGGGTCCGAGAATCATGTGCCCTGAGTAGACGGAGCGAACCAAGGATGACGGCCTTCTGCATTCACGCTGCTATGATTTCTGCCATATTACGGCAAGCAAGTATTATCTTCAAGTTGGAGAGCAGTGTGTCCATCATTCCACCAAGGACTCCTATGATCAGAACCACCATTTTGACAGAATGGTCCGGATATAACCTGCGGAGTTCAAAGAGAAGATCTCGATATTTAGTCCGTTTTTCCTCTTCTTTTTGAACGATATTCATTTCGCCTGGAGCGGAAAACTCCATGACGAATATCGTTCTACTTTGGTGGTCGAGGAGGACAACATCAGGCTTATTGGCTTGTATTTGCCTGAGGGTGGGGAATGAGTAGTTCCAATAGATCTGGCACCTCTCATTCTCCACCACGGACTCAATATCCCCCGGAACATAAGGCAACACCGGTGTCTCGTCTATACCGTACGAGTATCGTAGATGGTAGTATAACACTCGTGGCGCCGCGTTATGCCTGTGGATATAGGCTGAGACCGCATAAGATGGGCATGCTGATAGCAAATGCATTATTATTATTATTATTATTATTATTATTATTATTATTATTATTATTATTATTATTATTATTATTATTATTATCATTATTATTATTATTATTATTATTATTATTATTATTATTATTATTATTATTATTATTATTATTATTATTATTATTATTATTATTATTATTATTATTATTATTATTATTATTATTATTATTATTATTATTATTATTTTTATTATATTTTTTTCCCCTTAGGAGGTGTGCCCTGAATAGACGTAGTGAACCAAGGATAACGGCCTTCTGCATTCTTGCTGCTAAGATTTCTGCCATATTACGGCAAGCCGGTATTATCTTCAAGTTAGAGAGCAGTGTATCCATCATTCCACCAAGGACTCCTATAATCAGAACCACCATTTTGACAGAATGGTCCGGATATAACCTGCGGAGTTCAAAGAGAAGATCTCGATATTTAGTCCATTTTTCCTCCTCTTTTCGAACGATATTCATTTCGCCTGGAGCGTAAAACTCCATGACGAATATCGTACTACTTTGGTGGTCGAGGAGGACAACATCAGGCTTATTGGCTTGTATTTGCCTGAGGGTGGGGAATGAGTAGTTCCAATAGATTCGGCATCTTTCATTCTCCACCACGGACTCAATATCCCCCGGAACATAAGGCAACAACAGTGTCTCGTCTATACCGTACGAGTGTCGTAGGTGGTAGTACAACACTCGTAGCGCCGCGTTTTGCCTGTGGATATAGACTGAGACCGCATAAGATGGGCATGCTGATAGCAAATGCATTACGGTCTCAGGTGCCCCACGACATGCCCTGTATCGGGTGTCAGGGACATCTATACCCATCACTCGACTACGGTAGATCAGGGTGTTGAAGACACTATCCTGGTAGGCCATTATGAATCCCTCGGTCTCGGACTTATTATTATTATTATTATTAGTATAATTGATATTATTATTATCATCATTATTATTATTATTATTATTATTATTATTATTATTATTATTATTATTATTATTATTATTATTATTATTATTATTATTATTATTATTATTATTATTATTTTCTTCCTGTTGGGAATGTACCAGTCAGGCCCTGTCTCCGGTGCTCCGATACATCCGGAGGGCGCGCTGGTGTCGTTAACCCCAATAACCACTCCCTACGTCCGTAGGGTGAGTGACTATTGGGTCCGAGAATCATGTGCCCTGAGTAGACGGAGCGAACCAAGGATGACGGACTTCTGCATTCGCGCTGCTAAGATTTCTGCCATATTACGGCAAGCAGGTATTATCTTCAAGTTGGAGAGCAGTGTGTCCATCATTCCACCAAGGACTCCTATGATCAGAACCACCATTTTGACAGAATGGTCCGGATATAACCTGCGGAGTTCAAAGAGAAGATCTCGATATTTAGTCCATTTTTCCTCCACTTTTCGAACGATATTCATTTCGCCTGGAGCGGAAAACTCCATGACGAATATCGTTCTACTTTGGTGGTCGAGGAGAACAACATCAGGCTTATTGGCTTGTATTTGCCTGAAGGTGGGGAATGAGTAGTTCCAATAGATCCGGCACCTCTCATTCTCCACCACGGACTCAATATCCCCCGGAACATAAGGCAACACCGGTGTCTCGTCTATACCGTACGAGTGTCGTAGATGGTAGTATAACACTCGTAGCGCTGCGTTATGCCTGTGGATATAGGCTGAGACCGCATAAGATGGGCATGCTGATAGCAAATGCATTACGGTCTCAGGTGCCCCACGACATGCCCTGCATCGGGTGTCAGGGACGTCTATACCCATCACGCGACTACGGTAGACGAGGGTGTTGAAGACACCATCCTGGCAGGCCATTATGAATCCCTCGGTCTCCGACTTTAGCTCACTCGACCTGAGGAAGGCAAAGGTCAAGCATTTGGATAAGCCAAGGTCTTCGTTGTTGTGAAAGACACCATGCATTGGCTTATCCATATGTAGCTGTAGCAGGACCTCTGTCTCCGCAGCTTTGATGTGAGCTTTTTGCTGAACGGGTCCCAACTCGGTGACAGAGTTTGGGTTAGCCCGTTCAGTGTCGAATACGAGACCGAGTTCATCGGCCGCACGGGTTGCTGCCATAAAAAGAAGGGGATCTGAACTCCTGATGACTTTACAGTCCCCATCCAGAACCATTCTGTTATGCAGACACTCCAAACTCAAAAGTTCACGGCTTCCCAGTTGTCTGGGAAAGTTTAACCGTGGAACGGACGATTTAGGATGCAAGCACCTATTAAGATGCATCACTTTGCGAGTTTTAACGTCGAGTTGTCGCAGCTCTTCCTTAGTCTACTTCATTACTCCGAAAGAGTAGAGAAGGATCGGAACGGCAAGCATATTGGTTGCAGCAACTTTGTTCTTCCCCGACAGTTCTGTCGGAGTTTATGCTGATACTTGCCGCGGAGAGAGTTCTTAACTGTGAATACCTCTTGGGAGAGGCGTTGCTCCACCCCTAGGTAAGTATACGTCTCTCCGGCATCCAGATGATGTAGGATGCTTCCGTCTACGAGCTGGACATCCTCTCCGTATTCCTCGCATCGTCCTCTTTGGAGATGAACCGTGGCACATTTGTCGATCCCAAATTCCATACCGATAGCATGCATATATTCTTCCGCCACCCTAAGGAACTGATTTAGGTCCCTTTTTCCAGAGGCATATAATTTAAGGTCATCCATGTGAAATAGATGGGTGACTTCATGCCTCAGGTTGCTGGGGGTGCCGCAGTTGTACCCACGGGTATTCCTGAGTGCATCGGACAATGGAAATAGTGAGATGCAGAAGAGAAGAGGGCTAAGGGAATCTCCCTAAAACACGCCTCTTCTAATGATGACCTGCTCTGTTTGGACTATGTCTCTACCAGATCTTATGGTGAAGCGAGTCTTCCAGAGCGGCATCAGTTGTCCAATGCATCCCACTATTTGACCGGGTACCTCAAGGCATCGGAGCAAATGCATGATTAGCTCATGTGATGTTGTATCAAATGCCTTGCGATAATCGATCCAGGTCATCGAAAGGTTACGCTTATACTGCACGGAGTCCTGCGTGATACATCTATCGATGAGCAGGTTCTCCTTGCACCTGGCGACCCCCTTCTTTGACCCTCTTTGCTCATGTATCCGTTCATACACCGGATCATCTGCGGAGAGAATGCGTGTGTATAAGATGCGCGTAAACACCTTATAACACGCATTCAAGCATCTTATCGGCCTGTTATTATTATTATTATTATTACTATTATTTTAGGATATTATACGTCCATGGAGAAACTTCGTTCAATCAATCTCTAACTATACGTTTGTGATGCGATGGAGATCCGTTACGTTGTTACGAAATGGATCTATTTATTGCATTTGGATCATGAACATCAGAAAAACGTCTTTCAAATGTAGGCTATGAAAAGTTCATGAAAAAATCTAGATAAACCTCACCATTAATTAATTGTGCCTTCAAAAAAATATGTGCTAGTTATTTTGTTGATAATATTACGAGCTCCAACTCTCATTCTTTTAGGATATGTTTGTAATAATGAGGATTTCCTCTGTTCTAATATGTATTGTTTAGTATATTAACTGTTCCATTTAAATAAAAAGTAGCTTTATCAGAAAATTGTTATTTTTGTATCTAGTGCGCGAAATGCTACTTTGGTGATCAAGAACTGATTTTTTTTAACGAGGCGCAGCCGAGTTAAAAAAAATAGTCGAGATTACCAAAGTATTTCGCGCATGAGATGCAAACAAAATTTTTTCTGCAAACGTCAAAAATATTGTTCTAAAATAAGTAATAACTATGAAAAATAGTATTGAACTGGCTTAGATAATTTTTCCAAATCAAGTAATTACTGTAACTATGGAAATAAAATGGCATTTGTTGACAATTATTTCAAAGTGACAGTTCTTGATAATTATTTTGGAGTGACTTTTTATTCGCGTCAATTTCGTGCGTGATATTTATTATTGTAAAAGAATGGAAATTTCGAGCGACGATGAACTAAGCAGTACCCCACCTAACTTGATAGATGCGGCCAATTCCGTAATTTCCAACCTTTTACCGGAGAAATCGAGGCGGCAGTATGAAAATGCATATCAGCAATTTAAAGAGTGGTGTGAAGCAAATAAAGCCAGAAAAATATCTCTCACAATTTGAAAGCCTTAATTATTGTTCTACATTAATAAATAAACGATTTCTTGTTTTTTTTGCTTGATTGAGGAGTTAGGACCATATAGGTTAGAATATGAAAATTCCATATAGTTTACATGCAGTGTGCGAAATATATTTCGCACATTACTTCGCGCACGGTGTCATGGTAACGAATGAAAATGAAAAAAAGTGCCACTTCGCATACTGTTGTCAATGCGCGAACCTTGTCATTTTTTGACGTTTGTAGAAAAAACAATTTTGTTAATGAACTGCAAATCTGCTTCAACTCTGTCCATTATCAGTTCACAAAATTGTTGCTTTCTATCAGTATCATCCTCATTCAACTTCTGAACCTACTGAAGTTCATAAGGATGGTAGGTACATTCAACTTTTTTTTCCTCGTCCAATTCACCATTTCGACCAGGTTTTTGAATAGTTTTTACATGTCCAGTTTCACGAAATTTTGTTTCTATTTTGATAACAAATAAACAGTGGGCCCAAGTAGTACACCTATATTGATGAAATATTGGTACAATATTGTGAATATTCGGCGATATTGGTCTAATATTACTGGAATAATATTGGCGAAATATTCTCGAAACAATAGTGGCCTCAAAATATTCAGCGATATATTGTCGATAAGTAAGAAGTGTACATTTTGCAATATTGGTCGAATATTGTTATTATTTCTTAAAGAGAAACATTCTCAATTGAAAATTGAATCAATACATGACTCCTCTGGAAATTGAAAAATATTGTAATTATTGATTTCATTGAAAATATGAACAGGATGTTCATAAAGTCAGTTGTGGAATCATCTTGTAAGGCTCTTGATTTGGGGTTGTAGGTTGGGGTGCTCTCGGAGTACCACAAATTCAACAACCTCGGATTTTGCTCGGTAGAGCTCTCACTAATGGCCCCAGAGACTACGGCAGACTCCTGTGTCTTTTCGGTCTCTCAGGCGCCAGTTTTTTTTTACAGTGGTATGCTCCACTCACCTGGGTAGCAACAGATGGAGATACGGTATTCCCGGGGTCAGTTGTTTTGACCTGGATTTAGAGCCTCGAGCTGATGCGGGCTTTAATCGCACCACTCGGAAAACTGAATACCGGTTGCTTTATTCACTTATAAGCTTTGATTCCACACACGGCGACTCTTCCTGAAATACGAAAATTGCGGAAAATAATAGCCAAAAATGAACCACACAATAACTTGTTTATTTTCAGCTGTTTCTCTTTAGCACAGGTTTTCTTTCCAGCATAAATTTTACTCAGTCATAACAAATAAACTATTCCTGACAAAATATCAACAATACTAAAAATAAATAAATAATTGTAATTTGTGACAGATGACAGTCTAACTAAACATTTAGACACATAATAAGAATTGACAGTGTTGGAGTAGGGAACTACGTGCAGTGATACCAACTCGGAAAATGAACGTTACTATGGTTTTTAAGGACGGTTTGTAAGAGTTCGACGGGAATCGTTGGCGTACTAGTGGTGACAGTTAGAGTTTACTTTTACCAGAAATACACCGGAGTGCACCGTCCAAGTGAAACTCGGCCGTCCGGAAGGACTGACAGTCGTTATATTAGCAAATTGACATTTTTCGCGGAACTCGTTCGGAAGGCGTTCCCATGGGAAGGGTACGTATACGCTCGGATGGATGGAGTTACGAAGGTACGTTTGATAGGTTTCCGTGGAGGTTTGGTCGCGCTTTTACTCACTTTGTTGAATTGTTACGGCTCTGTAAGTTTCTCTCTCGGAAAAACCAAACTTATTGTCGGCCCGGTAAGCGGCGTCGCTGATAGATATGCGAAATTTCCTAATGAAAATTATTCGTAATCAGATCAGTGACCTGCAAACACCCAATAAACAATAAGTTAGTATTTCCCGCAAGAGAGAACTGAAAAATCTTTAATTCGCGGATTTTCCGGGGCACACGGTACGAATTGAATTATACTTCCTCCCTCGGAGAAACTAAACTTATTGTCGGCCCAGTAAGCGGCGTCGCTGATAGATATGCGAAATTTTCTAATGAAAATTATTCGCAATCAGATCAGTGACCCGCAAACACCCAATAAACAATAAGTTATTATCCCCCGCAACAGAGAACTGAAAAGTCGGTTTGAATGTAATTATAGTACGCGGAATTGGGAAGAATCGGAACGTTCTTCAAACATTACTGTCAATCTTACGATACACTGACCAATTGGTCGGCCACGGTAAATTGGGGAAAATGAAAGCTACCTTTGATCATCGAAATTCAAGAGAACGTTATACTAATACGGCAAATTTGAATTTTTCACTTAATAAAATGGAACTGATTCTAAACTTAACAGAAAACCACATGAAATGTCAAATAAATGCTAAAACAGTATTTAGCAAAGTTAAGTTATCGTAAATTTAGGAACGGCTTTGTGTCAAATACTGTCAAGTGTCAAGAGAACGGAATATTTTAAATTGGCACTCACAGATGAACAAAATAGAAACACTTCAACCAAATGACTCGGTACTTACTGGATATTTTCAACTAGGGTTAACTGGCAAACAAACTATTCAATTAGACGTAGCGAACTGCTGAATAATTTCAACGGTTAGCAAGAATTTAATGAATGAACTGAACTTCAAAATTATAGAATCATGATGAGAGTCTTGAATCGGAATCAAAAAGGAATAATCTCCAAAATGAGCTGAGGCTGGTATTTATATATTTTAGCTTTCAACAAGAAAATCCACAAGAAACGCGGCAAGAAACGGTCTCTGTCCCCACCAGAATGAAGTAAGAAATGGGAATTTGAAGATAAGGCCTCGTTTATACTCCTGGGTGATAGGCCACAGGTTGCAGGTGATAGGTGGCAAGCGATGGGTGCTAGGTGATATCTTGTTTATACTTAAATTGTGCCACCAGGATGTGGACAAGTCATTCTATTTGAAAATGTCGTCCAGAACGCGTCGTATGGTTCTAATTTTTGCAAGAAACATGCTTATAACTCACTTATCGGTACTTACCGTCTTTGTTTAATATTCCAGCGATTTCTCGCCATTTTTTATCAACAAAATCAATATTTTTGTGATTTGGATCCGCATCATTCCAAATGGCAGGTCTTATTTGAACTTCACTTATTAAAATTTCTCGATCTTCTTTGGAAATCACGGAAGACATCGTTGAATATATTGGATACTGAACGGGAGTTCCGGGGTGACGCCGCTTGTGTTGTCGCGTTGCTACAACTACGGGAGGCGCTCGGCGACACCTCCGCGGTGACACTTGCCGCCTGGTCAGAGTATAAACGGTTCCATATAAATCCATGCGTCAACAAACAAAACGGTTGTCGCCTGTCGCCCGCCACCCGTTTCGCGTCGCTTGCCACCCAGAAGTATAAACGCGACCTTACATGAATGCTTGTTTTTCTAGGATTGGTATCAAGGCCAGGTTTTTTCAGCGGAATTTCAAAGTATTTTCTTTATTAGTGGAAAATGTTGAATTTTTCCAACGGATTTGTATTCAGCAAAAATACGAGATACTCAGTGATGTTTTAAAACTGATGAAACATGTGTCTAAACGCCCTAACAATGCAAATTAAGTTATGGGGTGGTTTTCACCCTCAGCTGAGGAATTAGAAGCTAGTTACAAACCCTAATGAACAATACATTATCCCTGCATACTCCTAGTCGGTCAGACTTACATGAATTTTCCTGTAAGTTTTTGAAGAAGCAACGAAGCATTTTCATTATCATATCTTAAAACCTTTTTCAGTCAAGTAAATCGGTACAGCTGCTTGTTAAGCAAAACGTACTATTGCTTATTGTCAGGCAGAGGTTGTTATGCTATAGATGGGGTTGAGGGTAACCTCCACAGTTCAGGTAGAACTAGTTATCCCCTGACACGAAGAAACGTAACCCCAGTACCTTATGCAATGAACTGGAGTGTCAGACCCTTCGATAATCGGATGGTTATGAGTCAAGCCAACTATACAGGGTGTATCCAGTTTAGGCCTGCCTATCCTTTGGATAGGTTGCACCTATTGGTGATCGAACACAATGGTACGTACTCAATGCGCAAAGCATACTTTCCTTGGCTGGTTCGGTATTTAACAATCAATATAACAGGTCTAACGGATACAAGGTGAACCTATTGTGTTCAACTTTATGAAAATAGACTGGCTTATAGCCGCAATAGCTCTAGTAACGGAGCCTCAAAAATATGCTTCGTTACAATCTGCGACTGAAAGTTGGAATTTAGTCACTATTTTCCATCGTACAAGATAACCTCTCTTGGAAGGGATTCATGTTTTAAAGAGAAACATTCTCAATTGAAAATTGAATCAATACATGACTCACCTGGAAATGGAAAAACCCTACGATAAAATTAAGTTACTTTTTTGTAATATCTAACAGAAAACAAATACTTCCCCGGCTAAAGTCACGCTGGACATTGAAATAACTAATGTCAGAAAAATATTTTCAAAGTTTCACCGCACAGGAAATAGTCCAACAATACCTCATTGCAGTGTGAAATTGCTTCTGAATAGTATGTTTTCCAATTCTTCCGACCTCCCTGATGATCTTAGAAGAGTGAAATAGATTTTTGTCGACCAAAATGTATTGGAGGCCTAGCGAAAGTGATGCAATTCATGCATCAATGGAATGAGCGATTTTCTGTGAGTGATACTTCTGAATAACATTCTCCCTTATCTCATTTATAGATAAGAATCTCCAATGGAAACTGGACATTCAATAAATAATCAACTATCTGAATGAAAATGCAAATTTTCACTTTCAGATTTTTTCTTCAAGTTATACAGGGTGATTCATTGGGAAATGCGCACACAGTTAGGGTAGATGGAAGACACCGAGGTCCTTCTAAATAACCTATATTTTATGGGTCTCTCGTTCTTTATAACCAAGTTACAGGGTGATTTATTGATTTTCCCCATTTTTTTCAATTAATCATAACTTATGAACCACCCTATACATTTTTGTGATATTTGGTTTGTATGTTCTTTGTCCACAGTAGTGTTGATTAATATAATAAGAAAAAGTCTTATTCCAGGTCTGGCCTTAAAAAAATTATTAAGTAGGTTTCGAGTCGAAACAAGATTCTGTATTTCAATATTTTAAAATTTTATTTACAAATTTGGAAAGAGCAGGAAAAAATAAGTGAGACTAAAAGTATTTGGTGTTTCCTCATACAACGTTTTTACTTATTAACTTGAGTCAAATCTAGATGTTTCGATAATGAGGTGCCACAAAATTTAAAAAAATAAAATTTCTTTCCCAAATGGTACTTTTCCAGCTTCAATTCATGAAATCATCATGTATTTCTCATTCTCCTGATTCCTGGATCCCCAACCTTATTGAAAAACGAGAGGACAAATTATTATTATCAATGAAGAACTTTCAAACACCCTGTATGGTTAAAAATATCATCTCAACATTTGTTCATTGCGCTACATTTAGAAAATGAGGAAAAATGCCCATTCCCAAAAAAGCATAACTTTATTTTAGTCATGTATTGATTCAATTTTCAATTGAGAATGTTTCTCTTTAAAATTGTAATTATTGTTCAAACATTTCAAAAGTAGTATTTGCGAAATATACTTGAAACAATGACGGCCTCAAAACATTAATCGATTTTGGTATAATATCATTTGAATATATTGGTGGAAGTGAAAAACCTTGGTGAATGTCCTTTAGTTGATCAAGGTGACACCAGAGTTTGCCTTATGGTCGCCATAACAACTGAGTAAGCTGTCTTGAAAACAAGTGAAGTACCTATTCAATATATTTTCGTAGGTTTTTGAAGACGTTCTATATGTAGAGCCACCTAGCAGATTTTTATCCAGGTCTGATCATGATATAATTTTAATATGGTTAATAGAATATTTGGCCAATATTCAAAATTCATCTTAATCTAGATGTAGGAAACAATATGGAGCAATATTGTTTTAACGATATCGGTAAATATTATTGAACAAATATTGTCCCAATATAAGTTAATAAGATTTGTTGAATATTGGCGAAATAATATTCAAACATTGTGTAATCACACTTGCATATTCCAGATAGTTTTCATTGCTAGAATCGATATGAGAGGAATATTAGGATTACAAATTTATTCTAGATGATGAAGATAATATGAAGACAATATTGTTTTATCGATATTGAAAAATATCATTGACCCAATACTAACCCAATATGAGTTATTACAACTTGTTGAATTTAGTTGAAATGATATTCAACTAATGTGCTATTAAACTTGGAAGTACAATATGGTTTTTTATCCCTAGAATCAATATGACTGGAATATTGGAATTGCAATATTCATTCTAGATGTGGAAAACAAAATGTAGACAATATTGTATCATCGATATTGCTAGAAATTATTCAATCAATATTGACCCAATATTGCATGTGACAATATAAATTTAGAATAGGTTCAACCAATATTCCACCAATAGCATTAATATTAAATTGTTTTTTGAATATTCACCCATATTGGACCAATATCACTTTTTCGTTCAAAATATATCTATATTGGCCCAATATGAATAATCTGCCAATTATCAGAGAAGAAATTGTTACATAACCGATGATAATTTACTAGAACTTTTAGATTTAACTATCTCCTGCCAAAGTTACACACCCACAGCTTCTCTATTCATCACAAACCCACATCTACAAACAACACAAGACACAGCCACTCCATGCACCCACAATCACACAAACTAGCAACATCTAATCCTATGATTCATGGACTGGTAAATATACCTATATGAGCAAATAAACCAAAGTAAATCAAATTTCACTTGTGAATTAAATAAAATTGAACAGACTGCCGTGAATAATGCAAATGAATCATCTATCATAGATAGACCCCTGAAACAAAAATAAAGCAAGAAAACTCAAAATTTAATGTTATGGGAAAATGCGATCAACGTTTTATGTCCGAGTCACCATACGAACAGGACATATCGTTTCCTTCAGAAACGAAATATAAATGTTGATTTCGAAACTAATAGCAACCTGTATTCATTCATCAATAATGCAAAGTCTATACGTAATAGATTCAGCAACTCCGGGGTTTACAGGCTTGAGAGTGAAGATTGCAATACACGGTATAAAGGCCAGACTTGCCGTATTTTCAAAGAAATGTTCAGGGATCTCTTGAAAAGTAATAGGATAAATGAGCAGGATTGAAACTATGCTACCCACCTCATTGACAATAACCATAACTCCACACAGAATTAAAAAAATTTGCATATTCACCTGAAGAGTTGAAATTGAACATTTTAAAATCGATAGAAATCAAAAAGCATCTAGGTAACGATAGCAATTAAGTTTTGAATGTTCAGATAGACCTATATAATTCCCCGATATAATTACCTATTTCATTAGTAGCAACCCAACTACTCCCAGATGGTAAAATAATTTCAAACTGTTAAGTGCCATTCAACAATATATTTTATATCTGCACTTGTGATTGTCCAGTATTTAAGTGGATAATGATTCGGAAGTAAGCTACTTTATTACTCGCTTCAAGGATGACACTGTGTTGTAACAGTTTTCAGCAAATTTGTTATAGTAGGTATATATTATTACACGTATAGAATGCCAATACTATAGAATACTACAGACTAGTTTCGAAACTGTTTTTGAAAATATCATAGTCATTTAATTTTAAAAAAAATTCGTTTTTTTTTCAATTTTATCTGTACTCATAATTACCCCAGCATATGTAAAAATACTTTTTGATTAGCCTATCGCAAATTTATGTAATAATTATTATTCTAATTATTGAAAAATGTACAAAATTTTTAGGAATGAATTTGTACACTATAATCTAGGGTATAAATATATTATACAGGAATGTTTCAACTAGTCAGTCACTCGTTGATAAGGAGTGTTGAAGCATGAATACTTGCAGGTGGTGAAAAGTTTTACAACTAATCTATACGTTTACTTTTTTTTGTTCAAATGTTCAGTTCTTGTTTTTCATATGCTCACGTAACTTCCCCGTTTACAGATACATATAGTTTTGCTTCTTCATCGATTATTTTTTTGGTTTACAAGGTACTCCTTCAATTTTCAAGAATCATGGACCGAAGCGATATGCAATGTCTTTTTATATATTTCATCAAAAATCTCGAAAAATAGTCTTGGGTCCATTTTTCCCCGTAATGGTAGAATTCTACTTTGATTGGAACTCTTGTTCCCGAATTATCCATAGGTTGAGACCCTCAAGTATTACCTTGTAATTATGAAATGCACCCTATGGGTTCATCCCACTTCTTCTAATTCAGTGATTTCAAACAAACTTGGGATAGATTATGCACCTGAACAAGAATACGGGAGGATTGGAAACTTTGATTCAAATATTCAATATATTGCCAGAAGCAAACAATTATAGTTCCATCTGGAAGATGTTGTTTTACCGGCATCCGATAATCAACAAGATTATGCACTTGACTGCCTTTACTCTACCTACGATTATCGATTTTGGTAATTCATTCCAAAATTAGTGCGTTGGTGAAATTTAATACAGCAATACTCTGGAGATAACGAATTTTTGGAAGAAATATTAGGAATACAGTGCGCGTCAAAATTATGGAACAAATTCAATATTTCGCCAGCCATGTACTTTTGACCAAAATCCTGAAATAGGTCGATTTATATTGTAAAATGCCCATGATTCTATGTATATTCTAAAGAAGTTATGTCACTGGTTTTGAAGTGGTGATGTGATTGGATTTTTTTTAAATTGGAGTAGATGTCTTGTGATACCTCATCTGAAAGGTATTTCAATACTGCATTCAATGATATTAATTGATTATTTTTTTACAGGGTGAACAAAAATTTATATTTTATTTCAAAAAGAGAATAACTCTATATCCAACAAAATAGGACAGTTAAATTAGTTGTTCGAAATACCGTTCACAAGTCTCTTAACGATAAGCAAATCAACGAACACAATCCTCTTGCACATTGCGAAGAACTTCCGGAGTAATTCTGTTCATTTCGATCCTAAGTCAATTTTCCAACTGAAGATCTCGGAGGCCACTCTATTGGTCCGCGTCTACCAATCCATCTCCTAGGAAAACAGTTTTTCAAAAACTCGCCAACACCACGTGTATAGTGCGGTGGTGCACCATCTTGTTGGAAACAATTACTTTCATTTGGTGATTTGGGATTGTTGGCGTTTGGAAAGATATCGGCAAGGCTAGGTATGAGTTTATTTTAAAAAAAAATCCAAGAAACGCTCCCCTGTGAAATTTTCTTCGAAAAAATACGGGCCAATAATCCTGCTGTCTATTATCCCTGCCCAAACATTGACTTTCTGAGGGTGATGAGTATGCCCATCCATCATCCAGTGGGGATTATCCCTTCTCCAATATCTGCAATTCTGACGATTTACTGAACCATTTAGGCAAAACGTAGCCTCATCGGAAAACAGAATTTGTTTTATAAAACGTGGATTGCGGTTACACAAATCCTGCATTCTTTCACAGAACTCCACACGGCGATAGGGATCATCATCATTGCTTACTTTGTATGGAAGGTACTTTTCTGCTTTTAGAATACGTAATACTGTGAGGATTATTCTCTACACCCAATAGAACATCAAGTTTCACGTTTTCTTCTATTTAAGGACGTCCAGCATTCGGAATATGTTTGACATGACTAGTTTCTCCAAATTTTATCTCAATCTTAGTGACTGTTGAACGTATTATTGAATACTTCGCATTGAGCAAATCGCGTACCTTTTGCAGAGTTCTGATTCCACATCCAATAAAAATTTGAATTTCTCTGTGTTGGGTTTCACTTAAAGTAGCCATAGTTTACTTTTGGAACCTTTTTACTTAAAATTTGTGAAGAATATTTGTTGATATTTCATTTATTTGACACTAACTTGCCTATTATGGCATAAATTTGTGATTATCTTTTGTTTCCATTTTAGACTAGGAAATAGCTTACCATTAATATTTGGATCCATTGGTGTAGTAGAGCACTTGCTCACTAGTCTGCCAGGGCAGTCTAAGGCAGGGTTTCTCAAAGTGTGGTACGCGAAACCCTAGGGGTTCACCATTCGACGGCAGGGGGTTCGCGACAAGATTTACGTAATGGTGGCAGGAAGTATATCTGGACTGATATAAAGGATCAAAAATCTCGCTCCTGAGGTCAAACGTAACCACTGTGCATTGCACAGAGGAGCATTGGCGAGCAAGAAAATACCTAATAATTCAGAAACAGCACTTTCAGAGGTCGTAAAAATAACAAATTACATAAAAGCGCGTCCGCTAAAGTCAAGAATTTTCATATTAGATAGATATATAGATTTAATTTATTAATCCTTTTTGCTACAGGTTATGTAGATGGAACGAGTCACAGTTTTATGTATATCGATACAGATACCGTAACAATAAAGTAAATATAAGTTGTACAGGCACTTTGACACTTACAAATCTAAACTATAGATAAAATATGACGACACAGGACATTTGAGAATAGAATAAATTATGTTGACAGGTAGTCATCATGTAGGTATGTACTCGACCTTGATGAGAATGTATGTTTGGATAAAAAATATTAAAAAAATATACATAAATATTGTAAAAAAACAGTACAGTGAGACAAGAACATTTTAAAATATATAAAAAATTTCAGAATAAATATGGACGTGCATTGCCCACCTCAAGTGTGAATTCATCTACCGTATAAAAACATTTTTCTGATAAAATAGGTTCAGTTTTTTTTAAAGTGTTTGGTGACAATTTCTTCACATCTTTTGCCAATAAGTTATAAAGGCGAATGGCAACAAATTTAGGAGATTTTTCATATTTAGCGTGATTATATTTTTGTGTTGTGGTCGTATTTTTATTCCTAATATTATAATTATGCAGTTCAGATCTCATTTGTAGGAGTCTTTTATTTTCATGAATATATGTTAGTATTTTCAAAATTAACAAATTGGTAACAGTCAATACATTATTTTGTCAAATAGTCTCTCTAAGGAAGTTCTATAGTCAAGATTGAAAATCATTCTCAGAAGTGATTTTTGCTTTATAAAAATCCTGTTTGATCCAGTAGCTATTCCCCAGACAGCAATGTTTTGGTATATAATCGAATGGAACTTATCATAATATACAGATATTAGTGATTTTGTATTTAACTTATTTTTAAGAGATTTTGTCAAGTAATATGATTGATTCAATTTTTTACATGTAAAATCTATATGTTCTTGCCATGAGAAGAGTGAGTCGATCATTGTTCCCTAGAATTTTGTCCAATTCTAAAGGTTCGTATCGGAAACTGAGATTGAGGTCATGTAAATTTCGAGATGAATTGGCAAATTGCATGCATACTGTTTTGTTCAGGTTCACAATGAGTCTGTTCTCATCATACCAGTCATTAAATTCGATTAAAACTATATTGACTAATTGTTTCATAGCGTCAGATGTTTGGCTTAATAGGGTGATAGACGTCTCATCTGCAAAGAGATATTTTTTCATTTCTTATATTAGTGTAAATGATCTTTCATTTACATATAGTAGGAATATTAGCGGTCCAAGAACGCTACCTTGAGGGGTCCCCGTAGTTGCGAGATACTTGTCAGAGAGTACGTTATTATGATGCACTTAAAAACATCTATTCGACAAAAGAAAACACAAGTGACTGATTGATATTTCCACGAATTCCTATGTTAAAAAGTTTTTCTGCTGCAAATTTGGTGTTCAAGGTGTCGAGACATGCCGAGACATGAGTAGTGAACATGTTTCATTACTGCTACACTGTGGTATACACTGGTTGTCAAAAGGCAGGATATTAGCTCGGTTTGTTGAACTTTGTCACGAAATCTATATAAGTATACGAGGGTTGCTATTTATGTATTGAGAATGAAGAACTAAAACAATAGTTGGGGTGTAGAAACTTCTTTATTGTTTTTCAAAATACTCTCGTTTCAAATCTACACATTTTTGCATTCGATTATCTCCAAAACATGGTTTTTGAATGCATAAACAGCGTCTTGTGGCTTCGAAAAGCGTTGACCACGTAATTTGTTCTTCACTTGAGGGAACAAATAGAAATCATTGGGTGCTAAATCAGGGCTGTACGGCGGATGACCCATCAATTCAACGTTTTGAGTGCTCAAATAGTGGATTGTTTGAGCCGATGTGTGTGAGCTCGCATTGTCATGATGGAGAATTATCCTTCGTCGACGGTTCGTTTTACTTATTTCATTGATGAGTTCTGGCAAACAAATAGTAGTGTACCATTCAGAGTTCATCGTTCTACGTTGCTCTAAAGGCACGGTTGCCACATGACCATTTATACCGAAGAAACAGGCCACCATTTACTTCGAAGTGCTGCGAGCACGAACAACTTTTGTTGGATTTGGTTCATTTTGAAAGACCCATACAGTCGACTGCTGTTTAGATTCGGGCTCATAACAATGAATCCAAGATTTGCCACTTGTGTATATGTTATAAACTACATTTGATGCACCGCGGTCATATTTTGTAATCATTTCCTTGCACCAATTTACACGAGTCTTTTTTTGATCGATTGTCAAATTGTGCGGGATCTAAGGAGAACAAATCTTTCTGACTGCCAAATGTTCATGCAATATCTTATGTATACTTGTCATACTGATGCCCAGGAATGCCTCAATCTCGCGAAATGCCACATGATGATCCTGCATTATCAGTTCCGACACAGCATCAATGTTTTCTTGCACAACAACCGATTTTGGACGTCCATCTTTAACTTTGTCCGCCAGCGAAGTACGGCTACGTTTGAATCCACTAAAGCATCGTTATACTGTGGCCTTAGATGGTGGTCCATCAACAAAAATCGCAGTAAGTTGATCGGCATACTGCTGTTGAGATAATCCACGTCGAAAAACGTAAAAAATCATGACACGAAAATGTTCACGATTTAGCTCCATTTTTTGGCCGAGATAAAATTTTCAAATGTCTATTTACAATGCAAATAGCGTATGTATGACAAAAAGTTCTGATTACGTATACTGTCAAAAATGTCAAACTTTGCGATAGCGCAGTTGAATCGCGCTTAGCAACACCAGTGTTGCCAATTCTCAATACATAAATAGCAACCCTTGTATTTGGAAGACAGTGACTTCAAGTGGATATGAAACCATTCTTAAAAGAGTAACCTATTCAGGTGACATATTTTCTTGGCTCAATGAAACGAATGCTTCGATGCAAGGTCAAAATAAACGCACTTATAAAAAAAAATTTACTTTGAAAACTTGCTTAAGATTAAATATCTTTCAATGTTTTCCTCTTTTGTATGAATTTATCACAACGAATGCCTCATTCGTGGATTCCGAAATAAGGGCTGAAATTGTTCTTAATCTTTCTCAGCTCTCCGACGAACTGAAATAGTATATTGTACAATGAGCATGAAATGAGATACATTTCCCACGAGTAGGTATACGAGTACTACAAAATTTCATGTACCTACGAGTGGGAAGTGGGTCATTTCATGCTCATTGTACATTATACTTTTTCTACGACTATCTGAATCATTAACAAATCAGTAATATTTTTAATAATCCTTTTTATCATAAACTCTCCTGCCGTCATTTTTACATGGTTTAGATATTTTTTTCTCTCTTCACCCGTTGAATGAAACATCTATTTTTTCTTTTTGTACACGTACCCACCTACGTCGCGAAAATTATTATAAAAATCAAACACTAACCGATTTCATAAAATGAAAAAAAAATGTGGCTGCGTGGATTTGAACCCTCGCTCCCACCATCCAAAGTCCACGTGTCATCTGAATCAACACTCGTCGTTACTAGAGCACATAACAATTTGTTCAAATTAACTGCTATATAGAAAGTATGTGTGAACTATTCAAAAATATAGAATCCGATTGTAATCAATCTTTTTCAATCGAATTTTGTAATTATCTACTGATGTGAAATGTCAAATTATTAGACAGACGTAAACAAATTCGATTCGATATTATTTATGTTCATAAAATTTGTTAATACCTACCTATAATGACAGTCTAGTAGTTCATGAAAGTCGTAGGAAATGAATATTTCGATACAGCTAGCTAGCCCGTGGGAAATGAAAATCGGTGTTACAACGTGGTAGGTTTCTTAATCGAAGACGCAATTGAAATGTTCATTATTCTTAATGGTCGTAGAAAAAGGTATTTCTTTTGACACTTTATTTGTTACCTTTCAAATAAAAACCTTATTTTCTTCAATAGTTAATTTTATTATTTTCTTTGGGGGGAGGGGGGATTTAATCAGTTAGTTAAGGTTAAGGGGTTCGCTGTCACCTGGAAACTTCAACATGGATTCGTGGAGCCAAAAGTTTGAGAAGCCCTGGTCTAAGGGATCAGAGCCTTGGCTCAGAAAAGTAAAATATTGCATTTTCTAAAACGCTTTTATTATCTCTACTTGTAACTGAATAACTCACAATGTAATAAAATCTTAGAAGTAAATATTCACCACTTCCAATCTTCCGAATAATCTGAAATTTGTCACACTCATCAAAGACTGATGACAATACAAAAATTTCATCATCATAATGTAATAATAATAAAAATAATGATGTCAATTTTTAAATTCAATTTTTACTTACTTTTAATCGTCCAAATAATTTAAAATTTGGTACACATACCTATAACGGACAGACGACAATACAAGAATTTCTTGATATTAATGTTATGATAATGATAATGATAATAATTTCTTATTTTGATTTCTACCCACATATATCGACAATATAAGAATTCCAAAATAATATTGTTATAATAATAATGTGAGTCTTTAAAGGACCCCGCACGGTTCTTATGGAAAATGGGTCCCAGTCGAATTGGCTGAAAGTTTAGTATAATGTAGTTTATGAGATCAAATGTTTCTATGGACACAACGAGATCTAATGTACAGTTTTTGAGATACAGGGAATCAAACATACAGAGGCAGGGTTGTTACTTACCATCAGAAAATCAATAATGTGGCGATTATTTTGTTACAAAAAGTTACGGATAATAATTGAAAGCTCAAAAGTGTCGACTCGAGTTGTTGTTTTTTAGGAAGATATATACAAATTAAACAGAAAGTAGAAAACTAAAAGTAATATAATCAATAGTTGATGGCTCTTGTTTATCTGTTGCATCTTGTACGGATCCTGGTCAACGGCATTATGGTGCAGCTATCAAATAGAAGACTACTGCATTAACAACCTTTTTTACTAGTTCATACCATGTCTGTGAATTTGTTTAGTTGTAAAAATTGTTTTATGCGTTAACCAGCTGTCGTCCCCTTACCAACGGCAGCCCTCAAAAGTCAAAACTTGTGCGAGCCAAGGATTAACGAGGTCCTACCTTTTTACGTGCGATTCCTAGCACGATGTGAAGAATTGTAGTTACGATTTTGTACGGATTCTATTTGTTGATGGCTTGCATACCTCAAACACTAAATGTTGGAGGGAGTTTATAAGCGGCCTTGTACTGGTTTGCCGAGAATGCTGCAGCTGTTCCTTCAGAGGTTTTGGATCCATCAGTGTATATATGCTAGTATGCTGGCAGTGTGTCAAGAATCCGATATTGATGTTGCTTGATTATTGAGGGATTAGAATCATATTTTTCGAACTTCAGCAAGGATGTATTTATTTTCGGGATATTTATTGTCCATGGTGGGTGCGACAAAATATGATAGTGGTAGTTTTCTGGGATGGTGATATTGTATTCAGACTTATATCTGTTTATCCTTTCTTAGAATGATGGATCAATATTTCTCATTCTCTTGTAGGTGGATGTGAAGCGATCAGAAAAGCAGTAGCTGTGGGCAGGATCGTTTTTATATGAGGATATCGCTATAGCGTGAGAGAGGCTCAAGTACTCTCTCCTGGTATGTAGTGATGGTTCTCCGAATAAACACAATAGGTTCGAGCTTGGACTGGTACAAAAAGCTCCAGTTGCTAGGCGGATGGCTGTGTTTTATATACTATCGAGTGACTTTAATACTGACATTTTTGCCGACGAATATATAATGGATCCAAAGTCTAGTTTTGATCTGATGAGTGATTCATATATGTATATGGATTTGGCATGAGTAGTCTGCACCTCAGTCTATATTGGCAAGAGATCTCATCAGATTGAGTCCATTTTGGCATTGTGCGTTAAGGTTTTGAATGTGGTGTTTCCAGGTTAATTTTTTCTTCGAAAGTCATCTCGAGGAAACTTATAGTTTCAAAATATTGTAGAGGTTGGTTATGAAGTCGTAGTAATGGTTCTGTGGAGCGGTGTTTTTTGTGAAGAGTATACATTTTGCTTTATTGAGTGAAAATTGCAATCCAGTTTTCTCTGACCAATTCTCAAGATGTTCTAGGACACACTGTAGTTTCCTTTGAAGAGTATCAGAGTTTTTTCCATTGGTGTAGATAACTGAATCGTCTGCATAAAATCCGCCTTCCACAGGATGTTTGATATGTTGGAGAATATTATTGACAGCAATGAGAAAGAGTGTTACGCTCATTGTGGATCCTTGAGGTATGCCATTCATTTGGGTCCGTTTGGTAAAAGTGGTGTTATTTGTTCTTACTTGAAAGTTACGCTCCTTCAAGAAATTTGGTAAGAAATTCATGATATTTCCCTTGATGCCCCATGACAGTATGGTGTTGATGACGTCATACATCCAAATAGTGTAATAGGCTTTTGGTTCGCAAAACTCTCATGTAATTCTGATTCAAGGCTTATCAAGTTATTGCTGTGGATTCGTTATCACGGAAACCACTTTGCTCCGAAATCAGAAGATGATTTTGTTCTAGACGCCATGTTAATCTGTTGTTGATAATTTTTTCTAAAATTTGCACAATACACAGGTGAGAGAGATCGGCCTGTAGGAATCTAGATCTGTCTTGATTTTGTTGGGTTTGAGAATGGGAATAATTATAGATTCTTGCCACGCTCTGGGAAAAACCTTTTCATTAGTATTTTGTTGTACATTTTGAGAAAATATGTCTTAGCGCAAGTTGAAAGTTTTTGTGAGAATATGAGTGGTATATTGTCAGGTCCAGGGTTTATATTTTTGCTTGTGAAAAGAGAGTAATTGAGTTCGTCTAAAGTGATTGGTAGGTTAATGGTGCTATCGGATTCATCATTATCATCTATCAGAGATCTTTCACTGTCTGCCTTGAACTCCTGGAGAGTATTCGTATACGATGAAGTACTAGTACTCTTTTCATAGTGATCGGCAAATTTTTTGGATATTTCCTGATATTCTATGATATTTTGATTGTCGGCTATTAGTTTAATTTCACTGTTATCTTAGACTTCCGACAGCTTTTTAAATTTATTCCAGACTTGGCTCATCGGGGTTGTGCTGTTAATACTTGATACAAAATTTCTCTATGATGTTGTTCTGCTTTGTTTAATTATGTATCTTCCTCTAGCTCTCTTCTCGAATTCTAGTAACTTTTCTTCTGTCTTGTGTCTCTTGTAAATGTTGTATGCATGTTTTCTCTCTTTGATGTCCAAATCGAAATGTTCGTTCCACCAAGGAACTGGTTTATGTTTGGCGGGTGGTTTGACTTTATCAACAAATTTGTCTGCAGATTTCATCTATATCATTGGTGGTATTAGTATCAGAAGGTTCTTCAAAATCCAGTTCAGTTTGTTGCGTATAGCTTATCCAATCAGCTCTTTGAAAGTTCCATTTTCTGTATGTATTGAGGTCAGTATTGTTATTGGAGATTATTTGGATCGGATAGTGGTCACTGTTGTATAGAGACTGGTTAGAACATTCCATGATAACAATGGAGACGAATATGGGTCAAAAATTGATAGATCAATTGCTGATGTGTAACCAGTAAGTATATCGAATTTAGTACTTCGTCCGTCATACTATATTTGAATGAAGGAAAGACTTTGTATATAAGTGTATAAATTTTAGTCAGCCTGACTAGTGAGCAAGTTGGAAGCGCTTTGCAAAAAAGAAACTGTATACACTTATATACATAATTTCGTTTCATTTATTACAAAAGTGTATCCAGCTTTCCACGTTCATTCCTACTATATTTGGCATTAGCATTGCCAATATGCTAATTCTCTCTTCACCGTCAACGTGATGTGCATCTCGAAGTTGCTCTGGTGGTCTTAGTGGATCCTCAGGTACTTCATCTTTTTCGGCTCCACTATACTTTGCTCTAACCTGCAACCCTCTTTTCTTCCAGTTTAATAAAAAGGAGTAATGCAGACGGCAGCTCTTCGTCAGTAGGCACTATGGGTTCGTTTACACTTTATAACAGAATTATATCATTGAACAGTAACAGAATGGCCACAAAAATAAGAGGGACGGCCACAGCAACTTTTAATATGTCGATAGTGTCAAAGAGTACTTACTTGGAAAGTTGAGCAACCGAATAACGACATTCAGATGTTATACCCAAAACTATAAGAGACTTTACCGTACGATGTTGTTAAGTTGAAGAGTGTTAATCAATAAATAAATAAAACAAACAAACACACAAACATTATTTTAATATGAATAAATCTTTACTGGTGAGAGTAACAGTTTCCAAATAATAGGACATTGATTCTAATAATATTCAATATTCGATATCTGTTGCATGTTGCATATGAGGCTAAATATGTAAGATTTTATTAGTAAATCAATTTTCCCAGCGCATAGTACTGTAAGGTGGTTTACAGATAGTCGTTGAAAGATATAAACTTCAACCGAAAAATATCAATTTTAGATAAGAATTAATTAAAATGAAATAGTAGGATTTCATCCGATATAAAAAATTGTAAGTGAAACCTGTTATTCTGGTGACACCAACGTGAAGATTTTGGACTAAGTCCTAGGCCAGCCAGAACTGAAGTGATGAGGGAAGGGAGTCTACGAATACTATCAATGAAGGAGGCTTCGTCTTATCTGACAGCAATTGGCATTTTATCAGGCAAAATCAGGCATTCTACACTTCAGCAAATTAGCTATACTAGAGCCATAATACCATAATTATACTCAACAGGAAGACGTGGGGCTTAACCAACGCTTGTGAGATACCCAACCAGACAAGGAAACGTGACAATTCCCTGGGTTAAATTCCTCCGGGTACAACAACAACCCTATAAATGTTTTTTAGTAAATAACTGTTCTAAACAGTCGCTAGCATGAAAACGATGAAAAGAAAAGTTGAAAAACTCACCTTCTGTGAAGTGTTTTATCTTGTAGAAAAAATGTCGGCGTGGTACAAAGTTTTCAAACGCCAAATTGTCCAAAATAGGCATTTACCAAAAGCCAGGACTTTGGAGATAGTAGAACGGAATATCCACGAAGGATCACTTTACAAATTCAGGATTCGTCAGCCAAACAAAACCAGGAACCCCTGTAAGGCTAGACACCTGTAGCTTTCACCAATTCTACTATCAGACTCCTCGTCTCTCAGACAGAAACGAAATCCACCTTGAAAACTTTTTTATACAGGAAGTTAGGTTACCAACATTCAGATTTTTCAATATTTGCAGGTTCCATGCATAACCGACCAATCTGACCAGCATAAAAATAATGGTGTGTTTGGTTGTCTCCGATCAGACACCCCAAAAGCTGAGTTGGCTACACTGATAATTTGAGAAATGAAATATTCGACAGCCTACAGTTGAAATATCATCAGACAGCTGACAAATAAAAATAAAAGTCAACACGAAAGCAACCAAAACATTTGGTTTATAATTACATTGAACTCTTAAAGTTAAAACAGAGACAATAATTCGAAGACACTCCTTATGAACCTTCTCAATAACCAGAACTCAGAAATACATATGAGACATTCACGAAAATTCGTTCGAAGACAACATTGGATGCCAAAGTGAGTAGGATTTATTTTCTTTTAAAGATATTTCTTACTCACCTTTAATCATTTTTAGATCGACACTTGCAAAGCGTAAAACATATCACACTTTTCCAGAAAGCAGAAATACAAGCACTACTTGGAAAACCAAACATTAAACATTAAAAGTGGTTTTTGTCCTTAATGTGCCAGTCTCCTGCTGGAGCATGGAGAAAATCAATTTTCCCAGCGCACCTATGTGGTGTTTTACAGATCGTGTTGAAAGATATGAAGTTAAACCGGAGATAATATAAATATTGAATGATAATAAATAATTAAAATTTAAATGGTAAGTAAAACCTGTTCCTCTGGTGACACCAATGTGAAGATTTTGGACTAGATCCTAGGCCAACCAGGACTGGAGAGATGAGGGAAGGGAGTCTACGAAGACTATCAATTAAGAAGGCTTCGTCTTATCTGACAGCAATCGGCATTTTATCAGGCGAAACCAGGCATTCTAGACTTCAGCAAATCAGCTATACTAGAATATTGGAACTATAATCATCTTCAACAGGAAGATGTGGGGCTTAACCAAAGCTTGGGAGATACCCAACCAGGCAAGGAAACGTAACATTCCCTGGGTTAAATTCCTCCGGGTACAACAACAACCCTTTAAATGTTTTTTAGTAAATAGCTGTACTAAACAGTCGTTAGCATGAAACGATAAAAAGAAAAGTTGGAAAACTCACCATTTGTGAAAGGTTTTATCTTGTAGAAAAATGTCGGCATGGTATAAAGTTTTCAAAAGCGAAATTGTCCAAGATAGGCATCTATCAAATGCCAGGACTTTGGAGTTGATGGTGAGATAAGAAGAATGGAATATCCATAAAAGATCACTATACAAATTCAGGATTCGTCTGCCGAACAAATCCAGGAACCCCTGTATGGCTAGACACCTGTAGCTTCCACCAACTCTACTATCTGACTCTTCGTCGCTCAGTCGAAAACGAAATCCACCATGAAGATTTTTTCCATCCAGGAAGTTATATTACCAACATTCAGATATTTCGATATTTGCATGTTCCATGCTTTACCGACCAATCTGACCAGCATAAAAATAATGGTGTGTTTGGTTGTCTCTGATCAGACACCCCAAAAGCTATGTTGGCAAACTGATATTATAAACATGACACAGTTGACAGCTGACAGTTGAAATATTATCGGACAGCTGACAAATAAAAATAAACGTTAACATGAAAGCAATCAAAACATTTAGTTTATAATCACTTTAAACCCTAAAAATTAAAACAGAGACAATGATTCGAAGACACTCCTTATGAACCTTCTCAATAACCAGAACTAAGACATACATACGAAACACTAGTTCGAAGACAACATTGGAGTCAAAGTGAGTAGAATTTTTTTTTTTTCGAAGAAATTCCTTATTCACCTTTAATGATTTTTAGATCAACACTTGCAAAACGTAAAACAGATCACACTTTTCTAGTAAGCAGAAATACAAGCACTACTTGGAAAGCCAGACATGACTACAACCTATGCAGTTTCAATGAGAACAAATCAAAATTTACGATTTATTCTGATTGTGCATCCAGAGCTTAATTATTCTCCTTGTAGTGACAAATTGTAAAATGTGAATTGATCACTAAATGTGGTTTTGAATGGAAATTACCATGGGTATGTTGATAAGGTTTCTATGAATGAAGTTAGATAACCAACAAGGAATATATATATATATATGTTGTGTTAAGGCTCATTGAAAGTAGGTCACCACAGGGTCAAACCTACATTTCTCTAACGCTTTATAAAAAATTAACAAAATGAAGTAGCGAAAATTTACATGCTACATCACCTCTCTCCCACTGTGGATATGTTCTCACGGAAACCATTTTGCTCCGAAATCAGAAGATGATATTGTCCTAGACACCATGTTAATCTGTTGTTGATAATTTTTTCTAAAACTTTGCACAATACACAGGTGAGAGAGATCGGCATGTAGGAATCTAGATCTGTCTTGATTTTGTTGGGTTTGAGAATTGGAATAATTATAGATTCTTGCCACGCTCTGGGAAAGACATTTTCAGTTAGTATATTGTTGTACATTTTGAGAAAATATGTCTTAGCGCAAGTTGAAAGTTTTTGTAAGAATATAAGTGGTATATTCTATTTTTATCTACAGCTTGGCCTATACGATGAAGATTGTTCTGGAAGAATTCATTTCTATGATTCGATATAGGTTTGAATTTTGATTTCAAAGTGGTAGATCCTGAAAAAATAACTGAAACAATATTATCGAATGCCTTTGGGATAGACGGAACATCTTTGAGTATGCTCAGATACTGTTTACCAATTTTGATCCTTCCTTTAACTCGTATTATAAATCTGTGTCTGGAAATTGGATATTTTCCAAAAGCTTGGAGAGAATCTATAGTATGTCCACTCTTCCGAAAGTGTAGAACACAAAAGCAATCTCGAATCTACGACCTATCTGTATTCTGTCTTTTCTTTCCAAAGTGTTGGAAAAAATTATACATCAACAAATTATGAATTCATCCAGAATAATGATATTTTGTCAGAAAATCAGTCGGGCTTCAGGAAAGGACACAGTACTGCTTCTGCACTCTTGGAAGTTTGTGACAACATTTTACAGGCTTGGGATGAAGGAAAAGTCAGTGCTCTTGTGTTGCTTGATTTCTCATAGGATTTGACACCATCAATCATGATCTACTACTTTCCAAATTAAAATATTATGGTCTCACCGAAACAGCCATGTCAATGTTTAGAACTTTCTTCAATGACAGAAAATAGAGATACTGCATAAAGAATTAAAAGTCTCAGTTTCTCAGTGCTACTAAAGGAGTACCCCAGGGATCCATTCAGTGACCACTTTCTTTCATTTTATATCCGGCAGATATATTTTCTGAAAAAGGCGACTGTAAATTCCATCTATATGCTGACGATACCCAGATTTTTAAAGAAATTTCACCACAGACACTTGTTGAAGTATCTATGATAATTAATAAAATATAAAAAAGTTATAAATATTTCCAAAAATCACAAAATCTCCATATCAATCCATACAAATCGCAACTCATTTTGTTTGGGAACGATCAATATAGGTCTCAAATAACTAATAATAACATAAAGATTGAAATAGACAACTTAATTTTACCTGTTAAGAATAGTGTAAAAAATTTGGGTGTTATAATGGACAAGGACTTGAAATTCTCCGAAAACGTTAGCAAATGTTTTCAATGATCCTACTACTCTCTCGAACTGTTATATGCTGTTGAAAGATATATGAATAGTAGTTTAAATCAATATCTATGTGAGTCCCTTGTGCAGTTCCACTTTAATTATTCTGATGTTGTATACTGCCCCTGTATTGATTCATTTGATGCATACAGGATACAAAACATTCAAATAATTGTGTGAGGTTCATTTTTAGATTGAGAAAATATGACCATGTCTCTACTTATCTGACGTCACTCAAGTGGCTGAATATGGAACAGCGCAGAAAAATGCATAATGCAGTTTTTGTTCATAAAATTGTTCTCACGAAACAACCTTCTTATCTAAGCAGGAAGCTGCTTGCTCGTGTTAATTTTCACGAAGTCAACATTCGGAACTGAGGTCAATTACAAATACCTAAACATACGATCAAAGAGTACAAAAATATTTTTCATACAAAGCTTCTGCTGTGTTAATAATAATATCAAATCTTCAACATCTATTGCTACTTTCAGAAACAAATAAAAAATTTCAATGATGAACACCTGAACGTTTAATGAACTGTTGAATAACATCAAACCTTTATTGATACGCCTATGGCGAACTGGTTGCTAGGCAACCAAATTTGTTATTTTTGATGATAATGTTTGTCAAGAAATACACAACTGTCACCTATGTATGAAACATCGAATATATATTCAAATTTAACACGTCTACCAGCTTATTACCACTTCTACCAGCTTATTACATACAAATCGAGTGGTAGCTACGGAGTTGTCAATCAAAACGTCACAGTCCACTTCAAATTCAAGACTCCGACACCACAAGATTCCACATGAACTACTTTTGAAGGATGTCTATAATATTTTACTCCTCATTTCTGTTTCTGTAACAAACGTAAGTGTTGGTATAATATTAATTTTGATCATATATTTTCCTTTCTCTTATTTCGGTTTTCTAATGTATCGGGATGGTTATATGTTACAGGATTCTGATATAAATACATACCTATTTATCTATAATAAATGCTCTTGAATCACATTTCATTGAAAATTACTCGTTATACAGGGTGTATCTAAATAACACCGAAATAATTAAAGGGGTGATGAAAATTAATGTGAGTATTTGGTATAAATTTTTTTGAAAAAACCCTCCCCGGAAAAGTTACGCCCCTTCGAAAATTAAAAAAAAAATGGTTTTTCTTTTTTATTTTCCCTGTATATCAAGCTAAAGACACGAAACTTGGTAAACATTATCTGTCAATAAGAGTACACTTTTTGAAATTTTTTCAACCCTGAAGTATGCTTAGAAGGGGTTGATTATTTCAACCCCTAAGATATTTTTTCTTACATCTTTTTTTTAGATGAAAATTTTTTCTTTAAAAAAGTATGACTGAAAAGCCCAATTCATTGACTAACTTTTTTAACTCTACAAGTTTTTTTCGAAAACTTAAGCATTTATGAGAAAAAAATAAATAAGCTCATGTAAAATAGCATTTTATTAAAGAACAGCCAACCAAATTATGAATATGATTATGAGACTTCTACAACTAAAAACAAAAGTGAACAAACAATGAACAAAAACCTGTCGAATATCGACAATACAATTATAATAAATGTTGAAAATGACCGCCTTCAGCTTCAATACAAGCATGTACCCTTTTCCTCATAGAATTGCGTATACGATGAAATATTCCTGGATAATTTCTTATAGTTTCACACCCTGCTACAATGCGGTTTCGCAGATCATCGATATTTTCAACTGGGTTTGTGTATATCAAAGATATCAGATATCCCCATATGCAAAAATCCAAAGGATTAAGGTCAGGGGAGCGGGCTGGCCAGTTTACAGGTCCTCCTCGACCTATCCATTGATTGGCATCCAGGTGAGTTCTTGCACGTATACTAAAATGAGCTGGTGCACCATCGTGCATAAACCATGAATTTTGCCTAATTTGAATGGGAACCTCTTCAAGAACAGGTTATTCTTCAAGGAGATGACAATATGCTTCACCATTTAATCGTAGCGGAAGAAAATGGGGACCAATTAAATGATTATCAATAATTCCGAGCCACACGTTTAATGAAAATTGATACTGATGATTTCCTTCAAAAAAGCCATGAGGATTTTCGTCAGCCCAAAGGTGATTGTTGTGAAAATTTCTAATACAGTCTCTTGAGAAACTCGCCTCGTCAGTAAATAAAATATTACCTAAGAACTGTGGTGCTTGGCCAATCATATTAATAAGCCACTGACAAAAAATCACACGGGGTAAAAAATCTCGAATCATTAACGCCTGCACCCGTTGAAGATGATAGGGATACAACATTTGTTCTTTTAAAATTCTAAAAACAACGGAATGGCTTACATGTTGGACACGAGCTATTCTCCTGGTACTAGTTTCTGGGAATTCTTCAATTGAATTAAGTACGGCTTCTTCTACAGCTGCAGTTCTAACTTCTCTAGTACGACCAGAATCATAACTCAATTTTTCAAAATTACCACGGTCCCGCAAGCGTCGGTGAATAGTTGTGAACGTAGTATGATGGGGTAGTCCACGCTGTGGGTACTGTTCAGCATAAAGTCTTTGCGCTTCCAATGAATTACCGTTAGCACGACCGTATGTAAAATGCATATCTGCCATTTCCAAATTCGAATATGCATTCATATTTTCAATCAACTAATATTTCCTACAATACACAATCATAAAACTTGTGAAACAGTAAGATGGGTGACAGAAAATGACACTACACAATCCTAGTGTCAGTATTAATGTTTTTATGCAAAGCACAGGCCACTAGACTTGACGCAAAATACACTCGCGTTAGCTCATCTTTTTGAAAATGCATTGCATTAGATTTTTTTTCTCGTATATGCTCAAGTTTTAGAAAAAACTTGTTGAGTTAAAAAAGTTAGTCAATGAATTGGGCTTTTCAGTCATACTTTTTTAAAGAAAAAATTTTCATCTAAAAAAAAGTTGTAAGAAAAAATATCTTAGGGATTGAAATAATCAACCCCTTCTAAGCATACTTCAGGGTTGAAAAAATTTCGAAAAGTGTACTCTTATTGACAGATAATGTTTACCAAGTTTCGTGTCTTTAGCTTGATATACAGGGAAAATAAAAAAGAAAAACCATTTTTTTTTTAATATTCGAAGGGGTGTAACTTTTCCGGGGAGGGTTTTTTCAAAAAATTTTATACCAAACACTCACATTAATTTTTATCACAGAATCACCCCTTCAATTTTTTTCGGTGTTATTTAGATACACCCTGTATACTTTATACCTGTTGATGAATATCTGAATGGAGGATGTCCTGTGGAAATACAACAACCCATATAATAATCACAATGATGCTCGGTCGAATATAGTGTATCATTTCGTCATTAACAGTAAATGATATGAACTATCGTTAAAAAAATCTGTGATTTTGAATCACCAAAACTCCGAATGAACTTCAACAACTACAGCTATAAAGTTCAATATTTTTTTCCGAATCACTACAAGTGAATGAAGGAACATTGAAGTGAAGTTTTCTCCTACCTTTTGATATATTGGTAATTCAAGCAGCAAGAAAGAAAATGCTCAGTTATTTCTAGATAGGGGATGACAAACCGTGCGACATATTTTTCGAATTTGCCAACGCAGGGTTATTCTTGGAGCAATCTCCAAGTAATTGAGGAAAGTGACAGGTTGACAGGTTTCGTATTGAGATCCGAACAAAAATGTCGTTTGGGATAATGGTTTGGAAGTTTTACATTTTATTCGAAGAAGAATATGAAAGATGAGGCATTATTCTTTTGGAGTTGAAACGTTCCTGGATTTTATACAGAGCAATCATTTTGAGGCTACCTGAATATTTCATATTCCGACTGACAAATATAAGAATATTGAATTTAATTTTTAGATGACACCCTCACAGGTTCACTGAATTCAGACGTTGAGCACAAAGCTTAGAGTTCTTTTGAAATATCGCTTAGTAATGATAATCGTCGACGACCGAAGTTTTACTCTTTTTACCCCCATTTACACCTACAAACGTAGGCTCGCTCATTAGAGCATATACCTGCCGTAATACAACTGCTTTTCTGGATTATACCACGACGGGTATTGAATTATGTCTAACAGATACTTGTGCGAAGTTCCAAGTTGCAGATGACACAATTGCAAGTGCTTCCTGTAACCAACAATCAGAATTTAATTTTGATTTTGACAGGGCAGTCAACTGTAGAATAGTTTCGAAGTTTCGCTATTCATGAAAGCAAGGCTAGGTCAATACAAACAGCTGTGTCACGTGGTATACACATGTTTCATAATATATTACTATTGTATCAATGAATTACTGATTATGCGAAACATCTTAATACATTCATATACTGAAAGGACCCCTCAAATTTACCACTAAAATTGCTAATTTTGATCCAATTTCGATATATGGTTCTAACGAAAACTGGTATTTCGAGCTATATGGTGTCAAAATTTAGATTTTTTGCTATTTTAGGTATTTAGGCATCGATTTGATTTTTGTGATCTGATTCTAAATTGAACTTTCTTAAAAATGAACTCATCACGTAATTTGTTGCTCATGAGTCCCTCCATTTGAATAAAAAATGATATATCACAAAGGGAACGGCAATTACTATAGAAATAGATAAATATCAATAACATAATCGTTCTGATTTTAACTTGATCCATTAAAACTAGAAAATAAACCACTAAAATTTGCCAATTTGTTTGAAAAGTACTGGTCTTCATCATCTTCATGCGATTTCATATGATTGCCTCTTCAACAGTATCTGGTTTTCCATGAACAGGGTGACAATTTAAATGCTCACAATTGCTTTATCTCATGAAGAAAATTATATAATTATCACGAATTATCCATAATTGTTACTAGGATATGAAAATTGAACTGAAATGACTCACGGACCAAATCTTCCCCATCACCTACCCTCGGCACCTTTCTTAATATATATCTTATATATCTATATATATATATATATATATATATATATATATATATCTTATATATATCTTAAATATATGTTCATTGGGAAGGTGTTTTTTTTTTAACTAAAGATGCTAATAAAATTGTAACAAGAATTTAAAAACCAGTATTTTTCAGATTTTGTGAATTTATTCACCTTTTATATTTTTTGTAAGTAAATACTTAGAATTTGAAAATACCTACTATTCATGATGCGTTTTTTTATTTCATTCCCATACGCAGAGGAGTTCGAAATTATTCCAATGACTTGTTTGAAGGGGTGTGGAAAAAATATTTTTACCAGCTATTCAATGAAGTATCGTAGTTCCTAATAATTATATAATTATGTTCATGAGATATAGCATTTGTAAGCATTTAAATTGTCACCATGTACGTGAAAAACTATATACTCTTGTACAGGCAATCATAAGAATCCTCATATAGTTGAGGCCCATACTTTTTCAAAAAATTTGCAAATTCTAGCAGTTTATTTTCCAGTTTCAACGGATTGGGTGAAAATCAAAACCATTATGGTATTTATATTCATTTATTTCTATGATCATTGTCTTGCCCTGCTGTAATGCAAAACCCTATGTAAAATACCATTCTTGAATCGATCAGAGGAACTCATGAGCAACGACTTGAAGCAGATGAATTATTTTCTAAGAAAGTTCAATTTCTAATTAGAGTTGAAAAATAAAATCGATGCATAATACTCAAATTAGCAAAATTCGAATTTTTTACACACTGTTTCTGGCAAACTACTAATACGATTGATCTGTGAATTGGACTACGTGATGAAGATGCCAGTACCTACAAGATATGAAAATTTGAGCAGAATTAGCAGAAAGCCATTTTACGTAGTGAATGTGCGGGACCGTTTGTAAAACTAATGAAGTGTTCAAACACTTCTTACATTGGTTCAGATATGTTGATGATTTTTCCAAAGCTTCAATCACTTTTACACTAGAAACAGAAAATCACAATTAAATATAATTTCTAGACTTAACAATAACCGAAATAAATAATTGATATGCATTTTGAATGTTTCACAAACCGTTACATTCAAACATCAAAATCTATGACTCTCGATACACAGGTTATAAAGTACTAGAATCATTGAAGAAAATTTTGATTGACAATTATTGTTAAAAACCTTTTATACTAGATAGGCTTCAGTAAATGAAGATGAATAAAAGAGCAACTTGAGAAGTTTAGCCTCATCTCAGCGACTACCAACGGTTTGAAGACATCAGCAATACTGAAGAACCCAGTAATAAAACTGGGCACTGAAAAAATTATTTCTTAACAGAACAAGAACCTAATATTGCTCATTGTGCACTTACAAATACAAACAATGTTGTGAATGTTTGTCGAAGGGTATCAATTAAATGAAACGAGAAATTTTGAACGAGTTGAAATACACTTCTCTCCATAAATTTTCACAATTTGGGGAATATGAGAAATATCAGAGAGAAAATAGCTACTTTCCCTTAGGGGAAATTTGTTCTATCCGTTAACCGGCTCCACCCTTACGACAACCCTCAGAAGTATTGTGCAAGATTTGTGCGAGCTAGAGAATACGTATCCCTCACCTTTATCTTACAACGTGTGATGATATGCACAAGACCGATGACGATGCTGGGAATTGTACCCACATTCAGGGGCGAACGCTCTACCATCACGAACCCAAAGCCTATTCAATTTACTGTAATCATCAATCAATCAATCATCAATTATTTTGATAGAACATTAAATATTATCTCTCAGCTCGATGGAAAACCTAGTTGACATGAATGTCCGAGATAGTGATGAAGTGTATCCGATTTTCTCGGAGTACTAACACGCCTGTCAATACGGAAAATCTTGTAAGATGGCGCTACATGCCTAGGCGGCAGGATTGAAAAACTTCTCTCGAATAAAGTGATTGTTCTCACAGCGTTCCATAGCATGGAAGGTTCGTTTGATAAAACATCAACTGCGTCAATCACATCAGCCTTCAGGAACAGAAACGTTGCTCACAAACGAAACTAACCCTATAATTCGGATTCTTTCAAAACTTCATAACCATATACCTTAATAGTTCTGAGTTCTCTTTGAGAATCATTTATCGATATGTCACTCCTATTATGTAACAAATTCTTTGTTGAATCCATAATTAATATTATTAGTAATTATACCTCAATTTTATTATCCTAATCAATGAACCATAGTTTATATGAAATGGGATGTTAGAAAAAAAAAATGTGATCACGTAATATTTTCTCTTTATGAACAAAGCCTCAAGTGAGCCCGTTGAACCTAAATCAAAACGTAATAAAGAAATTTAGACAAAACTAAAATGCAATCCCAGTTTTCTGGAAAGCATTTTCTTCCATCTCGGCGATATCAGTACCTAACCTGAAATTGCTTAATTTTTCATTTAAAGACTGAATTCACCGTTATACTAACCGTTCCTAACCTTGGAGGGATATCAACAAACACTCTCGAACTAACCATTGAAAGAGAAATAGTCAAACAGGACACTATCACCAATTCTTATATAGAATAAGAATAATATCAATAGAACGGCGTCATGCCGCCAACTCAATACAAGTTTTACTCGGTATGAGGCCTGTTTTTCTACCGTCTTACCAGCGAAATCCTCGGCAAGGAAATCCATCCCATTCTTCAGTACTTCTGAATTTTGCGGAAAATTCCATCAATTGATACCTGATACATTTCTATTTTTTTGGTTTTCTATTGCTTATATATTTATTTCAAAAGTAACAAAGTTACATACCTTATCTTATGTTTGTGATTTTTCAGAGGAAATTAACCCTCACAGAAGTGCTTCCTTAGTATTCTTTGTCCAGTATGATTGAATTGCTCCAAGAGTTTGAGTATTCTAGTGTTTTTTTGTACATATATTTCCATTCAATTCGTTTTTCTATGCTGCTGGGTGTGTGGTCTGTTGTGTTTTCTATGCGTGTAATTGCTCTCATTGAATCTGTATGTATTGTTCTCTGTCTCCCTCTTTTAGATTTCGTGGCCCTTGCTTCCAATATGGCGCATTTGGCCAAGTCGATACGTGAGATTGCAGTTGGTCTGATTTAAAATCATGCTGTTCCAGATTCTGATACTCTGTCGTATCGTATTCTCTCCTAGGATTTTTGTTTTTGAACGTCTTGACTTCTTGTGCTGAAAGTTTATAATAATAATAATAAATATGCTTTATTGTAAGAAGAAATCCCTTGTTGACAAAGCTACAGGTGTATATAAAACGTAAGACAGTGTAAAACAGATTAAAAACATGAACGAATTCACATGACACTACGAGGCCAGTGAGAAAAATTCAATAAACAAACAATGTAGACAAAACTAACATAAAAATGATATACAGAGTAAACAAAATATAAGACATGGGATATACATTTAATATAATGAATGGAAGAATTCCAGCAAGGAGTAGTAGGGTCTCTAAGAGAGTAAATTTTTTACAGTTTTTCTAAATTAATTTTCACTCTAGTTTGCCAATCTAATATCAACTGGTAAAAAATTATACATCTTGCCACCATTATAGAGAATAGAGTCTCTAGTAAGATTTTTAGGTGGTAATGGAACTTTCAGTCTGTAACTACTGTTGCGGGTGACATAATGATTAGTAGTAGATTAAAATTTTGATTTATGTTTATTGACCAAGCAGACCGATTCCAATATTGATAATGCTACAACTGTAAGTATTTTATAACTTGCGGATATATCTCTACAGGTCCCACGGAGTCTAATTCTATAAATATATCTAATGCCACATTTCCCAAAAAGGCATTCCATAACGTAGATGGGAATCATTACTTGATTGAAGCTTTGGAAAAATCATCAACATAATATCTGAACCAATGTAAGAAGTGTTTGAACACTTCATTAGTCTTACAAAGGACCCCGCACATTTACTACGTAAAATGGCTTTCTGCTAATTCTGCTCAAATTTTCATATCTTGTAGGTCCTGACATCTTTATCACGTAGTCCAATTTACAGATCAATCGTATTAGTAGTTTGCGTTAAGAGATGTGCCAACTTTTACTAACTTATCATCCTTTTCATACCCCTCGATGTTGGCGTGGCCTGGGATCCAAGCAAACATAAACGTAATATTAATTAAGGATGAAAAGTGGACCATTTGTTTGATTTTTAAACTTATGTGATCAGCTTTTGCTGAAAATTGTTTTGCTGCAATTTTGTCTAAAGCACTTCGAGAATCCGATAATATAAGGTTGCTTGGAAAATTGTGTTCTAGACACATCATCATTCCCTTGTATATGGCTATGATTTCTGTAATATGGAGATATGGATGTGATATCAGTAAGTCTGGCAGAGAATGTTGTATCGGTCTGTGGTATGTGTACTCCTATTCCAACTCTATCCTTTATTTTTGATGCTTCAGTGGAAACTAGATTGCAGTTATTTTCATTCCGTTCAGAGAAGTTCCTGAATTCAATCCTGTTTGATAAGTCATATTTGTCTAGATTTAGGTTTTCTAATTCAATATTTTGTGTATATATCTCATATGGAAAGCTATATAAAGGGATTATGTCATGTTTGTATATTAATTCAAGGAACGGTGAAATCTTTTCTAGAGCTTTTATCATATATGGAGTCTCTTTATTTTTCCAAAACCCTTGTTTTCTCGAAGTTAAAATTTTCAAAATTTCCAATAAAAATATGACTATAGGCTTATGAACGATTCTCTTTATTACAAATTTGGTGGAAAGCCATTCTTTCCTGAAATCTAACTTGATTTCTCCTGCTTCTGCCAGTAGGGCATTAACTGATGTGGATAGTGCCGGTTATTACTCGTAGTCTCTGGAGATGGACTGTATTTAATTTATTCAGATCTTTCTTGGTACATGGTTGAAATAACATGGATCTATAGTCTAAATATAATTTTACTAAATCATTGAAAGCCATCTGAAGGCATTTTGAATCTGCCCCCCACCATACTTCACCAAAGCATTGATTGTAAGACGTCACTTCAAACCGTTGGTAGTCGCTGAGATGAGGCTAAACTTCTCAAATTGCTTTTTTATTCATCTTCATTCACTGAAGGTTTTTAACAATAATTGTCAATCAAAATTTTCTTCAATGATTCTAGTACTTTATAACCTGTGTATCGAGAGTAGTATTGACTGCGTCATGGAATTTGATGTTTGAATGTAACGGTTTGTGAAACATTGAAAATGCATATCAATTATTCACTTCGGTTATTGTTATGCCTAGAAATTATATTGAATTGTGCTCTTCTGATTCTATTGTAAAAGTGATTAAAGCTTTTGAAAAATCATCAACATAATATATGAACCAATGTAAGAAGTGTTTGAACACTTCATTAGTCTTACAAAGGACCCCGCACAGTTACTACGTAAAATGACTTCATGCTAATTCTGCTCAAATTTTCATATCTTGTAGGTCCTGGCATGTGCATCACGTAGTCCAATTTACAGAACAGTCGTATTAGTAGTTTGCCAGAAACAGTATGTCAAAAATTCGATTTTTGCTATTTTGGGTATTATGCATCGATTTTATTTTTTAACTCTAATTAGAAATTGAACTTTTTTAGAAAAGAATTCATCGGATTCAAGTTGTTGCTCATGAGTTTCTCTATTCGATTGGAAAATGGCATTTTACACAGGGTGTTGCATTACAGCAGGGCAAGACAATGATCATAGAAATAAATGAATATAAATACCATAATGGTTTTGATTTTCACTCAATCCGTTGAAACTGGAAGACAAACAGCTAGAATTTGCCAAGTTTTGAAAAAGTATTGGTCTCTATCAACTATATGAGGATTCTTATGATTGCCTCTTCAAAGTATATAGTTTTCCATGTACAGGGTGACAATTTAAATGCTTACAAAAAATATAAAAAATTAATATTTTTCCACACCCCATCAAACAAGTCATTGTAATAATTTCGAACACCTCTACGTATGGAAACGAAATAAAAAAAACGCATCATGAATAGTAGGTATTTTCTTTACATACAAAAAATATAAAAGGTAAATAAATTCACAAAATCTGAAAAATACTGGTTTTCAAATTTTTCGTACAATTTTATTAGCATCTTTAGTTGAAAAAAAAAACACCTTCTCAATGAACATAAATCTACGAAATGGAACAGAAATCATTTTGAACGTTATCACCGATACTACTTTTTGAAATAAAATACACTGCGATTTCCCGCTAGCGGCCGCGGAAGCGCACATCAATTTAAAATTTTCAAATGGCATAGGGGGTCAAAGTACACATTGTTGAAAAGAGAATTCAATTCTCTTTCCAACTATATCCATTATTCAAATCGATCTCGTCCCCTTTCGAAATTTTCAAGTTGAGGTGGCCCCAGCGCCATCTATCAAGTAATATCAGTCTTTTTTTTCTCAAAGAGTAGTATCGGTAATATCTTTCCACATCGAACCGTTCAATTTTATCGAGGTAAAGATCCGCACTTATACTTGATATTTCTGTTGAATATGGTGAAGAAAATATTAACGAAATGTGAAAAAATGTAGATGGTTGAAAAGACAATCGAATTCTCTTTTCAAAAATAGTATCGGAGATAACATTCAGAATTTTTATTGTTCCTTGTTTGTTCGACGAACCTTTTAAAAGCTAATTAGGGGGTTGGTTTGGTCTAAAAGATCCGCCCAGTCCAATGTAAAAATCTTCTTTTTCTATGTTTCGAACGTTTATTCATCAATGCTATTTCAAGTGCGTATCTCCGAAAATTCTGAACTCAATTCCATTGATCAATATTTCTTGTAAGTTACTACTCAGAATTTGAAAATACCTATTCAGGGAGCGATGGGGAAGATTTGGTCCATTAGTCATTTCAGTTCAACTTTCATATCCTAGTAAATATTGTGGACAATTCGTGATAATTATATAATTTTCACCATGAGATAAAGCAATTGTAAGCATTTAAATTGTCACTCTGTTCATGGAAAACCAGATACTGTTGAACAGGCAATCATATGAATTCGCATGTAGTTGATGAAGACCAATAATTTTCAAAAAAACTGACAAATTTTAGTGGTTTATTTTCTAGTTTTAATGGATCGAGTGAAAATCAGAACGATTATGTTATTGATATTTATCTATTCTTATGATCATTGTCTCGCCTTGCCGTAATGCAGTTCCCTTTGTGATATATTTTTTTTATTCAAATGGAGGGACTCATGAGCAACAACTTATGTGAGGAGTTCATTTCTAAGAAAGTTCAATTTGGAATTAGATCACAAAAATCAAATCGATGCTGCCTAAATACCTAAAATAGCAAAAAATCTAAATTTTGACACCCTATAGCTCGATCAAAATCAATCATTTTACGTAGTACATGTGCGGGGTCCTTTCAATATATAAATGTATTAAGATGTTTCGCATAATCAGTAATTCATTGATTCAATAGTAGTGTATTATGAAACATGTGTATACCAAGTGACACAGCTGTTTGTCTGTATTGACCTACCCTTGATTTCATGAATAGCGAAACTTCGAAACTAGTCTACAGTTGACTGCCCTGCCCGAATCAAAATGAAATTCTGTTTGTTGGTGACAGGAAGCACTTGCAATTATGTCATCTGCGACGAGGAACTTCGCACAAGTATCTGTTGGATATAATTCAATACCCGTCGTGGTATAATCCAGAGAAGTAGTTGTTTTACGGTAGGTGTTTGCTCAATGAGCTACGTTTGTAGGTGTAATTGGGAGTAAAAAGAGTAAAACTTCGGTCGTCGACGATTATCGTTAAAAATTAAATTCAATATTCATATATTTGTCAGTCGGAATATGAAAAATTCAGGTAGCCTCAAAATGACTGCTCCGTATAAAATCCAGGAACGTTTCAACTTCAAAAGAATAATGCCTCATGTTTCATATCCTTCTTCGAATAAAATGTAAAACTTCCAAACCATTATCCCAAACGACATTTTTGTTCGGATCTCAATACGAAACCTGCCACTTTCCTCAATTCCTTGGAGATTGCTCCAAGAATAACCCTGCGATAGCAAATTTTATAAATATGTCGCACGGTTTGTCATCCCGTTTCCAGAAATAACTGAGCATTTTCTTTCTTGCTGCTTGAATTACCAATATATCAAAAGGTATAAGAAAACTTCACTTCAATGTTCCTTCATTCACTTGTGGTGATTCTGAAAAAATATTGAATTTTATAGCTGTAGTTGTTGAAGTTGATTCGGAGTTATGGTGATCCAAAATTTCACATTATTTACTGGTAATGATACACTACATTCGACCGAGCATCATTGTAAATATTATACGGGTTGTTTTATTTCCACAGGACATCCCCCATTCAGATATACATCAACAGGTACAACGCAATGAGATGGGATGCTGAATATGCCACTAGGAGAGGAAGTAAAATCGATGGTATTCGCAGATATAATAATAGTAATAATGATAAATCGTCTTTTACTGAGTTTAGTTTAACAACTATTCTTATACTTAACCCGGGTTATACGGTAAACATAAAAAATTCACATAACTTGTTGCTTAAAATACTTAACACTAATAATCGTTCCAGAAAAAAAAATAAAAAACAAAACTAATGTTTTAGCTATGACAAATAGAAAGTATATAACGAGTAATTTTCAATGAAATGTGATTCAAGAGCATTCATTCCAGACAAATAGGTATGTATTTATATCAGAATCCTGTAAAATATAATCATCCATCGATACATCGAACAGAAAAAAGATAAAAGAAAACATATGGAAAAAATTAATATTATACCAACACTTACCTTTTGTTACGGGTTTATTTTGCACTAGAAAACCCTTTCTGTTTTAATACAATAACATCAGAAATTATCTGTCATTGATATACACTTTGCACTCTGTACGCCACTGTATCAAAATGACAACTTGATCTTTGTCATGTATAGCTTGTTCCGAATGTTAGTACTTACTTACCTTTGCTGTACTAGATCAAGCGGTCATGAACCGGCCTTAAGCTATTGACAGTTATCAGTTGTTCTATTTTGCGGTATGACAGCGTTATTTTGTAAACATACTTATGGTTAATCTATTGTTTTGTACTTAGAACACAAAACCGTAACATTCCTACTCTATCTTGTGTCATTGAGGTACCATTCAGTAAATGTGCTATAGGAGATCCCACCTCATCTCTTATGTAAATTAACACGGGAAAACGCCAAGGAACTCATTTTGGCAATTTTGGCTCTTTTTGGGGTGGGGGGAAAAATCGGAGCGTCGCTGCTTGGCGTTCATCGAGTCGCGATAGATCCCTTAGATTGATAACAATTGTCCAGTGCCGAGCGCGATACCATCATCGGAAATACTCGGGTGTTGACTAGACGAGATCGGTAGAAGTCGGAACGTCTTTGCTTGGCGTTCATCGTGTGACGTAATCGACACCCCCGCCCCTCCAAACGCGTCACTCGAAGTCGTCAGTTTAGCGGCAAATTCAAATTTCATATTTTCTGCTAGCGGATTTTAATTTGAAATAATGAAAAAAAGATGTCGATGTGTGGGGATCGAAGCGTAGGGAACCAGCAATCTTCGGATTACGAAGCGCACGTCTACACAACTAGGCTATGAGACCTCTTAGTGAATGTAGGTTGAAATGTTGTTTATACAGCGCGAGCCACCGATCCGCCGAGTCGAGCGATGTAATCTTGCCGCAAGCCGGGTGTTATCCAACCGCAAGCCGAGAGTTTGAATAAAAACAATAGTAATTGTGAATGAATTAATTCGAATTGTTAAAGTGGTATAATAATAACGATGTTTGGTAAAATAGGAAAAATGGCGGCGGGTAACGGGAGTGTAACGTTTCAACGTGCGATTCCAATGAGGAACGTATACAGGGTGTTTGAAAATATATGATTTAAGAGAAAAATCAACAGGGTGTCTTAAAACAGTCATCAATTGAGAGGAAAATATGGAATGTTGGGTGGGAGACATGAATCATCGCATCATTGGGGCATGCAGAGATTCAGAAGTTTTCGTTTTACGTATACAGGGTGTGTCAAAATACATCATTTAAGGATAAAAATAAATACAGGGGGTCTCATAAACGTGCATCGTGATGGGGTTTGTCATTTAAGAAAAAAATATATACCAGGTGTACCAACGTGCCAGTTGAGACAAAAAATATATACAGGGTGTCTCATAAACGTGCATCGTGACGGGGTCCATCATTTTTAAAGTGCGATTTGGGAGTACAGTTGGCATAAATATATATACAGGGTGTACCATCATAGTATTTAAGCGAGAAAAACATGGCTGCTGCCATACAGGGTGTACCAACTCGACATTTAAGAGAAAAAACATGGCTGCTGCCATACAGGGTGTACCATCATAGTATTTAAGAGAAAAAAACATGGCTGCTGCCATACAGGGTGTACCATCATAGTATTTAAGAGAAAACAACATGGCTGCTGCCGTACATCATAGTATTTTTGAGAAAAAACATGGCTGCTACCATACAGGGTGTACCAACTTGGCATTTAAGAGAAAAAAACATGGCAGCTATGAAAATTGGTATACCGGGTGAACCAGCGCAACATTTAAGAGAAGAAAACATGGCTTATTGTCAAATGACATGAGACAGAGAAAAAAACATGGCAGCTGTCAAATTTGGTATACAGGATGTCTCAAAATACATCGATTAAGAGAAAAAAACATGATGGCTGGTTGTCAACGTATATACAGGGTGTCCCACAACGTTTGAGAGAAAAATAATGGTGGATCATTAAGAGAAAAAACATGGCTGCATGAGTGATGGAAGAACGCTTCAATGGGTATACGGAGATTCGAAACAACTACTTGCCTATGCAGAGATTGAATTACATCCGACATCTAAATGTGTAATAAGAGGACGTTTGGACCGTTCATTTGCAAAGAAAACATAGCGGAGTCTGATTGGTCAAAGCTCATTATAGTTGTAAAGGGACGTCTCACAAATTTTTCCATTTGGGTGAAAAATATATATACAGGGTGATTCAAAATCCTCAGTCTTAAATGTTGTGTCGTACGAACACCCTTTTTCTATCGTAGAGCGAGTCAAGGGTATGTTCAATACATATAAAGTGAACTGAATTTAACGAGAGGTTACGTCTTACCAAATATCTCGAAGGCGGTTTTCTAGGTGGAAGTCTGGCTCCTGGAAGTTCTGGAACGAAGCAGATGCTGCGCCGGCCGGCGGATAGAGATGACCGTCACTGCACTTTTATATAGGTTTTTCTATTGGGTTGTAAAACTATTATAACTATGACGAACTAGGTGATATATTGTCGGTAGGTACAATTGTTCTGTCTCTGTCACGGTACTACCTTTTTCATTCGGAGTCCTTTTTCTCACAGGGGGAGGGGGGGTTTAACACGATATGCGCCTGGCGCGACGTGAATCTCTGATAGCCACGAAATGTCCCAATACAGGGAGGACAAATATGGATTCGAACATACCGTGACACGTATGTAGTTTGGCTTTGGTAATTAAGTAATTAAATAGTATGAGGGGCAATGTTGACGAAACAAATGTTAAATGGGAAAATGGATCGACGAAAAACTTACCATTGCCGAAAAACATATACCGGGTGTTTCGAAAAAATATCACAGGAAATAGAAAAAGATGCGTAGTCGTTTAGAGTGAAAAAAAACATGCCCGCCATTTGACATCATCATAAAGGCATTATTTTTGGAAAGTATGTTAGTGCCATTGGGTAGTTGAAGTAATCACCAATAGAATGGTGTCTGAAAAGTACAGACAGAAGGTTGAGGATTCTTTCGTTTCAAAAAACAACTAAAATAACAAACGCTAAAATGTGTAAAAAATTCTGCGGTTTTCACGTTCCAAAAAATGAATAAAATTACAAATGTTAAAAATTTACTTTTACATGTATTTTTATGGAGATTTGACATTTCAAAATCGTTTCAAATTATCGTTTTCGAGTCCCAAAAAAACAAGTAAAATTAGAAGCGATAAAACACGTAAAAATGCAACGAAAATAGACGTTTTTGCGTCTCATAAAAACAAGTGAAATTAGAAGCGTTAAAGCACGTAAAAATGCAACGAAAATAGACGTTTACGCGTCCCAAAAAATGATTAAAATTACAAGCGATAAAAATTTACTTTTACATGTATTTCTCATGGCTATTTGACATTTCAAAATCGTTCAAAATTATTGTTTTCGCGTCCCAAAAAAACGAGTAAAATTATTTGCGTTAAAACACGTAAAAAATGCAACGAAAACATGTGTTTTCATGTTCGAAAAAACATATAAAATTTCGAACGCCGAATTACATAAAATATGTAACGAAAACATGCGTTTTCGTGTTCCAAAAAATTATTAAAATTACAAGCGTTAAGAATTTACTTTTACATGTATTTTTTATGGAGATTTGACATTTCGAAATCGTACAAAATTATCGTTTTCGCGTCCCAAAATACAGGAAAAATTAGAAGTGTTGAAACACGTAAAAAATGCAACGAAAATGGACATTTTCGCGTCCCATAAAAACGAGTAAAATTAGAAGCGTTAAAACAAGTAAAAAATCCTATCAAAAAGTACCAGTCATCGCACTTATATAGTAAATTTCACTCAATTGCACTTAGCTTTAAGTATTTTGGTGGTTATGAGGCTTCAACTACTTGCACTCAGTTCTGGACGTTTTGTAGTTATTATTAAAAATTACTATTTAGTTATCAGTTTGTATAGTAAATTTTCATTAGGTGAGGTTAGATAGATAAATCTAAAAAAAAGCATGTTAGGTGTGGGATTCGAACCCACGCTCCCTTTCGGGAATCGCAACTTAAAGACAACGTCACAACGCCTTAGACCGCTCGGCCAACCTAACTTATAAGTATACATAATGAAATGTTGGTATTGTAGGATAGGGTAAAAAATTCAAACATCGTGAATACAAAATTTATTGATTATTTTTATTTCAGTAATAAATCACATAGCCATTTGTAAAGAATATCTACATTTCGGAGGCTGCAATTGTAGTTGGTAAGGCTATTGCGACGAATGTATGCATACAAGGTGAGATGCCATCATTGTTGCTGAATGTGGAAACCATCCAAAACGTATTATCATAATCCTCTAAGTTCACAACTCGTGTAAGTAGGCCCAACTGGTGAAATTTGGCAGTAAGATAGTCACGTTTTTGAAGTGGGAAAAATCGACCATTTTTCTTCGATAGTTGATGTGTTGAGTGATCTTTGTATCAAGGTATTTTGTATACAAATTGATGAGAACGTCAATACACACAAATTGAAATTTTAAAAGCGCAATTCACGCAAAAATGAGTATCACTACATGTTGAGCTTACGTCGAGGACGTAAAAAAGGTAAGACCTTCGGTCGGTAGAGATTATTTCTGTTGAACAATCCATGAAAAAGCATGAGTTTTCGTGATTTCGTGTATGGTGATAGTGGCCACAGAACGAATCTTAGAGGCACAAAACAAAACTCGATTATTACAACCGACGTACTTCCCGTTGAGTTATTATCGCATTTCCTGTGAGCGAAAACCCAGACATGAAAATGTTATTCATAGTTATTTTGTGACCAGTACCGGCATCATTTTAAGTATGTGTAGTTTGTAATTTAATATAATATGGATTATGTTTGAAAGTACAGAGGATTTTGAGGTAAGTGGGTTTCAGTTAATCATGTAGCAACGTAGTCTAAAGATGACAATAATTGATCATTCAGTCGAGAAAACATAATTTCAGCAAATATCGTGTTTTATTATTGGAGTTATCACCATTGTGTGGTTTAGTGCGATAGGCGTTTATATTTCATATCTTGAATTTATCCAGGAAATTATGAGTATTATTATTCATTTTACTTCAGTTAGCATCTACAAAAATCAATTTCGTGTTGTCGATTTTCACAATGTTCATTTTGAATAAAGTCCGTTTTGGATACATAAGTCCATTATGATTTTTTTGAGATAGTCAGTTTTATTAAATATAGGGGTTTTTACAAATTATTAGAGTCTTATTTCAAAATGAGATAACATTTTCCCCATATCTATTTAATTATCTGAAATGTGATTGAGTGAAATTTTCATAAAAGTTTTAGCTGTGAGGCATGGTGACGTCATTATTGGTAAATTGATCATTTTATCTACAATAATTTTTTATATAAACATATATTCATAAATGGGAATCACTCTCAAAAGTACAGCTTTCAAATCAGATAATAAACCTTTATCGGGACATGATACAATATTCGTATAAAAAAATCAAATTCGATGATTTGGATCAAACGAAAACAACACAAAATATCATAAAAATAGTGGTAATAATTATAAAAGAAATTAGATGACGTCATATAAAGTATGGACGACTGTACATAAATTATGTTTGCGGCAGATTTCAAGCTTGACGCGTCAGAAGAAATGAAATGAAACGGGATGAATCAACGAAATTATGAAAATAATAATAGTAATAACTATAGAGGTCAGCGCATTGAAATATACGCATGGAAGGGATTAAATTCAACGATTTGGATGAAACGATGAAACGACACAAAAAATCAAGGCAATAATGATAATAATAATAAAAAATGTAGAAGACATCATATTATACAGTATAGAAGGCTGTTAATAAATTATGCTTGCGGCAGATTTCAAGTTCAACGCGTCAGAAGTAACGAAATGAAACGGGATGAATTAAAGAAATTATGAAAATAATAATAATAATATTAATAAATGTAGAGGTTGAAATAAATATGGAAGGTATCAAATTCGATGATTTGAATGAAACGAAACGACACAAAAAGTTATGAAAATAATGACAATGATAATGAAAATGCGGTCGACGTCATATACCGCAGGCGTCCGACGGGTATCAAGGGTATCGTTGGAAGGAACAAAATGATATGAAATGAAAGGAAGTGAAAATGAATTAATGAAATCATAAAAATAATTGTGATTATGAGAAATAGAGAAAGCGCATAAATTACGCGTTCGACAGGTTTAGAGATCAATGCATTGAACGAAACGTCGCGTCGTGAAAATAATAATAATACTACGAAATATAGAGAACAACAACTAATAACCTATGTGTCTGACTTGACGTGATGAATAAAACGAATCGCAATGAAACGAAAAGGTAACGTGAAAAATAAAATGCCAACTAGATCAAAAATGGAAAATTGAGGTGAAAAAAAGTCATGGAACGATGGGAAAAGATGCATTCAAGGAACAGTTTCATGGACATTTCGTAATCACAGTGTTTCTCGAGAGACAATAACATATAAAAAACAAATGAGACACCAAAGTTGATATTCATTAGATTTGGATGTGTTAGCAAGAGAGTTTGTGAGAAATAAATCATAGAGGTGAGAAATTTCAGTAAGCAAGTTTGTTAGAAAGATACCCATCAAAGTAGTTTAATATCCAACAGTTTTATTTTGCAGTGATGGCAGATCTCGTTCATAACTCCACTTTGTAAATTCGATAGCTTCGGGGTTTTTTCGAACGTGTTGCAAGAGTATATAATCCTCGTTCCTATATGAAAATGGTGTTTGGTTGCCTATGAGATGATATCTCTAGAGGGACCAAAAAAATCAACCCTCTATAAAATACATCAATTCCGTTGCCATTCTTTATTCACATTATTTCCAATGACATCTTGGGCATTTTTCTATAAATTCCATTTGAGTTCTTGTGGAATTCCTCTGCACGTTTTTGATCTGATTTGAGTATTCCTCAAGGAACCATTACATAGACGAAACCAATCAGACACCAAATTTAACGTGCGAGTGGAAGGATTCATCAGATTGGTATTCAATTCAACTCAATTCAATTCAGGTGTTGTGTTATGTTCCAATTAAGTGAGCTGGTTTGTGGGCGAGATTTCACTGACAAGGACATCAACTTTGTAACAAGATTGGAAGATTCATCAGATTGGTTTCCATCAAACGAAAGGCTCGTGCAGTTTGTTACTATAAAAGTATGTGAGAAATGCATCACCAACGAAAGGAATTACTTTAAATGTTAAATATTTTCAAGTGAATCGTATGTTATTGCTTCTCTGTGGAAATGAGCCGAAAGACTTGAGGTAATATCGAGAGGAATATTTTCGACTGAACTATGTATCGATTCAGATGTAAAGTCTCACCAAAATGAATAACATATTCAGATCATTTTTGTTGAAATTGCTTATAGCCAAAACACCATTGACAAACTCACCAAACTCACTCAAATAAATAGTTCCAGATAATTTTTGAAGACAAATATTGTGGCTGAAAACTACTACGCATGCCCCGTGTGAATACATATTTTCCTTCGAATTGACAAAAAAATTAAACAATAGTGATCATCGAAGAAGGAGTTCAGAATTGATTTTCTCTTCAAAATTATCTATTGCCACAAAGTCTACTGCCTGAATAGCTGAAGAGGTAATTCCTTTTATCGAAAAAACGGAGTTATACAGCGAATTGGAGTTTTAATAATATTCCTCCAAAAACACTCGAAGACATAGCCTGTGCGGGTGGAGAATGGTTGTAATTATTATTATCATTTGCCAGGGCGCACCAAGTCGACTCATTCTGGAGACGTATTCACTTTACAGCTGTAGGAAAACTTGGATAACTCATCGCACCACCATTACAAAAACGAACATGTGAATTGCAAGAACAAAATCAAAAATATCATAATATCAATGAGGATTTGAGAATTCAAGCCAAAAGAACCATGTAACAATCTGTTATTCAAGGATTACCACAACGAAATATCTAAGAAAATCAGGAGTTCAGACGAAATATACATGAAGTTGATAGTAGAATAGTTCCAGAATCGTCAAATCAACCAAAAAAGACTTGTTATGAATATGTGCCAAACTGAAATAACTCTTTGAAGGAAATGCGGGATCACATCATACAACAATATCAAGAAATTCCTTGGGGAAAGAAAGGTGCATGACAAAACAATACGGATAGTTGGAATGTGCTGAAAAATTTTCTTTCAAAAGCACCACTCCGATAATGAGTCTTCGGAACAAAATTCAATAGTTGCATTATCACCGATGTTACGGCTTTAAGTTTGTCAACCGTACGAAGACAGAAATCGAATGTTTGAGTGAAGAAAACTAACGTAAAAAATTGGAATGATTGTGAATTTTTCTTTCAAGTGTCGAAATTTGAAAGTAATCTCGAAATTTCACGGCTGGGAGGATTGATTATTCTGTTTCAACTCAACAAGCATTGTGGTATACGTTTCAGTGGAGTGAGTTGGTGCATGAGCAAGATTTCATCGACAAAGGCACCAAATTTGATGTGTTAGTAGGCAAATTTGTGAGAAATATATCACCGACGAGAGAATCTTCTTCAATAAGTATCAAGATGACTTGAAATATTTCCAAGTGAATTGTAAGAGTTGTACGCAGGTAGATTTCATGAGAGGAAAGACTATTCGCTTTCAATTCAACATTGTGTTATGGTTGAAATGTACATATCAAAGGCGGAAGTGAGCTTCTGTTGGTGCGCGCGCACACCAACAGAATCTCCTGGCGGCTTTCAAATTTGGTATACCGGGTGAACGAACGCAACATTTAAGAGAAAAAAACATGGCTGCTTGTCAAATGTCTGGTGGAAAATGAGGCAGAGAAAAAACGTTTAATTGGGGTTATGGAGGATAAACCTATAATTTTGAAGTCGTTTTCAACTTCCATATCCCCAATGTTTATCCTCCATACCCCCAATTAAACGTTTTTTCATTGCCTCATTTTTCACCAGACATTTGACAAGCAGCCATGTTTTTTTCCTCTTAAATGCTGTGTTTTTTCTCTGTCTATTGACATTTGACAGGCAGCCATGTTTTTTCTCTTAAATGTTGCGTTCGTTCACCCGGTATACCAAATTTGACAGCCGCCAGGAGATTCTGTTGGTGTGCGCGCGCACCAACAGAAGCTCACTTCCGACTTTGATATGTACATTTCAACCATAACACAATGTTGAATTGAAAGCGAATAGTCTTTCCTCTCATGAAATCTACCTACGGACACTTCTTACAATTCACTTGGAAATATTTCAAGTCATCTTGATACTTATTGAAGAAGATTCTCTCGTCGGTGATATATTTCTCACATATTTGCCTACTAACACATCAAATTTGGTGCCTCTGTCGATGAAATCTTGCTCTTGCACCAACTCACTCCACTGAAACGTATACCACAATGCTTGTTGAGTTGAAACAGAATAATCCTCCCAGTCGTGAAATTTCGAGATTACTTTCAAATTTCGACAATTGAAAGAAAAATTCACAATCATTCCAATTTTTTACGTTAGTCATCTTCACTCAAACATTCGATTTCTGTCTTCGTACGGTTCACAAACTTAAAGCCGTAACATCGGTGATAATGCAACTATTGAATTTTGTTCCGAAGACTCATTATCGGAGTGGTGCATTTGAAAGAAAAATTTTCAGCACATTCCAACTATCCGTATTGTTTTGTCATGCACCTTTCTTCCCCCAAGGAATTTCTTGATATTGTTGTATGATGTGATCCCGCATTTCCTTCAAAGAGTTATTTCAGTTTGGCACATATTCATAACAAGTCTTTTTTTGGTTGATTTGACGATTCTGGAACTATTCTACTATCAACTTCATGTATATTTCGTCTGAACTCCTGATTTTCTTAGATATTTCGTTGTGGTAATCCTTGAATAACAGATTGTTACATGGTTTTTTTGGCTTGAATTCTCAAATCCTCATTGATATTATGATATTTTTGATTTTGTTCTTGCAATTCACATGTTCGTTTTTGTAATGGTGGTGCGATGAGTTATCCAAGTTTTCCTACAGCTGTAAAGTGAATACGTCTCCAGAATGAGTCGACTCAGTGCGCCCTGGCAAATAATAATAATAATTACAACCATTCTCCACCCGCACTGGCTATGTCTTCGAGTGTTTTTGGAGGAATATTATCAAAACTCCAATTCGCTGTATAACTCCGTTTTTTCGATAGAAGGAATTACCTCTTCAGCTATTCAGGCAGTGGACTTTGTGGCAATAAATAATTTTGAAGAGAAAACTAATTCTGAACTCCTTCTTCGATGATCACTATTGTTTAATTTTTTTGTCAATTCGAAGGAAAATATGTATTCACACGGGGCATGCGTAGTAGTGTTTTCAGCCAAAATATTTGTCATCAAAAATTATCTGGAACTATTTATTTGAGTGAGTTTGGTGAGTTTGTCAATGGTGTTTTGGCTATAAGCAATTTCAACAAAAATGATCTGAATATGTTTTTCATTTTGTTGAGACTTTACATCTGAATCGATACATTGTTCAGTCGAAAATATTCCTCTCGATATTACCTCAAGTCTTTCGGCTCATTTCCACTGAGAAGCAATAATATACGATTCACTTGAAAATATTTAACATTTAGAGTAATTCCTTTCGTTGGTGATGCATTTCTCACATACTTTTATAGTAACAAACTGCACGAGCCTTTCGTTTGATGGAAACCAATCTGATGAATCTTCCAATCTTGTTACAATGTTGATGTCCTTGTTAGTGAAATCTCGCCCACAAACCAGCTCACTCAATTGGAACATAACACAACACCTGAATTGAATTGAGTTGAATTGAATACCAATCTGATGAATCCTTCCACCCGCACGTTAAATTTGGTGTCTGATTGGTTTCGTCTATGTAATGGTTCCTTGAGGAATACTCAAATCAGATCAAAAACGTGCAGAGGAATTCCACAAGAACTCAAATGGAATTTATAGAAAAATGCCCAAGATGTCATTGGAAATAATGTGAATAAAGAATGGCAACGGAATTGATGTATTTTATTGAGGGTTGATTTTTTTGGTCCCTCTAGAGATATCATCTCATAGGCAACCAAACACCATTTTCATATAGGAACGAGGATTATATACTCTTGCAACACGTTCGAAAAAACCCCGAAGCTATCGAATTTACAAAGTGGAGTTATGAACGAGATCTGCCATCACTGCAAAATAAAACTGTTGGATATTAAACGACTTTGATGGGTATCTTTCTAACAAACTTGCTCACTGAAATTTCTCTCCTCTATGATTTATTTCTCACAAACTCTCTTGCTAACACACTGCATGAGACTTATTTAATTGAATCCAAATCTAATGAATATCAACTTTGGTGTCTCATTTGTTTTTTATATGTTATTGTCTCTCGAGAAACACTGTGATTACGAAATGTCCATGAAACTGTTCCTTGAATGCATCTTTTCCCATCGTTCCATGACTTTTTTTCACCTCAATTTTTCATTTTGAATCTCGTTGGCATTTTATTTTTCACGTTACCTTTTCGTTTCATTGCGATTCGTTTTATTCAACACGTCAAGTCAGACACATAGGTTATTAGTTGTTGTTCTCTATATTTCGTAGTATTATTATTATTTTCACGACGCGACGTTTCGTTCAATGCATTGATCTCTAAACATGTCGAACGCGTAATTTATGCGCTTTCTCTATTTCTCATAATCACAATTATTTTTATGATTTCATTAATTCATTTTCGCATCCTTTCATTTCATATCGTTTTGTTCCTTCCAACGCGTCAAGCTTGATACCCGTCGGACGCCTGCGGTATATGACGTCGACCGCATTTTTATTATCATTGTCATTATTTTCATAACTTTTTGTGTCGTTTCGTTTCATTCAAATCATCGAATTTGATACCTTCCATATTTATTTCAACCTCTACATTTATTAATATTATTATTATTATTTTCATAATTTCTTTAATTCATCCCGTTTCATTTCGTTACTTCTGACGCGTTGAACTTGAAATCTGCCGCAAGCATAATTTATTAACAGCCTTCTATACTGTATAATATGATGTCTTCTACATTTTTTATTATTATTATCATTATTTTCTTGATTTTTTGTGTCGTTTCATCGTTTCATCCAAATCGTTGAATTTGATCCCTTCCATACGTATATTTCAATGCGCTGACCTCTATAGTTATTACTATTATTATTTTCATAATTTCGTTGATTCATCCCGTTTCATTTCATTTCTTCTGACGCGTCAAGCTTGAAATCTGCCGCAAACATAATTTATGTACAGTCGTCCATACTTTATATGACGTCATCTAATTTCTTTTATAATTATTACCACTATTTTTATGATATTTTGTGTTGTTTTCGTTTGATCCAAATCATCGAATTTGATTTTTTAATACGAATATTGTATCATGTCCCGATAAAGGTTTATTATCTGATTTGAAAGCTGTACTTTTGAGAGTGATTCCCATTTATGAATATATGTTTATATAAAAAATTATTGTAGATAAAATGATCAATTAACCAATAATGACGTCACCATGCCTCACAGCTAAAACTTTTATGAAAATTTCACTCAATCACATTTCAGATAATTAAATAGATATGGCGAAAATGTTATCTCATTTTGAAATTAGACTCTAATAATTTGTAAAAACCCCTATATTTAATAAAACTGACTATCTCAAAAAAATCATAATGGACTTATGTATCCAAAACGGACTTTATTCAAAATGAACATTGTGAAAATCGACAACACGAAATAAATTTTTGTAGATGCTAACTGAAGTGAAATGAATAATAATACTCATAATTTCCTGGATAAATTCAAGATATGAAATATAAACGCCTATCGCCCTAAACCACACAATGGTGATAACTCCAATAATAAAACACGATATTTGCTGAAATTATGTTTTCTCGACTGAATGATCAATTATTGTCATCTTTAGACTACGTTGCTACATGATTAACTGAAACCCACTTACCTCAAAATCCTCTGTACTTTCAAACATAATCCATATTATATTGAATTACAAACTACACATACTTAAAATGATGCCGGTACTGGTCACAAAATAACTATGAATAACATTTTCATGTCTGGGTTTTCGCTCACAGGAAATGCGATAATAACTCAACGGGAAGTACGTCGGTTGTAATAATCGAGTTTTGTTTTGTGCCTCTAAGCTTCGTTCTGTGGCCACTATCACCATACACGAAATCACGAAAACTAATGCTTTTTTATGGATTGTTCAATAGAAATAATCTCTACCGACCGAAGGTCTTACCTTTTTTACGTCCTCGACGTAAGCTCAACATGTAGTGATACTCATTTTTGCGTGGATTGCGCTTTTAAAATTTCAATTTGTGTGTATTGACGTTCTCATCAATTTGTATACAAAATACCTTGATACAAAGATCACTCAACACATCAACTATTGAAGAAATATGGTAGATTTTTCCCACTTCAAAAACGTGACTATCTTACTGCCAAATTTCACCAGTTGGGCCTACTTACACGAGTTGTGAACTTGGAGGATTATGATAATACGTGTTGGATGGTTCCCACATTCAGCAACAATGATGGCATCTCACCTTGTATGCATACATTCGTCGCAATAGCCGCACCAACTACAATTGCAGCCTCCGAAACGTAGATATTCTTTACAAATGGCTATGTGATATATTACTGAAATAAAAATAATCAATAAATTTTGTATTCACGATGTTTGAATTTTTTACCTTATCCTACAATACCAACATTTCATTATGTATACTTATAAGTTAGGTAGGCCGAGCGGTCTAAGGCGTTGTGACGTTGTCTTTAAGTTGCGATTCCCGAAAGGGAGCGTGGGTTCGAATCCCACACCTAACATGCTTTTTTTTAGATTCATCTATCTAACCTCACTTTATGAAAATTTACTATACAAACTGATAACTAAATAGTAATTTTTAATAATAACTACAAAACGTCCAGAACTGAGTGCAAGTAGTTGAAGCCTCATAACCACCAAAATACTAAAAGCTAAGTGCAATTGAGTAAAATTTACTATATAAGTGCGATAACTGGTACTTTTTGATAGGATTTTTTACTTGTTTTAACGCTTCTAATTTTACTCATTTTTATGGGACGCGAAAATGTCTATTTTCGTTGCATTTTTTACGTGTTTCAACACTTCTAATTTTTCTTGTTTTTTGGGACGCGAAAACGATAATTTTGTACGATTTCGAAATGTCAAATCCCCATAAAAAATACATGTAAAAGTAAATTTTTAACGCTTGTAATTTTAATAATTTTTTGGAACACGAAAACGCATGTTTTCGTTACATATTTTATGTAATTCGACGTTCGAAATTTTATATGTTTTTTCGAACATGAAAACACATGTTTTCGTTGCATTTTTCACGTGTTTTAACGCTTATGATTTTACTCGTTTTTTGGGACGCGAAAACAATCATTTTGAACGATTTTAAATGTCAAATCTCTATGAGAAATACATGTAAAAGTAAATTTTTATCGCTTGTAATTTTAATCATTTTTTGGGACGCGTAAACGTCTATTTTCGTTGCATTTTTACGTGCTTTAACGCTTCTAATTTCACTTGTTTTTTTGAGACGCAAAAACGTCTATTTTCGTTGCATTTTTACGTGTTTTATCGCTTCTAATTTTACTTGTTTTTTTGGGACTCGAAAACGATAATTTGAAACGATTTTGAAATGTCAAATCTCCATAAAAATACATGTGAAAGTAAATTTTTAGCGTTTGTAATTTTAATCATTTTTTGGAACGTGAAAACCGCAGAATTTTTTACACATTTTAGCGTTTGTTATTTTAGTTGTTTTTTGAAACGAAAGAATCCTCAACCTTCTGTCTGTACTCTTCAGACACCATTCTATTGGTGATTACTTCAACTACCCAATGGCACTAACATACTTTCCAAAAATAATGCCTTTATGATGATGTCAAATGGCGGGCATGTTTTTTTTTTCACTCTAAACGACTACGCATCTTTTTCTATTTCCAGTGATATTTTTTCGAAACACCCGGTATATGTTTTTCCGCAATGGTAAGTTTCTCGTCGATCCATTTTCCCATTTAACATTTAAGACTGAGGATGTTGAATCACCCTGTATATATATTTTTCACCCAAATGGAAAAATTTGTGAGACGTCCCTGTACAACTATAATGAGCTTTGACCAATCAGACTCCGCTATGTTTTTTTCCCAAATGAACGGTCCAAACGTCCTCCTATTACACATTTAGATGTCGGATGTAATTCAATCTCTGCATAGGCAAGTAGTTGTTTCGAATCTCCATATGCCCATTGAAGCGTTCTTCCATCACTCATGCAGCCATGTTTTTTCTCTTAATGATCCACCATGATTTTTCTCTCAAACGTTGTGGGACACCCTGTATATACGTTGACAACCAGCCACCATGTTTTTTTTTTCTTAATCGATGTATTTTGAGACATCCTGTATACCAAATTTGACAGCTGCCATGTTTTTTTTTCTCTGTCTCATGTCATTTGACAATCAGCCATGTTTTTTCTCTTAAATGTTGCGCTGGTTCACCCGGTATACCAATTTTCATAGCTGCCATGTTTTTTTCTCTTAAATGCCAAGTTGGTACAACCTGTATGGTAGCAGCCATGTTTTTTCTCAAAAATACTATGATGGTACACCCTGTACGGCAGCAGCCATGTTGTTTTCTCTTAAATACTATGATGGTACACCCTGTATGGCAGCAGACATGTTTTTTTCTCTTAAATACTATGATGGTACACCCTGTATGGCAGCAGCCATGGTTTTTCTCTTAATCGATGTATTTTGAGACATCCGGTATACCAAATTTGACAGCTGCCATGTTTTTTTCTCTTAAATGTCGAGTTGGTACACCCTGTATGGCGGCAGCCATGTTTTTCTCGCTTGAATACTATGATGGTACACCCTGTATATATATTTATTCCAACTGTACTCCCAAATCGCACTTTAAAAATGATGGACCCCGTCACGATGCACGTTTATGAGACACCCTGTATATATTTTTTGTCTCAACTGGCACGTTGGTACACCTGGTATATATTTTTTTCTTAAATGACAAACCCCATCACGATGCACGTTTATGAGACCCCCTGTATTTATTTTTTTCCTTAAATGATGTATTTTGACACACCCTGTGTACGTAAAACGAAAACTTCTGAATCCCTGCATGCCCCAATGATGCGATGATTCATGTCTCCCACCCAACATTCCATATTTTTCCTCTTAAATGATGTATTTTGAAACACCCTGTTGTTTTTTCTCTCAATTGATGAATGTTTTGAGACACCCTGTTGATTTTTCTCTTAAATCATATATTTTCAAACACCCTGTATACGTTCCTCATTGGAATCGCACGTTGAAACGTTACACTCCCGTTACCCGCCGCCATTTTTCCTATTTTACCAAACATCATTATTATTATACCACTTTAACAATTCGAATTAATTCATTCAAAATTCCTACTGTTTTTATTCAAACTCTCGGCTTGCGGTTTGATAACACCCGGCTTGCGGCAATATTACATCGCTCGACTCGGCGGATCGGTGGCTCGCGCTGTATAAACAACATTTCATCCTACATTCACTAAGAGGTCTCATAGCCTAGTTGTGTAGACGTGCGCTTCGTAATCCGAAGATTGCTGGTTTGCTACGCATCGACATCTTTTTTTCATTATTTCAAATTAAAATCCGCTAGCAGAAAATATGAAATTTGAATTTGCCGCTAAACTGACGACTTCATGTGACGCATTGGGAGGGGCGGGGGTGTCGATTACGTCTCACGATGAACGCCAAGCAACGATGAACGCCAAGCAACGACGTTCCGACTTCTACCGATCTCGTCTAGTCAACACCCGAGTATTTCCGATGATGGTATCGCGCTCGGCACTGGACAATTGTTATCAATCTGGGATCTATCGCGACTCGATGAACGCCAAGCAGCGACGCTCCGATTTTTTTCCCCACCCCAAAATTGCCAAAATGAACCTTGGCGTTTTCCCGTGTTAATTTACATAAGAGATGAGGTGGATCTCCTATAGCACATTTACTACATTCGAATACTTGACCTTTTGTTTGTTTATTTGTGTTTGGTTCTGAGATTGAGAAGCTGGCGTTTTCGTCTTGGTTCAGTTGGCAACACTGAATCTTAAGGTGTTCTTTTCATAGCTCCTATTAGCTCGAGTTAGTTCCTGGACTGTTCCCACCGAACACTAACGAACAAGAAAGCGCCTTGTCAGATATTGACAGTTTTGACTTTTACATCTGAGAGATATTCTCTTCTTCCTTATTTGATCTTGATGAGTGACTGACCTACTTTGAAGATTTCCAATTAAAGTTTGATCATCGTTGATGGATCTTTGGAAAATTCATATCAGGAGAGTTTTTCATATTGTTTGCGATTTTTGACGCTATATATTTTTTTGAGAAATCTCCGTTCGCTTTGCGGATTTTTGAGGTTAGAAGTCACTTCATCATTGTGTGAAACCACTGGAACGAGAAACTCGCTATCAGACAGCAAACAGACCATCAAAGCTGTTATCAGAACCCTCCCACTTAATAGAGGTTAGTATTTGCATTAGGGTTCTACTTATGGCCCCATACAAGTGTAATCAGAAGTCAGACTGGTATTGTATATTCTAGGGTGCTCCTCTGCGGTTACCACTCTGCTACTGCTCCTCTGCGACTAACACTCTGCTACTCCTTTGCTCTGCTGCGGTTAGTCCTGCTACTACTCTGCTACCGATTATTGGAGTTCCACTAATGTGATTGTTCCATTGTTTCGTTGCTATACGATTGTCTTTCCACTGTTCCACTACTGTGATTGTTCCTGCTCGACTGTGGTTGTCCCGCTGTATATCTGTTGTTCAGCATTCCTTCGCTATTCGTCCCAGCTGTACATGTACGTTGATTGATTGTGTCGTACCCACTGTGCACCTGTATACACCAAGGCACTGATGAACTACAACCACAATAATTGGTGAACTTGCATGCTTGAGAATATCTACAAAGTATCAGATAAGTTTGGAATAAGACTGCCCCTAAGGCGTAAGTATCGATTATTGTAAGCTATCATCGTGACGTCACAGGCATAGCCCTCACTGGAGGTTTCATATTATATATTCAAACAATACCATACTCTCAATCACAGCATTCACTTGAATTCATCTTGGTGGTTGATATTTACATTAATTTCATTTTCTTTTGTACGGTGAGCTGAACTGTGCACATACAGGGTGTGTAACGATCAATATATTTTATTAGTAAGGGACATGACTATTTCTTTTATTCTGGTCCAAGTTATCTAAGCGTAAGGGAAGACAAAACCTCTACATAGTTATATATTCTTATTATACCATTTACAGGTATCTATTTTTTTAATATTTTAGTAATATTAGTGCAGTGGGTTGTCCCATTCCATCAGGGTGGTTTCGGATTTTTCACTAGCGATAAATCCGTGGCGCTCCGGAAAATTAACCCCATATTTCAATCTTATCGAAATCAATTTTTATTGTCGAATCCACGCTGCTGCTGCTGGGTATGTTAGAGGCGTGACACATCATTGCACATTCACTGCTCTCCTTTCCTAAATTTCGCCCCTAACATTACAGAAACGAAATTGAGGAGTAAATTAATATAGACATCCTTCAAAAGTAGTTCATTAAACATTCAGGTGTTCATCATTGAAATTTTTATTTGTTTCTGAAAATAGCAATGGATGTTGAAGATTTGATATTATTATTGATGCCATTCTACACAGCAGGAGCATTGTATTATTAATATTTTTGATACTTTTTGATCGAATGTTTAGGTATTTGTAGTTGACCTCAGTTCCGAATGTTGACTTCGTGAAAATTGACACGAGCAAGCAGCTTCCTGCTCAGATAAGAAGGTTGTTCCGTGAGAACAATTTCATGAACAAAAACTGCATAATGCATATTTCTGCGCTGTTCCATATTCAGCCACTTGAGTGAAGTCAGATAAGTAGAGACATGGTCATATTTTCTTGATCTAGAAATTAACCTCACACAATTATTTGAATTTTTTGTATCCTGTACACATCAAATGAATCAATACTGGGGCCGTATAAAACAGTAGAATAATCAAAGTGGAACAGGACAAGGGACTTACACAGATATTGCTTCAAACTCCTATTCATATATTTTTCCAGCAGCATATAATAGATTGGGAGAGCAGTAGGTTCGTTGAATACATTTGCTAACGTGTTCGGAGAATTTCAAGTCCTTGTCCATTATAACACCCAAATTTTTGACATTATTGTTAACATCAGGTAAAATTAAGTTGTCTATGTCAATCTTTATTTTATTATTAGTTATTTGAGACCTATATTGATCGTTCCCAAACAAAATGAGTTGCGATTTGTATGGATTGAAATGGATATTGTGATTTTTGGAAATATTTATATCTTTTTTTCTATTTTTATTAATTATCATAGATTCTTCAACAAGTGTCTGGGTGAAATTTTAAAAAAAACCTGAGTATCGTCAGCATATAGATGGAATTTACAGTCGTCTGTTTCAGAAAATATATCTCCGTATATAAAATGAATGAAAGTGGTCACTGTATGAAGCCCTGGGGTATTCCTTTAGTAACAATGAGAAACTGAGACTTTTGATTTTTTAGCAGGCTCTCTGTTTTCTGTCATTGAGGAAAGTTCTGAACATTGACATTGCTGTTTCGCTGAGACCATAATATTTCAATTTGGAAAGTAGTAGATCATGATTGATTGTGTCAAAAGCCTTCGAGAAATCCAGCAACACAAGAGCACTAACTTTTCATTCATCCCACGCCTGTAGAATGTTGTCACAAACTTCCAAGAGTGTAGAAGCAGTACTGTTTCCTTTCCTGTAGCCCGACTGATTTTCTGGCAAAATATCAGTATTCTGGATGAATTCATATATTTGTTGATGTATAATTTTTTCCAGCACTTTGGAAAGTGAAGGCAGAATACAGCTAGGGCGTAGATTCGAAATTGCTTTTGGGTCCGACACTTTCGGAAGTGGACATACTATAGACTCTCTCCAAGCTTTTAGAAAATATCCATTTTTCAGACACAGATTTATGATATGAGTAATAAGAAGGATAAAAATTGGTAAACAGAATCTGAGCATACTCAAAGATATTCCGTCTGTCCCACACAGTCCCACACAGTAACGTACTATCTCGAAACACAGAGCAAGATAGACATGAGACAATACGGGTTCAGAAGATCAATCAACACCGCAGACGCCATCAGGAAAATCGTTAAAACCGTCCAAACAAACAAACTCCAGAAAATTCAAACGCAAGTCGTCACATTAGACATAGCAAACGCTTTCAACTCCGCATGGGCACCAAACATCACATTCCAAATGCTCCGCAAATGAACGCCATACAATATAGTAAAGGTATGTACCAGCTTTCTACAAGACAGAAAAATCAACTCGGCGAAGGTGACGAAACAAACGATAAGAGGATGCCCACAAGGATCCAGTCTGGGACCAGTGCTCTGGACACTCGTCATGGAGGACTGGTTCGAGACAGTCGACAGGAAAACAGACAAAGACAAGAGCATCATCATACAAGCCTTTGCTGATGACCAAGTGATCCTGATAGCAGGAAGGACGAATGAACAGATCAAGAAAAGATGGGAGAAAGTCTGGGACGCCTGCAAAGAATGGGCCAAGAGGAACAAAATAAGTTACAATACCAACAAAACTGAAATCATGCACATAACAGCCGCACAACAGATAACAGTACCACCACAAATTCACATGGACAATTACACACCATCACAGCAGGATACTAAAAAATACCTAGGGGTGATGATTGACAAAAAGCTATCGTGGATAGAACACGTCAAACACGTAAGGGCAAGGACACAAGAGATCGCAAACAGACTTTTCGTGGTGGCTGGCAGAGAATGTGGAATAAACCGAGAGGTGCTACGAATGATATACGAGAGAGCAGTCAAACCCTTGATACTGTACGGGGCAGAAATATGGGGAGAAAGGGCAAAAGACTCGAAAATTATCAAGCACCTCAAGGCAACTGAAAGACCATACCTGCTGGCCATCACAAAAGCGTACAGAACAGCACCCACGGACGCCCTACACGTGCTAGCAGGAACCACCCCTGTCCACATAGACGCCGCTATTGAAAACAAGCACAGTAAGGAAAACAGAAATTACATAGATGGGAACAAAACAAAACATATACACACCCCACACCCAGCAAAGCTACATAGATAATCAGACGACACCAGGGAAAGGACACTACATATATATATACAGACGCCACGCAGAGTGCACACAACAGCAGAGCATTTGGAATGGCAAAGACTACAAACCACACTGACTGGGAAGATCTGGGACACATAATCAGCGATGGCAACGACATCCATGAAGCAGAACTCCAGGGCATACTTGCCGCACTGCAATGGGGAGCAGAGACCGACCAGGACCTCAAAATATACACGGATTCCAATCGGTCACTGGAAAGGATAGGAAAAGTAGGAAGCCGAAACCTCTATATCAAGAAAATTCAGAAGATTATCCAAAACAGACTAGACAGGAACAAGAGAACAAGGATAGAATATACCATCGGCACAATAGAAGGGATGAAGAGAGCCGAAAACAGCAAAGCAGACAAATACACAACAACAAATAACGATTAAAACAAAAACCAAAAAGGAGCTAATAAAAGAAAAAAAAACAGAACAAACTAGCAACATGGCAACAACACTGGGAAGAGTCGCCATCAGGACGGACAACATACCAGATCTTCCCAACAGTGAGAAGACAACGAATACCACTTACCTGGAAAACGACACAGTTACTCACAGGACACGGACACCTACAAACCTACTATAAAAGGTTTGTATTACGAGACACAGACGAAAGATGCCCATGCGGAACAGGAGACGAGGATGCCCACCATATCATGAACACCTGCATAGCACAGGAAAGAACGAGAGCAACAGAACGATTTACTCAACACATACAATCAGTGCAATTAACTTACCCTCCATCATTCAACAACAAGGAGAAATTAACAAGGGACACAATATCAGAGCTAAACATCTGGGGAGACTCCTTGATCTTTGACGACGCAGGATAATGAATCACCCTCAACGCCACCCGAAGATAAAATCAACTAACAAAATGTGAAAACAAAACAACAAATTGTAACAATATAAACTAACCAAATGTAACCTCAGAAGAAACATCAATAAAGGCGGAACAATGGTCTTTCCCCGCAAGTTTTTGGAAGTGCGGAGTTGGGAAGGGTTTCCTCGACAGGTGTTTTGCTAGCTAGATGGTAGACAAACATGGCCTCATGCCGCAAGGTGGGAAGGCCATCTGGCCTCGGCCAGAAAACGCGTGCTCCTATGTCCCACAGGCATCGACTTTATCGATAATAATGTTTCAGATATTTTTTCAGGATCTACCACTTTGAAATCAAAATTCAAACCTTTATCGAAACTTCCAGAATCATAGAAATTAATTCTTTCAGAACAATCTTCATCGTAGTTCTGTACTGATAAGAATGACCCGGTAATCTTCGTCCTTGCGAACATCAAGGAGAAAATGATGAGGTGAACTAACGAAGTGATCGGTAATAGAGGAATGGATAGAGGATCATGAGTTGAAAGTAGCGGGCCACAAGATGGAGGCCATTGACCTAAAAGGCACAAAACAGGAATGGATCAGGAGCGAGATGAGTTTTAGGGAAGAGCAAAGTATAGTTGAGCCGAAAAAGAGCCTGATGTACCTGAGGATCCACTAAGATTGTATCGTGGTAGAGCGGGAGAGGTCGGGACAGGACCTGTCAATAACTAGAATGCTGGATGATAACTGTCTGGATTCGAACCCGGATCTCATTGCCGGAGACGAATGAGACCCGGGTTTAAATCCTGGTTGATCCACATTTTTTAAATTCAGTTCTGATCTTCATTTTCCCGTCTGATATGCCATTAACTTATTTTCGAATTTAATTCAACTGCAGACGTAAAACTACTTTATCACTCAATTTTATTGTTTGTATGGTTCTCTCTACTTCCCCAGTTGACTGATGATGTCTCAGTGAAGACGTCTTGTGTTCAAATTCCCATTCTTTTGTGAATTTTCTGAATAGTAAACTACTATATTCTGGTCCATTGTCTGTCATAAGAATTCTAGGAATTCCTTGTCTAGCAAATATTTATTTTAGTTTTAACATTACATTTTCACTTGTCTGATTCTTATTTTGATCAGAAATTTCAAAAAACTTCGAATATTAATCTACGACTATTAGAAATGTTTGTCCATCAAAATGAAATATATCAGAGGTAACCTTCAACCAAAGTAGCTTTAAGACGTCGTGAGGAATCAGTGGTTCCGCAGAATTAGTTTTTTGGAACTGTTGACAGTTTTGACATGCCACTATCATGTTCTGAATTTGTCTGTTCATAAAATGCCAGTAAAGAGAACTGTTAGCTGTGCTTATATATTTGTTAATACCTGAATGGCCTATGTGAAGTTTTTGTAAGATTTCTTTCTGAGAGCTTGAGGTACTATAAGTTTCGAGCCCTTATACACAAGATCATCTGCTATTGTAATTTCCGATCTGAATTTATAATAAAATTTGATGTTATCTGGAACATCTTCAATTTTCTTTGGCCATCCATATATGACTTGACTTTTCAAATTTAATAATTCTGAATCTAGTTCCGTATAGTTTGTTATTTGATTTCTTTTTTTTTTTCACGTTCAAGTTGTTTAAAATTAAGCATATTTGAGCATCTAACTCTAGATCAATATTTTCCTAAAAGCATTTATTCTCGTATATTCTAGATAGGGTGTCTGCCACAATTAGATGCTTTCCTGGTTTATCCACTTACTAAAATCCATATTTTCTAAGCTGAATTAACATTTTTTGCAAGCGAGCAGGACAATCATTAATTGGATTTTTAATTATTGATATTAATGGTTTCTGGTCGCTTTCAATTATGAACTTTTTTGCAAAAAAATATTGATGGTATTTCACGCATCCAAACCATATTGCCAGGAGTTCTTTTTCACACTGTGCGTACCTTCGCTGTGATTCTGTTAGAGCCCATGAGCGCATGGTATACCATTTTGAAATAATGATCCTGCCATTTCGTTTTGAGTCGCGTCAACGGAAATAGTTATATTTTCGTTTGGATCAAAAAATCTCAAGCATGGTGTTTGACATATTAACTTTTTCAAGTTATTAAAAGTTTCTATTTGAGCTTTATCCCAAACAAGTTCAACATTTTTTTAAAGAGTATTTTCAACGATGCTGTCTTTTCTGAAAGATTTTTCATAAATTTACCTACATAATTTACTAGTCCTAAGAATTTTTGTAACACTTTTAGGTTTTTCGGAGTCAGCATATTTTTATGGCCCCTATTTTAGAATCATCAACTGTTAATCCTTTTCCCGATATTTTGTTACCCATGTATTTGACTGCTTTTATGCCAAACTCACATTTCTTTTTATTGAATCTAATGATGAATTGTTCTGCTCTCCTTAAAATTAGTTCTAACAGTTTCTCGTGTTTTTGAACATTTTCTGTTTAAACAATTATATCATCTATGTATACACTGTAACCTTCTATATTACCAAAGATTTCAGTCAAACGTTCTTGAAATAGTTCAGAAGAACTGATTAGACCATAGGGTAACCTTAAAAATCTTTACCTTCCGAATGTGGTTGCAAAAGTGCACAGTTTAGAGTTTTGAAGATCCTACTTGATCTGTAAAATTCCCTGCGTTGCATCTAACGTGCTGAATATTTTTTATCCTTCCAGTTTGCTCGTCAAGTCGTTAATTGTTGGAATTTGAAAATATTGCCGTTTAATAGCCTGATTTAGAAATTTAGGATCCAAGCAAATTCTGATTGATTTTTTGTCAGGTTTCAAACTAAAATTATATTTTCATTCTGAAGCTCTTCGAGACTTTCTTTGAATTTATCTATTACTGCAAATGGTACTTTTCTAGCATAGTTAATACTAGGTTTTGTATTTTCGTTCAGTTCATTATGGTATGGTTTTTCTAAACAACTTATTCCTTTGAATAGATGTTCATATTTAGTTATTGAACACTGTACATTTGTACCAGAGAAGTTTTCTACTTATTCCACGTTATCTATTATTTGAATCATGCCTAACTAAACACAAGCTTGAAGCCCTAAAATGCAACTATTATTCATATAAACAATGTGAAATAAGAATGTTCCAGTATAATTATTATACCTGCATTGTAAATAACATTCTCCAATTATTGGCAGAAGATCTCCTGTATATGACCTAAGCTTCATAGTACTTCGATTTGAATTGTTGAAATCAAGTTTTATTTTGTGAAACACACTTACAGACATGACATTGGCTATAGCTCCACTGTCCAGCTTCATATCTATCATTTGACCATTTATTTCTACTGCAGCAACCCATGATTCCATCTCTGCGTCACAAACAGTCCCCTGTTCAATGCTACCTATAAAGAGAAACTCATTAGTATCATTTCTATCATTTTTTAAAGAGTTTACTTGAGGTTGTATCTCAATATTGTCATCATCATATTCATTTTCTACAGTATTAATGTTTTTAGTTGTTTTATTTCTATGAAAATTTTAATTGTTACTGCCTTTCCCGAATTTACACAAACCAGCGAAGTGGTTCGTGTTTCCACATTTGGAGCATTGTCGTCCATGGGCAGGGCGTTTTCCATATCCATGACTGTTTCTACACTTTTGACAGCTTCGTTCGTTGGCCCTACTGCCTGAACTGTATTTGCTTAAACGGTTGGTACTGGATGTCTCGTATTTTCTTTGATGTTCCCTATTTTCTTTTTTCTGTGGTCTGAAGTTTATCCTATCTACTTGGATGTTTTTTCTGTTATTGGTGGTGATTTCGCGATTCCGTTCCCTAGTATTTTCCATATTGATGCATACCCTGATTAATTCCTCTAGAGGCTGATTATCTTCTTGAAGTAGCTTCTCTCTGAGTGTTTCTGACTTTAACCCACATATCAGAATGTCTCTTGTCAAGCTGTGTATTAATGTTCCCAGTTCATGAATTTGACAGATTTTTTAAATCTATTACATATTGCTAGATATATTTCCCTTCTTGTTGTTCACACGTTAGAAATTTGTGTCTCCGATATGTTAAATTGTTTCTGGGACTAAAGTGATATTCGAACTTTTCAAATAATGGCTTTATTTTATCCTTTTCTTCTGGCAGCATGGTGAAAGGATTGAATATAGGCATCCCTTCATCACCGATTAATGTTAATGGCACATTGGGTAATTTCTCCTTTTTTTCTAAATTTTAGTCGTTAGCATGTATGTTTGAAATCGCTGTTTCCAGAATTTCCAGTTTTCCGCAACATTACTGTTCATTTTCATGGGTACAGCTCGGTAATTCATTGTGTTATTATTCCTTTTATTTCCTTACTTCTTATACTCTCTGATAGCTAAGAAGATCAAATTTGACAAGATTTTTTAAAGTGGCAAAATTTTTTGTCAACTTTTTAACCTCAAATCCTAAATAGACTGCGCCATGTATCGTGGTAGAGCGGGAGAGGTCAGGACAGGACGTATTAATAACTAAAAGCTGTGGTAGAAGTCCATTATATCTCAAAGTGGAGTGGTATGGATATACAAATCAGTAAAACGCAAAGTCGTCTCCACAATTTAATTTCCCATCTAGTTCAATAGGATGGTAAAACGGTGACTGACCGCTATCAATCAGATAGCCGTCCAAAAGTAGAAGTAGTACATGTTTCGATCCTATATAGGACCATCATCAGCTATTCAAGAAATTTCTACAATAGAAGAAAGACTATGTACTAAAGACAAACAAGGTCAATATAAGATTACTTACTTGGAGAAGAAAATAAATGTTGTGAAATAAGTATATATCTAATTGTTTAAAAAATTAGTATTAAATATAGTAAAATAACCACATGATTAATTATTTGTGGTGTTTGAACAACCAAAATTTTTTTAACGAAAACAACAAAAGTAAGTATAGGTAGGGGAGGCTGTAAGGCCTTGGGCTCCCTTAATCCTATAGGGGAAATAAATGACTTAAACATCGATCAAAATTATAAAATCAATACAAGTGATTATTGTTATTGACTGAACAGAACGGCAAGTGACAGCTGACAGCACAGCCGGAACCACTGTCATGAATGCTCCCATGTCAAAATTGACACAGAACAGTGGAACGAGACCATCACTCACAGAACAAGAGAAGGAAAATTCCAACGATACTATTCCAAGCAAGAGGATCTCAAGCCACCCGACTGTAGCAATAACAAGAGGAGAATCCATACAATGGAAAATTAAGGAACTGAAAGAATTACCACAGAATAGCTACTCTAATCCACACCATGGAGTGGGAAACCCACCTACCAACCGTCACACGAAGGTCGAACATCCTCACAGAAGTAGACAGATCGGGTTTGGTACTATCGAACAAATCCCTCATGACCACACTGAAAGTGTGATAGCACTTGTGTAGAAATGAAGGACCAGTGGGACAGAGACAAACCCGCTGCTACTGTACACTCCACGAAAATCAACTTGTGGTTACCAAGGCTGACAAAGGTAATTGCATAGTTATTCTTGATAGAACTGATTACATTAACAAAGTTTTGCAATTTTTAAATACAGATAGTTTCTCTAAATTAACTTTTGATTACACCAATAGATTTTTCAGCAACATGAAGTCTACTTTGAATAATTGTATTGATACTATTAAATTCTACAATTCTTCCAAATATAAACTCGCCCCTATGAACCCGGCCACCCCATTGCTTTATGGTTTACCCAAAATTCACAAAGATGATATTCCTATTAGACCCGTGGTCTCTTATTGCAACTCCCCTGCTGCCAAGTTAGCATCTTGGTTAAATTCCATTATCAAAAACATTTCCAATTTCAATAACCCTCTCTCATTGTTAAATTCTTTTGATCTCACTCAAAAAATCAAAGACGTGGTTGTGCCACCCAATTCTCTTTTGTTGTCTTTTGATGTTGTCAATTTGTTTCCCAGTATTCCTCCTGAAGACTGCATTAGGTTAGTAAGGGACTTATTATTCAAATCAGATGTTTTATCTTTCCATGTCCTCAATATATGTTCTCTACTGAACACGGTTTTGCAACAGAACTTTTTCCAGTTTAATAATGATTTCTATTCACAAATTTCTGGCCTAGCTATGGGTAGCAATTTATCCCCTCTTCTTGCGGAAATTTTCATGGCTGATATAGAACATAACCTCAAATTGTTCCCACTATTTAACCAAATCATGTTTTGGTACAGATATGTTGACATTGTACTTTTCAATGGCAATACTCATGAAGTAAACCTTTTATTAGATTTTCTAAATTCTTTACACCCATCGATACGTTTTACTATGGAGTTATCTAAAGATAATTCTATTCCGTTCTTGGATTTATTGATTAACATTAAAGATTCTAAACTCGATTTTTCAATTTACAGAAAACCTACCCACACAGACTCAGTCATCCCCTTCTCTTCGTTTCATCCTTACTCACACAAATTCGCAGCATTTAACTCTCTCTTTCATAGATTATTTAACATTCCTATGTCACCCGAAATTTTCAACAAGGAACTGAACATTATTAGGAAAATAGGCCACAATAATGGTTTCCCTTTCCATTTAATTAATAGTATCTACAATAAACATAGATTAAAATCTCTTAACCGTAGTTTAACTCCTATTTCGAATTCCAACAAATATTGCTCTATTCCCTACTTAGGGAAAGTTTCACTTGATATTTCAAATATTTTTAAAAGGTTCGGCAATGACATTAATGTCTCGTTTTACACTACAGATTCTATTTCCAAAGTGTTAGTTAATACTAAAGATAAAGTTCCTATTTCTCACAAGTCAGGTGTTTACAGAATCTCTTGCTCTCAACCAGATTGTCCCGCCCAATATGTAGGACAAAGTGGTAGGAAAATAAAAACAAGAGTTCTGGAACATGTCAAACTCATTGAGAGCTCTAGAAACCCACATATAGTTGATTATAATACTAAAAGTTCTTTCTCCAACCATATTCTTAACTACAACCATAATTTTGACATAAATTCAGATTTATATATTCTACATGTTTGCCAAAAAGGTGCCTTACTTAATTTCCTTGAAATCTTGGAAATTAACTCGGCCATCAACAATCCTAATATCGTTTCCCTCAATGAACAAACACAGTTTGATTGCAAAAAGTTCTTTAATTCTCTCAATTTTCTAAAAAACTAGATTCTTGTTCCTGCCTTGGTTCTCCACAAATTAGACAGAACAAATATTGTATCTTCATCGCTTATAAGTTGGTGTACAACAGCTGTTCTGTCTGCTCTGTGGTGTGGGTTGTCCTACTTCTGTTCGTTCGCGGACGACGGACGTTCCTTCGTGGAGTGTACTGTAGCAGCGGGTTTGTCTCTGTCCCACTGGTCCTTCATTTCTACACAAGTGCTATCACACTTTCAGTGTGGTCATTAGGGATTTGTTCGATAGTACTAAACCCGATCTGTCTACTTCTGTGAGGATGTTCGAGCTTCGTGTGACGGTTGGTAGGTGGGTTTCTCACTCCATGGTGTGAATTAGAGTAGCTATTCTGTGGTAATTCTTTCAGTTCCTTAATTTTCCATTGTATGGATTCTCCTCTTGTTATTGCTACAGTCGGGTGGCTTGAGATCCTCTTGCTTGGAATAGTATCGTTGGAATTTTCCTTTTCTTGTTCTGTGAGTGATGGTCTCGTTCCACTGTTCTGTGTCAATTTTGACATGGGAGCATTCATGACAGTGGTTCCGGCTGTGCTGTCAGCTGTCACTTGCCGTTCTGTTCAGTCAATAACAATAATCACGTGTATTGATTTTATAATTTTGATCGATGTTTAAGTCATTTATTTCCCCTATAGGATTAAGGGGGCCCAAGGCCTTACAGCCTCCCCTACCTATACTTACTTTTGTTGTTTTCGTTAAAAAAATTTTGGTTGTTCAAACACCACAAATAATTAACCATGTGGTTATTTAACTATATTTAATACTAATTTTTTAAACAATTAGATATATACTTATTTCACAACATTTATTTTCTTCTCCATGTAAGTAATCTTATATTGACCTTGTTTGTCTTTAGTACATAGTCTTTCTTCTATTGTAGAATTTTCTTGAATAGCTGATGATGGTTCTATATAGGATCGAAACATGTACTACTTCTACTTTTGGACAGCTATCTGATTGATAGCGGTCAGTCACCGTTTTACCATCCTATTGAACTAGATGGGAAATTAAATTGTGGAGACGACTTTGCGTTTTACTGATTTGTATAATAACTAAAAGGCTGGATGATAACTGTCTTTATTGTCAAGTTCGTGTCACTGCTTCCTAGGCACAGAACACGGAGAACATAGAATGCATATTAGTGTGCTCCTATGTCACAAAGATCACCAGATCAACTTCGGAATGCACATCACCAAGACGGCGAGGAGAGAATTAGCATATTGGCAAGGCTAATGCCAAATATAGAAGGAATGAACGTGGGAAGCTGGATACACTTTTGTAATAAATGAAGCGAAGATTTTGTATATAAGTGTATACAATTGATTTTTCGCAAAGCGCTTCCTACTTGCGCCATCTTCAGTGCTCACTAGTTAGGCTAACAAAATTTTATACACTTATTTACAAAATATTTGCTTCATTCAAATATAGTATGACGAACGAAGTACTAGATTCGATATACATAATTGTGACCCATGTTTGTCTCCATTGTTATCATGGAATGTTATACCTAGTCTATACAACAGTGACAACTATCCGATCCAGATAATCTTCAATAACAAAAGCGATAAAACTAACCTCAATACATACAGAAAATGGAACTCTGAAAGAGCTGATTAGATAAGCTATACGCAACAAACTGAACTGGATTTTGAAGAAGTTTCTGATACTAATACCACCAATGATATAGATGAAATACTGAAAAAATTTCACAACTACAATTTTTTAATCTGCAGACAAATTTGTTGATAAAGTCAAACCACTCGCTAAACATAACCCATTTCCTTGGTGGAATAAACATTGCAATCAAAGAGAGTAAACATGCATACAACATTTACAAGAGACACAAGACAGAAAAAAAGTAGAATTCAAGAAGAAAAGAGCTAGACAAAGATACACAATGAAACAAGGCAGAAGAACATCATAAGAAAATTTTGTATCAAGTATCAACAGCACAACCCTGATGAGCCAAGTCTAGCGTAAAAACTGTCGAAAGTCCATGACAACAGTCAAATGCAACTACTTAAGCCGACAATCAAAATATCATAGAAAATCAGGAAATATCCGAAAAATTTGCCGGTCACTATGAAAAGAGTTCTAGTACTTCATCGTACACAAATACTTTCCAGGAATTCAAGGTAGACAGTGAAATATCTCTGATAGATCATAATGATGAATCCGATAGCATCATTAACCTACCAATCACTTTAGACGAACTCAATAACTCTCTTTTTACAACCAAACATACAAGCCCTGAACCTGATAAAATACCACTTATATTCTTACAAAAACTTTCAACTTGCGCTCAGGATATTTTCTCATTATTTACAACAATATACTTACTGATAAGGTCTTTCCCAGAGCGTGGCAAGAAGCTATAATTATTCCAATTCTCAAACCCAAAAAAAACAAGACAGATCTAGATTCCTACAGGCCGATTTCTCCCACCTGTGTATTGTGCAAAGTTCTAGAAAAAATTATCAACAACAGATTAACATGGTATCTGGAACAACATCATCTTCTGATTTCGGAATAAACTGGTTTCCGTAAGAACAGATCCACAGCAGATTATTTGATGAGCCTTGAATCAGAAATAAATGAGAGTTTTGCGAACCAACAGCAATATTTAGCGATATTTTTTTACCTGAAAAAAGCATATGACACTATTTGGAGGTATGACGTCATCAACACCATACAGGCATGGGGCATCAAGGGAAATATCCTGAATTTCTTATCAAATTTCTTGAAAGAGCGCAACTTTCAAGTAAGAGCAAAAAACACCACTTCTACCAATCGGACCCAAATGGCATACCTCAAGGATCCACAATAAGCGTAACACTCTTTCTCATTGCTGTCAATAATATTCTTCAACATATCAAACATCCAGTGGAACGCAGACTTTATGCAGACGATTTATTTATCTACACCAAAGAAAAAAACTCTGATACTCTTCAAAGAAACCTACAGTGTGTCCAAGAACATCTTGAGAATTAGTCAGAGAAAACTGGATTACAATTTTCACTCAACAAAACAAAATGTATACTTACACTTCACAAAAAAGCACCGCTCCACAGAACCATTAATACTACTTCATAACCAGCCTCTACAATATTGTGAGACTATAAGATTCTTCGGGATGACCTTCCATAAAAAAAAATCAACCTGGACACACTACATTTATAATCTTAAAGCACAATGCCAGAATGGACTCAATCTGATGAGAACTCTTGCCAATATACAGAGTGGCCACTTTGTATTGGTAACTTTTAAACCATAAGAGTTAGAAGGTCGGTCAAATGGAGAAAAAGTTGCATTTATAGAAGCATTGTCAAGTGGTTGAAACAAATCGAGATTATCAGGACCGGTTATTGAGATATCATAAGAAAAGTAAATTCTGTCATTTTGATTTTTCTTTTTTTCCCACTTTATTTCAAATATTATCAAAAAATGATATGGGAATTTTTTATTCGATAGTAAATTATCCTCAATTTGACTGAATCAGATTTCGTATTCAACGTTTCGTACTCTCTGGGCCACCATCAACCTCATTTTTTTCAATACGGACCTGCATATTTTATGACACATTTCGAAATAACTTTTAACGCTGAATTCAACAATATATCATACAATGTCATTCAAAGTTGATTTTCAGGTGATTTAGACCCTTATCCAAATTTCTCTGGGTCGGATCTGTATTGCATTTACCTTTAGTTTAATTAACAACATGCAATACATTTCGATTAGAAAAACAACTCAGTCATCTCAAATTGTATGGAACGTATCAGAATCAAAGCAAGAAACAAGTAATATTTATTTACATAATATTTCAAGCGAAGAAAAACCTAATGCAGAATAGTTAAACGAAACTATCATTTAAATGAAAGAAAAATTAAATGATTATTCGAAAGTAAATCAAAATTAATGAAGTAAGTGTTCGAAATGTCCACCATTTTGTAAAATGCACTTTGCGGTTCTGGAACCCATACTTCTTATACATTTGCTTATTTCGTCTCCTTGAATACCTTCCAATACATTCTCAATCTTCTCGCGAAGAATCTCTATTGTCGGGTTCGTAGTATCATAAATTTTATTTTTGAGATATCCCCGCAAATAAAAATCCAGCGGATTCAACTCCGGAGATCTTGCAGGCCATGCTACTGGACCTCTTGTTCCAATCCATGAATCGGGAAAAGTTCGATTTAGATAATCTGTGACTATTCTTGAGTTGTGTGGACCACATCCGTCTTGTTGGAACCATGGACTATTACGCCGATACCTTATAGGAAGATCATCCAACATTTCTTCTGTAATTTCTACATATTTTTCTCCGGTTAGGTTGCCATCAATAAAATAGGGTTCCAGTAATTTATTATTCAACAAACCGCACCATATGTTCAAAGAAAAATGATATTGATATCTAACTTCATGAATTAAGTGAGGATTTTCTGTGGCATAAAAATGTTTGTTCCTTCGATTAAACATGCCAGAATTTGTGAATGTCGTTTCGTCTCCCCAAATAATATTGTGCGCAAAATTGTTGTTATTCCGCACCTTCCGTTGAAACCAATTGCAGAATTGCAACCTTCTCTCAGGATCATTACGATATAATTTTTGCACGGCTTGCTATTTATAGTCATGGTGTCCGTGCCTCTGGCCATAGTTCTCGTTCCTATTCCTGGATTCATTCGAATTTGGGCTAGAACATTGATGTCATTGATAGGCTCGTTTCGTCTTACATAAGGACCTCTAGGTTTCATGAATGAATTATGTTCAAGTAACGTTGTAGATAAACGTCGAAATATTTTAATATTTGGTGTTGTTCTTTCAGGATATAATTCACCATACCTTTGTTGTGCTTTGAACGAATTCCTATCTAGTTTTATGTACACTTCGTACATATCTCTCTTTTCTTCATTTGTGTATCTTACCATACCGAATAAGTTAAATTGAAATTACACAGAAAAGTATTTAATAACAAGTTCTTTTGACACAATAATGAACGAAGTGACAAATAATATGACATTTCTTGTTATGTTTTTTTTTTTATCCACGGCCTACTACTTGAAAATAATACATTCAATAAACCTACAATTTTGTGTATGTAAGAAAAAACAAGTCTATTAACGATATCAATACTCTGCCCAAATTCAATTAAATCCATAAAAAAAAATCGAAAGCTGTTAATAAAATAGTCAAGAGACGCGAATACAATGATTTTAAATTTGAATACCAAGCCTTGCTAGAATTATATCGTAATGATCTTAAAAATAAAGTTCGATTCTGTAATCTGTTTCAACGGAACAAATGACAAATCCAACAATAGTGATTCCTCTCGAGAAGATTGAGAATGTATTGGAAGGTATTCAAGGAGACGAATTTAGCAAATGTATAAGAAGTATGGGTTCCAGAACCGCAAAGTGCATTTTACAAAATGATGGACATTTCGAACACTTACTTCATTAATTTTCATTTATTTTCGAATAATCATTTAATTTTTCTTTCATATAAATGATAGTTTCGTTTATTTATTCTGCATTAGGTTTTTCTTCTCTTGAAATATGTAAATAATTATTACTTGTTTCTTGCTTTGATTCTGATACGTTCCATTCAGTTTAAGATGACTGATTTGTTCTTCTAATCGAAATGTATTGCATGTTGTTAATTAAACTAAAGGTAAATGCAATACATATCCTACCCAGAGAAATTTGGATAATGGTCAAAATCACCTGAAAATCAACTTTGAATGACATTGTATGATATATTGTTGAATTCAGCGTTAAAAGTTATTTCGAATTGTGTCATAAAATATGCAGGTCCGTGATGAAAAAAATGAGGTTGAGAGTACGAAACGTTGGATACGAAATCTGATTAGGTCAAATTAAGGATAATTCACTATCGAATAAAAAATTCCTGTATCATTTTTTGATAATATTTGAAATAAAGTGGGAAAAAAAGAAAAATCAAAATGACAGAATTTACTTTTCTTATGATATCTCAATAACCGGTCCTGATAATCTCGATTTGTTTGAACCACTTGACAATGCTTCTATGAATGCAACTTTTTCTCCATTTGACCGACCTTCTAACTCTTATGGTTTAAAAGTTACCAATACAATCCCATTAAAAAAGTGGCCACTCTGTAGACTGGGGTGCAGACTACTCATGCAAAATCCACGTATATATATATATATATAAATCACTCATCAGATCAAAACTGGACTATGGATCCATTAAATATTGTCGGCAAAAATGTCAGTATTAAGGTTACTCGATAGTATACAAAACACAGCCATCCGCCTAGCAACTTCCAACTACCAGTCCAAGCTCAAGTCTATTGTGTTTATCCGGAGAACCATCACTACATACCAGAAGAAAGTACTCTCACGCTACAGTGATATCCTTAGATAAAAACAATCCTGCCCACAGCTACTGCTTCTCTGATCGCTTCACTTTTACCTAAAAGAGAATGAGAAACATTGATACACCCTTCTATGAAAGGATAAACAGATATCAGTCTGAATTCAATAAAACCATCCCACCATGGACAATAAATATCCCGGAAATGAATACATGCTGGCTGAAGTTCAACAAATAAGAATCTAATCCCCCAATAATTAACGAACACTTATATTAGATTCTTGAGACACTGCCAGTATACTCGCATATATACACTAATGGATCCAAAACTCCTGAAGGAACAGCTGCAGTAATCTCGTCAAACCAGTACAAGGCCGCTTATAAGCTCCCTCCAACATTTAGTATTTTCAACGCAGAACTCTATGCTCTATTGAAAGCCTTGGTTTATGCAAAAAATTAAATATTTCCGAACACCTTTATCCTCACTGATTCTCTCAGCTCCATGATGAGCCTCTCCCAAATCTACCCTAATAATTCAATCCTTCAAATGATGAAAGTAGAACTTCATTATCTTCAACAGAGTGAACAAAACATTATGTTCGTATGGATTCCATCCCATATGGGCATTGAGGGAAATGAAAAAACCGACATAATCGCAAAAATGCAGCAGATAGCGAAGTACCTCCGTGTAGGAACACAATTGTCCAGTCCGATTTCGAAACAGTCGTGAGAAAAATTTTGATCAATAGTTGGCAACAACAATGGAATACCATTGGGTCAAAGTGGAGCGAAATAAAGATGTCAGTCAGTTCATGGAAATACTCCCCAATGCCCAGAAGACATCAGGTCCTTCTCGCAAGCCTCCGCATAGGACATACACGACTCACGCATTGACACATCATAGGCAAAACAGAAGAACCATACTGTGATATTTGCCAAACAAAAATCACTGTGAAATACATTATTCAAGAATGTCCATTATACTACCAACAAAGACAGGACAGTAACATCTCAGACGGTATTACCCATACCTTAGGAGAATGTAGTGTAATTGAAAACATGATTCATTTTTTGAAACACAGTAACCTTTTGGACAAAATTTAGCATGTAAATAAAACTCAGTAGGTATAAATGGAATATTTCTGGGCTCTTCGTCACAACAGAAGACATTATCGAAATCATCCCGAGCATTATGGATGAATAAGAGTTGGTGATATTGCCAGCTATACAAAGACACCCTGTATATTTCAATGATTCAGCATTGAGTTCCTTAATATATTTTCACCTAGTTTTTTACTATTCAAGTGGTCATAATGGTTTGCCATGGAAAAGTAGTATTTGATTATTTTTCGCTGTAATGATTGAATATTTTTGTGAATTTTGTGAAAAGTGAAGAAATTTTGAAAATTAGGCAAATATTACTAATGAAAAAGAGTTGATCATATTGCCAGCAACAAATGACACCCTGCATAATCAATTGATTCATGCATTGAGATCTGGGGGTATAAGAGTACTCTGAAACAAAATTTGCTCAAAGTGGGACACACTTTAAAAAAATCTATCAAAGTAACTGAAATTTCATATTTGATTATATCTTTTGAAAGCAAAAATGTTTTTGTTCGGTAATATACTTTACCGAAATAAAAAAACCAAGTACTATTGAAAAAATTTTGTTACCACCCTCCTCCTTGTAAATTATCAAATAAGAATGATACGTGCCCTTTATGCTTAATTTTTATGTTTACACTGTTGAAATGTTCTTGTAACCACAGTCAAATTATTTCTGAAATAATCTGAAATGTACTAATGTTCACTTGTAACCACAGTCAAATTATTTCTGAAATAATCTGAAATGTACTAATGTTCACTTCAAAAATATTGTATATGGGAAAGGGATGTTAGATATAGGTGAACAAACTGTACCTAATGCTCTTTGTTCTATATATCTATCTGGGACTTCTGGTGTATTAATGAAGAAAGTACTAAAAGGGCCATCACGTCAAAGGTATACACCTGAGTTACGAGCTTTTGCTTTAACTCTCAGTTTTTACTCCACGAAAGCTTAAAACTATGTCCGAGACACGTTTAATAAAAGTTTACCTCACACAAGCACTCTGCCAAAGTGGTATAGATCCATTGATGGCACACCAGGATTTACCCAAGCAGCTTTACAAGCCATAAAAATTAAAGTTATGGAACTAGCTGCTAAGGGGCATAAAGTTTTGTGCAATTTAGTAATGGATGAGATGGCTATCATGAAACGAACAGAATGGACTGAAAATGGGTTTGTGGGAGGAACAAACCACAATGTCGATATCGGAATTAACCTTGCTGGTGACCACTTGCCGCAAGCAAAAGATGTTCTTGTGTTTATGCTGGTATGCATAAACGGTACCTGGAAGGTTCCGGTTGGATATTTGTTGATTAATGGACTATGTGGGAAAGAGAAAGCGAACGTTGTGATGAAGTTATTGAAATTTCTGAATGAAAGTGGAGCGGTTATAACTTCATCAACTTTTGATGGTGCACCAACGAATTTCACAATGATATCTGAATTAGGAGCAAAACTGAATGATGTTACATCTCTTGTAACCTACTTCCCCCACCCTGTCACGAAGAAAAACATTTATATATTCCCTGACATATGCCATTGTCTCAAACTTGTCCGGAATTGTATAGGCGACAAACTCAACTTTGAAGATGATGAAGGCAACACAATTTCGTGGTCATATTATATGAGATTAGCTGAATTGCAATCCACAGAAGGGTTACGAGCTGGAACAAAATTAGGTAGTACACATATCAAGTGGGTACGAGAAAAAATGAAAGTGAAACTGGCTGCACAATTATTTAGTAGAAGTGTGGCAGATGCTTTCATTTTCCTGAAGGATGATATGAAACTGGAAGAATTCAAGAATGTAGAGGCTACAGCAAAGTTTACTAGAACAATGAATGACCTGTTTGATATATTCAATTCAAAATCAAGATATTCAAAAGTTTTTTTAAGGCAAGCAGTATCCACTCATAATGCTAAATATGTATTTGACTTTTTAAAAGGTTGTGAAAAGAATATTTTACAATTGAAACTTGATGGAGCGCCTGTTTTGCAAAGTCGTAGAAAAACAGGTTTTCTTGGATTTATCATTTGCATAAGAAGCCTAGAATGTTTTTATAAAGAACATATTATTGAAACTGACTTACTGAAGTATATCCTTACATATAAGTTTCCTCAAGACCATTTAGAAATATTTTTCAGTATTGTTAGGAGTAAGGGAGGTTCCAACAACAATCCCAGAGCAAAACAGTTTCAGTATATCTACAAAAGACTTTTGAAAACTCGGTAGCTATTGATAATACTTCCATTTTGCACTGCTCTTCAAGTGTGTCAAGAACGGCTTCAGGTGAAGATCTTCTAGAATCTGCTGAATATTTGCAAATGAGTAAAGATATTCTTGAAATGGATTTTTTGGCATCTACTGCATGGCATCTGACAGCACACAGTTCAGATATTGTGGCATATATATCAGGTTATGTGGTAAAATGTTTGGAAAAATGTATCACTTGTCGTTTCTGTTTGGGAATGCTGGAGAGTATCATTATATTGTCAAAGCTCCAATTGAGAAAAACTAATGGAAGACTAATAAGTGCCTCATTTTTTGTAGTAGAGATATGCAGAACAGCCGAAAAGTCACTAAGGGTATTAATGAATGAAATTGATATATTCGATGAAAAATACAAGAATATCTCTATTCTCCTCGTACATAAGGCAATGAGAAATTTTCCATTAAGCGTTTTTTATGCTTTTGAAGATCATCTTTTTGATACCGATCCTCTTGAACATCATCCTATGAGTGTTGTGAAACTTATTTTAATGAAATATTTCAAAATAAGACTCCATCACGAAGCATCCAAATTAAAAGAATCGACTGAAGTGAGGTTGAGAAGTATGTTGACGAAAACTATACTTTTCAGTAATCAGTGAAGTTATTTCTCATCCCTTCTGTAAATAGTAATATGTTTCATAACACTCCATGTTGAATAAAAAATTTATCCAGAATCGAATGACTTTTCTGAAAAATCGATTTTTTTTCTAATTTTGACATCAAAGTCTCTTTACTTTACAGGTTCTATCACTATGCATACAATATAACATGAAGTAGATAATTATAACTTTTTTGGAGAATATGTTCAGTTCTCAGGTGTTGAATAATTATAGAATTGGCAGAATTACCAGGTAAATATATCCTACTCGTCCTCGAACGGTGAGATGAATACTGTAATGCTCACAGGATCCAACTCTCTACGAGATTAGAGAGCACTCAAATATGGAACAGTTTTTGTACAATACTTGTTTCAAGGAGCACTGACTGTTTTACAACTTTGTTTAGATTGTATGGCATATGTCCGACAGAAAACAACTACTTCGTTGACTAAGATTGAATTCTATCTGACAGACGTATGTGCAAAGATCCTCATACAACCGTGATAACCTGTATGGCACTGACAAGGAACATACATTCCAAAACCGCTCTGCCATTGGTTTCCTGTTTGAATCAGGCGAGGTCCTGCCAACATTTATTGCTTCTGGAAACAGGTATTTTATATGTATATACAGGTGCGGCGTATTTCAGTCCCACCCACTTGTTAACTTTTGAACGGTTCTATTTAAAAACCTGGAACAAAAACCATTTCGAATGGTATGTTCCACAGATACTACTTCTTGAAATTAAACCCATTGCGATTGCACGGTAGTCTAAAATGTTTAAAACGTTTAAAATGGCATGGGGGGACAAAGTACACATCATTGAGAAGAAAATTCAATTCTCTTTTCAACTATATATATTTTTTAATTTTCGTTTATACGTATTTTCACAACTTCAATCTCTTTGATTTTCCGAATTTTCATGTTGATGTGCCCCCAGCGCCATCTTTCGAGGAATTGCAATGTAATGCCATTCCAAATATTTTGGTCCCATTGCTCCAGATTGAACCGTTCAAATTTATCGAGGTAAGGATACACAAATCCGTAATCATACTTGATATTTCGAGTTCATATGGGCAAAAATAGAGATAGAATTGAATTATCTTTCCAACGATGGGTCACTTGAGCCCCCATACTATTTGAAATTTTCAAATTGATGTGTCCTCTCTATCAAGCAATCACAATGACTTTAATTTCAAAAAGTAGTATCGGTCATACCATTCAAAATGGTTCCTGTTCCATGTTTTCCCGTCAAACCGTTCAAAAGTTAACAGGTGTGGGGGGGGGGGCTGAAAAAAGCCACACTGTATATGTACATTAGTTTTCTTAAATTTCATTCATACACACGTCTACACATCCTATGAAATATTTACATTTCAGTCAGAAAGCCTTCTAAAAATATATATTATACGTAGTCAGAGTTTTCTCACCATCATTTAGAAAATATAAGATAAGGTGAAATTCAGAAGACATAGCATATAATCACAATCATTAGCAACAAACTATTCCATAATTTCGTATTTTATTGAACCTACATATTTTTATAAACATTGCACGGCACTGCCGTTGAGTGGAAAGGCTATGGTTATCTTCGTCTATAACGGGTCTCTCTCTCAGAAGATGTCCCTCACACACAAAGTTCAAGGCATGAGGGGCGAGTTACTCATCTAGGTTGTGTTACTTGATCGGAGAGATAACCTCTCTTGGAAGGGATTCATGTTTTAAAGAGAAACATTCTCAATTGAAAATTGAATCAATACATGACTCCTCTGAAAATGGAAAAAACCCTACGATAAATTTGAAGTCACATTATGTAATATCTAACAGAAAATAACTACTTCCCCGGCAAAAGCCACGCTGGACATTGAACTACATCTGATAGATATTGAGAAAGAATGAGCGATTTTATGTGAGTGATACTTCTAAATAACATTCTCCCTTATCTCATTCATAGATGAGAGTCTCCAATGGACACTGGACATTCAATAAATAATCAACTATCTGAATGAAAATGCAAATTTTCACTTTCAGATTTTTTCTCTCAAGTTATATAGGGTCTTTCTCAATATCTACCAGAAGTAGTTCAACGTCCAGCGTGGCTTTTGCCGGGGAAGTAGTTGTTTTCTGTTAGATATTACAAAATGTAACTTCAATTTTATCGTAGGGTATTTTCATTTACAGAGGAGTCATGTATTGATTCAATTTTCAATTGAGAATGTTTCTCTTTAAAACAGGACTAGAGTTTATTATGTCAACCATATTATTGATTGTCCAGTCACTTAAATTCATTACTTTTGATAAATTTTTGGCATTGTGGTAATGAAAAATACGTTGCAAAAATGAATATGTGGCCAATCACTAGAAGTGATTGATATTAGGCTCATTATTTTTTTCTGTGAAGTTGTGAGTTTTCAAAACGTAGTACAGGTAAGTCATATAATGACACCGACAATCCAGGTTTTTTTCATTCGGCATATCATTCGATTGCTATGAAAGATCAACTGATAAATAAACCTAGTTTCCAATTTATAATTCTCCTCTTAGATGAGAGTTAATGCCTGAAATAAGTACTTTTGATTTGTTGAAGTTTATGTTGGAGTATCATTTTCAAATAAGTTTCTGATTGGATTATCTAAAAATTATTATTCAATCAACATGTTGTTGATGAAGAAAAACAAATATTATAATATATACTCGAATGATAGACAAAGAAACATAAAAGGCATTAGAGCAAATGTTCAAATGGATCACCATCTTGTTGAATACACAGATATGTCAAACACTCGTTTGTCCGATCACTTGTTCAAAGAGAATGTGAAGGAAAGTATGGCCACATACGCCACTGGTATACGAAAATTAATAACGTAGATAAATGTACCAAGTTTAAATATTTTCACTTTAGAGATTTTCAGAACGAAAATTACTTGAATACTATTTTTTTGTATCTCCGTGGGGATGCATTTTAGGATATAAATTGATAAAAACCTAACTTATTTCAAATAAAACCGTAAACCTCCTTATCTTTCTTTCGGATTTTGGATATTTATTCTCAATTATAATGAATTAGTGTCGTAGATACGCTGGTATGTGACTATAGTCTCCTGAAAATTTTTCTTACAATTCGTGTCAACTAATTGCAAACTCGAACCTTTCAGAATAGTTTGTGGTAGGCTATTCAGTACAGCACTGATCAACGTATGAAACATAGACGAAATATTTCATTGTTCTTAATCAGAACATGTTGATAGGATAATATTTTTAAAGATAAATCTATCAGAAATGCCTCATCAACTGATACTCCAACATAAAATTCTACAAATCAAGAGCACTTATCGTTAGTTTTTCTCAAACATTTCAGACCTTGACTCTTATTTGAGGTTGGGTTTGTCAGTCAATTCGATCAAATAATATCATGACTGAAAAAACGGGGTGGTCTGACTCACCCGTAGAATCATTTCGATTCTGCCAATAAAGGTATAAAAATGATCAGGAGGTTGACAAATATTCCGATGATGTAAGAAATTAGCATTATGCGATTATTGCACATAGTAAGTTATTTCGAACGTCAGGACATATCTTCAATTTATCTCAATTATCTCAGAAATTTTCACTTCTAGGCACATGGTATGTGATCTTTTTAGGTTGAGTATTGATGAACCTTACTGATGCCAAACACTCATTTGTCCACTCACTTGTCCAAAGGAAATATAAAGGAAAATATGGCCATCGTAACTACGCCACTGGTTTACGGATATGAAATATTGTAACTTCTAATTATTACGTTGATGATCTTTGACGAGTGTACCAAGTTTTTAATTTTTTCTTCCAGGATTTTGGGGTAAAAAAATTGATCTTAATTTTTTTCATATACTTTCGACACCCAGTATCTCAGAGGGGTTGCATTTTAGGACATACCTTAATAAAAACTTTTCATCTCGAAATGAGGTGGATAATCTGTATTCTGAGTTTGTCGGTCTCATTCTGAATCACCCTGTATACATGCTGAAGACAATTTTTCACATGTAAAATGACTGAATTTAACATTGGTGTTGTCAATATCAAATCAATTTTTCCAAAATTCTTGTCTTTCAGCGAGTTTTTGCGTTACCTAAAATATTGCTGATTACTGAAACTTGGCTTCATGCAGATATATATGATACGTTGGTTACCTTGGACTGTTATAGAATGTACAGACTGGACAGAGTCGTGGAAAGGGTTGGGGATGTGCTTATATTATCATTTCCGTCAACCGATTGCGCAACCCTCAGAAGTATTCGAACGTCTTGTGTGTACCTATTAACGTGACCGATAACCATGCGGAGATTTGAACCCTCACTTGAGAGGCGAACGCACTACCAGCACGGCCACAACGGCTGTGCTGGTAGAGCTTCAATTAAAGTTCTATTGAAAGTTCATTATTGAGTTTCAGTATTATACGGATCTCGTTCTCGTACAATTCTTCATCCAACTGCATTAAAGCGTTGTATAGAGCACCTAAATCGCCAGTAACAGAATGTTTCTGGAAGAAACTCTGGGCAATGCCACACTCAGATTTGATGATATTTTTGTAAAGATAATTTCAATATAGAATTTTTAACTACTACGGATAATTACAAAAACCTGATCCCCTTAAATGAAAGTTTCAGTTCAGATCAAAATGTGAACGAAACTACTAGGGCAGGTGCAAACAGTGCAACTCTTGTAGATCTATTCCCAAGCTCAGAACATATAGATTCTACTGATAATTTCACTAGACGTATGGAACCCTCCTTTCCTGCAATATTAGGACCATTAACGGACGTATGTTTCGATAATACGCAGTTCCTTCCTTTTGAGCCAGTAATACCACTTTGTCATGGCAACTACGTATCCAAACAGCAAATAATATAATATCATCTTGCTACTAATATGAATGTCAGTCTGACAGACTTCATGTCTTTCAGGCATTATTTATAACTATTGAGGAATTCAAGACAATGGATTTTTTTTACTTTGTTCGTTCGTGAAATGATCTATAAATACTACTCGTGCTCATAATACTAATGATAATTCTGTCAGAATTCTTAAAATCGATAAAATTGCTTTGTAACACCACTCATTCTAAAGGACTTGTGGTGTTACCAAAAACAATTTTATCTCGTTGATTTCTGACAGAATTATTATTGATAGTATTGCGAGCACTCGTGGTATTACCCGAATATAAAACATGTGACGTTATGGATTTATCTGATCACAGTTTTGTCAGCTGCAAAATAAAACTCAACATTGGCAATAACTCTAAACCAATATTTTGCTCTTTCGTCCTCTTGAAGTTATTTGAAAAATATATTTTTGAGATTATTCATGGAAAAAGATGTTAGATACTGAAGAGAATCATTATATTGTGAATCTGGAATCCTAGAAGTCAGACAACTTTTATACAAAAACGTCAATATATTACAATGTTATAAAAAAAAAAATTAAATAATCCCACCTACCCATAAATACCATACTAGACATCTGAAATACTCTTGTCCCATAATGTACAAGTTGGTGCGAGAAAAAAGCCCTGCATAATTGGGATCAAAATTATTTACCAATTTCTCAGTGGCCTTTATGATTGTAAGCTTGTCTTACCTTGAAAAAGGATATACCTTATTAGATTCGTCCGAATGACCAGCACAGTGAATGCTCTTTTCAGTGACAGGCCGACGATAGATACCAGATTTGACTTTGACATCTGCATTTCTGACATGTGCATCAGGTCCAGGAAAAACTTCCGTTACTCTACCGAATGGCCAATTGTTTCTAGGTAACCTGTTGTCTATAATGACACGAAATAATTTTCTTCCAAGTTCCTTGCTTGTTTGAACCACTTTGTTCTTCGGGTAAGTGTGGAAATGTATTCTCTCAACCATCAGCTTTCTGATGTTTCATTCCTTCTGTGAAAATACTTCTGGTGATTTGGCGATACTAGAGGTACCGATGGGAAAGTGGTTTGGTGTAAGGCTCTCATGATCATGAAGTAGTTTTTATAGGTTTTCGTTCTCGAATGAAACAAAATTCCTGACGGATCTCATTTAGTACTAATTCTGTACCACCGCGTCACGTTTTTATATGGTGGTAGTGGATTAAAAGCTTTGTTGCAAAAGGTTTGCTGTCTAGTATTTATGGTTTTTTCGTTTCTTCCAATAGATCTAAAGCATTGTCTGCTCTGCCATCAAGTCGAATCAAACTATTTCTATTTCTTTTCTGAAGCAATCATTCTGAATCTTCCTAAACCAATGACACTTTATTCAATATTTCTCCTTGTTATTTCTGTTGTTTCATTCACATGTTTTCTGCATAGTCTTATGAACTTGAATACTATACATGTGCTTTTTATGAGACTCTTCTATTTGGAACACCTCTTCAAATTCGGAAGAAATGATATTTCTTCAGATTAAGTAAAACACATTCTTCTTTTATTTCCAGAATTTCAATTTCAACTTCCTCATTTCCCATTTTTAGCCAATCCATGTGAAGCTTGTATAGAAAATCAGGCCCTTTATACCATCTACTATCTATATTCATATGAGCAGTATCACTATTTCTTGTCAACTCATCTGCAACATTGATTTTGGTGGACACCCAGTACCAATCTTTGACTTCTGTTGAATGTTCAACTGTATTCTATTCGGGTATCTTTACTGAAAGTACATGTTAACCTTTTTTACCCCTTTTAATTGAACGAGCTTTTTTAGAATTGTTTATAACAAACATCAAAAGAAAACATTTGTCATAATGACAGTTGTGGTATCAAGTTTCAAAAGTCGTTATAGAATCTTCATTGTACTGTGATGAGGTAAATAATAAATCAGTTTTTCAGAACATGACAACCCATCGTCTGTTATTTTTGTCATATGACCCATTCCGATATATTCTTTCATGAATTGATCATATAGAATTTTTATATTTGAATTTTTACCTAGCTTTCGTTCCGTTTGCAACAGCCGATTGTTTGCTGTATTGAAAGATTCACCTAACTCAATCACGTTTGACTTAAGAGGAAGCGCTACTTCTCTACATTTCTAATTGTAGTTTCTTTGAAAATCTTTTCACACATAGCGTCTTCACTTGAAATTCTTTTCACTGGACTATATTCCTCTATCTCCCAAAATATTTCAATTTATTTTTCTATCAAACTATTTGATGAAAAATTGCAAAACTATTTTTATTTTTGAAAGTATTTCCTATGTTATTTATTTCCCCTGCAACTATCCATCCCAGCTTCGTTTTTTGTAACATTGGTTGTCCTTGACCTAATTGAATCTGACCTGAGGAAATCAAATGCCAGAAAATAGTCACACCTAAAATACCATCAATTTTTTCCGGTTCTGGAAAATCTTCATCTGCCAAGTTGACATTGTTTGAAATGTCTATATAATTTTTATTGATTTTCGTCATTGGAATACTATCCGAAATCGTGTCCATCATTAGAAATGTCGAGTTGAATTTATAATCTTTGAATTTTGAATAGACTATTATGTTAACCGAATGTTTAATGTTAAAAATTCCGTTACCAATACCAACAACTGGTATATGGGTCAAAATTCCGAAACTATGATATTTGATGTCCCGCGTCTTTAAAAAAAAAATTGGCAACTTTTAGACAAGAGTAATTGCAGTATACCATTCAATCAAACATTTTCGATATACCCATTCAGAAACTTTCGACAAATTTTGACAACAAGTATTTTATTTGTTGAAGCGAAGTGATCAAAAATCATTCCTCTGGACTGTCACAGTACCGAAGGTAGAGTATAATTTAGCGTATACTGACTAGACACTGGTAACTTCCATAGAGGTGAATAACTAATAAAAACACTTGAATATGCAGCAAACAAACTTTGGAAATTAATTTACTCGTTCGTTTTTAAATTTTCAGTAAATTTACTGAAAATCAATGTCCTTAGCTTCAACCGTCATTCCTCTGCCACAATTTTAAAATTCACTAATTGTACAGTAGATGACGCCCTTTCAGTTTTGTCAGTGACAGAAGGCAAGTTGAAGTTTCACAAGTTGAAAACTAGGGTTGTTGATAAAAGTAATTGTCGTGGTTGTTTGTTATTGGTGATTTTGAAAGAAAATCGAGGTAAGTCACACTCAAAAATATCATTCCTCTGATAGTTAGTTTAGGAATATTAATTGTACAGTTTCCATTTAAACATTAGAGAGAGTTTCGTATTATTCTCTTGTATTTCCTCATGCAAATTGTGAGGTTATGGGGTTAGAGCAGAGTGCATCAATTCAGGAAACATTGAAAATCGGCATTCCTCTGTCGTCATTCCTCTGGCTCCTTGTCAGGCAGAGGAATGATGAGTATCCAGAGGAATGACGTTACAATAACCGTATTCCTGTTTGTAGTGAACATTGATAATTGTGTAAAGTTCAAGAAGGCAGTTTGATGTTGGAACTGTAATTACCTTTCTCACTTCTTCATTTCTTGCTTATTGGCTTTTATTTCAAATACATTTGCAGTAGTCGTTTCTCCTTTGGCAGCATAATTTGAAACCATTGGTTAGATCCAATTATTTTACTGCTCATACTACTGGAAGCGACAGTTTCAGGGAAAATGGTGAATTCAGTATAAATTGACACGGTACTTTCACAACAAATCAATATCTTGCACCAATTCTTTTTTTTTTTTTGTGTTCAGATAAGAAGTAATGGCCAAAGTATGAACAGAACGTGATAACGCGGAAAGGTTGAGAAAAAAGCGAGAATCTGAAAAACGCAGATATGAGAGGCTGAAGCAAGACCCTGAAGGCAGAAATAGACTAAGGCAAAAAGAAAGGGACCAATATCTGAAGAAAAAAGCTAAGAAAATCGTGAAACCAGTTGATCAAATGACTGAGAGAGAGAAGCGTGTGAAAAGAAAAATATGGAGAGAACATTCGAGAAGCTACAGAAATAGGAAGAAAGATGAAAATAAATATATCGCAGTAAATACCCCTCCTTTGTCTGAAAATGAAGAAATTGAGGTTCAAGCTCCTCAAAGATTTCGAACAGTTCAAGGACAAAGAAGGGCAGCAAAAAACAGAAAAGCGAGAAGTAGAGAAATGAGACAAAACACGAATTGATCAGAAATCTTCAAAGAAGAGTCGAAAAGTACAAAAAGAAGTGTGAACGTTATAAGAAAAGAAAGGAAAAGAAGCAAACCAAGGATGAAGTTCCAACGCCTGCAACTAGGGTTCAACAAATGCTATCACATGAGAAGAAGAAGGTTGATGTTGTGAAACGATTACTATTTGCAGAGGCTATCGATGATCAACTGAAGAATAATTACGAAAATCTAAAGGGTACAAAAGAAAAGCAGGCATTTAAACTTATGCTGTCAGGAGAAATATTGAAGAAATATCGTCTGCAAAGTGACGTGAAAAAGATTTTCAAGCGGGGATCGTTATCAGAATTAGGCAATGGAAGAACATTGTTGAATTGTTATAACAGACAAAGAAATTCTGCACAAATTAATAGAAAAAAGAATGCCATTTGGAAATTCCTTGAATCGGATATTAATAGCAGGATGTGTCCGGGAAAAAAAGATTACTGCTCAAAAAATAAAGTTATTAAATAAAAGCGTTATTTGACCGACACAATAAAAAATTTGCATAAAAAGTTTTTGAGAATCCATCCTGACATTCCTATCAGTTATGACTATTTTGTCAAGAATAAACCTTTCTGGATAGTTTCTAGGAAAGTGACGGATCGTGATACATGTGCATGTACAAAGTGTTCGAATATGACATTGATTGTCTTTTCGTTATTCAGACTGGGCGTTTTCAAGACTGGTAACATGGCGAAGATAATACAATATTATTGCTGCGTTGAGAAAACTAAGGAATGTCTTCTGCGGGAATGTGAGAAATGTCGCAAACTAGCAGCCTCGTATAGCAACCACGATCCTCTTTTGAAAAGTCATTACTTCAAATGGATAAACAAGAAAGAAACATATTATGACAAGAAGTCTCAGAAAGAAAAGGAGGTGAAAAAAATCGTCAAAGAAAAATTTCAAGGAACGACAAGAGAGATAATACAGGAGTTTTAAGGTACTATTATCAACTATCTTCAACATAAAGGACGGGTTTTGCATCAATTTTTGCATATCAAACAGTTGAAGAAATATTTGAAAAGAAACGAAATTATTGTACATATGGATTTTAGTGAAAACTATTCACTAAAATATGCTGAAGAAACTCAATCTTTCCATTTTCGAGGATCCAGGCAGCAAATTACCATTCATACTGTGGTCATTTGTTCAAAAAGTAATGACGAAATTAAAACAGAATCTTTCTGTACACTATCTTCATCCTTGCAGCATGACGTTACTTCCATCTGGGGTCACCTTAACCCCATACTGAATTATGTTGATGAAAAGTATGATGCAGATACCATTCACTTTATTAGTGATAGCCCTTCAACGCAATATCGGAATAAGACCATGTTTTATTTCTTGGGAAAAAAGCTATCAGAAATATATCCCAAGTTAAAATCATTTACTTGGAATTATCAAGAAGCGGGTCATGGAAAAGGTGCCCCAGATGGCATTGGTGGGGTGACCAAAAGGACTGCAGACAGGCTTGTTGCACAAGGAAAGGATATCGCATCTTTTGATGCATTACTTCAAGGATTGAAAGAAAATGTTCTAGGAGTTACTTTCTTCGTTGTAACTTGTGAAGACATTGAGATTATGGCACATAAAATCATTCAATCTGAAATAATGCTTTTTCGAGGAACCATGAAGGTTCATCAAGTATCTTCTGGAATTTCCCTAAGAACACTGCATTTTTATAAGTTAAGCATATCAGCCCCAAATACATCCTCCTCGATATCATCGAAGTATTTCATAGGATCCTTAGATTATCAAACCGATCACGAGTCTGATTCTGACGATTCAAACAGCCAAATCATAGATCTGGGCCAGTTTGATGTTTCAGAAAAATTGAACTATGAAGATGTTTATTCAGATGTTGAAGAAGCTGGGACTACAAGTCGAATTGCTCCAGATAATAATCTGGTGTTGATTCCCAATAATATTGTGACTGGAATTTATGTGCTTGTGAAATTGGCTACCAAAAAGAAAAGCTACAGATATGCGGCTGTCACACTAAGTGATTTAACAGAAGATTTCGAAGTTAAAGTGGCTTTTCTTCGCGTATGTGAGTTTGAAGGTTGTCAAGCCTTTAGACTCGACGAAAATGATATGGCATTCATAGAGTATGACCAAATTGTGGCAGTTTTACGCATTCCAACTATTTGTTATTCCAAGAAAAAAAGTTATTACAAATTTACCGAAGAAATTGACGTGTTCGAGCAAGGATGAACTGCATAACGAGTGAACAACTACAATAATGATAATTCAAGATGTCCATGTTATGTTTTATATTTGTTTGGAATTTGAAAATAATATTTATTTCAGTTGCCGTTTTCACAAGAAACATTTTTATGTATTTTATAATAAAGGATTATATAAAATTAGGCCATAATATCATTCCTCTGTCACCTTCATCATTCCTCTGATGAAGCTTTTGTTAAAACCAGGTCTAAATCTCGAATAATCGAAAATTGAAAATGATCCGTATGTGATTCCTATAACTCAATAATAAACAATTATAAATAATATAAAATTCAGCCACCTCGGTAATAAAAATTTTTCAAAGTTTTCGTAATACAAATAACATAGTTATAAAATTTTTACCCATATTTACCCCAATCACTGAAAGTTGCAACTTTTCAATAAATACCCTCGTAATGAAATTCGACTGACTTCCACAGTCTAACAGCATTCTACACCTATATAGATTGCCATGAATGTCCGCTGTAAATTGCCGTTGATGATAAAAATGTCAGCTTCGCGTTTCGAAACATAACTCTTTGTAGGTCCTCCTCTTGGAAGTTGAGTTTTGTTATTTTTGAAACCTGATATTGAATGTTTGTCTGACATCCCCTGTGCGTTTGAATCGTTTGTTGTGATTGCGTTGTCCTGACTGGTTATACCACCCTGTGTAAATTAATGTTTTGAATCATTTTCCATGCATGAGTAGCTTTTTGAGACCCCCTGTATGATGGGGTCTGAATTCACTTGTGATGAAATATTCCCCGTTTCTTGTATATTGTTTTCCTGCCCTGAATGAAACTGATCATTTGCATATAATAATATATTGTGCTTCTTTCCGCAGTACTTGCAGCCCCTCAATGTACAATCGTGAACCCGTTGGCCCTGCCTAAGGCAGTTCCAACATACATTAGAACGTTTCACCTCATCGCGTCTTCCGTTAGTTGATAAACTCAAAAACTTCTTGCAAATAAACAATGGATGATTTTCCTCACAAATAGAACAAGCCTTCTTGGAAGTCATAAATGTTTTTGATGATATATCAAACCTTGCTTCACCAATTTTTTCTCCAGTTTTATTTGGCTCAATGGTTTCAAGAAGTGAGCACCTTTCTTCCAAAAAAGTTGAAAGAAAATTATGGTTGCGAATTTACTTCATTTTCCTATTTTTGCAATTACTTTTTAGTAAACGCATCCAATTTCGATTCTAAAATGAAAATTAGTAAAGTATCCCAAGAATCGACGGGATGTCCTAATGACTTGAGAGCTCTTGAATCCTTCCTAATCTGCTCCAAAAATTTTCTTATATGAGTGTAGGACTCCTTTATGATTGTTGGGAAATTATGCAAAGATTCTATATGACTAAGAGCAATAATTTTTTTATTTTCAAACCTGGATTTCAATAATGACCATGCTTCCTTGTAATTACCTGCAGAAACCTCTAGCCAACGAATAACTTCATACGCATCCCCTTTCAAGGAATTTTTTAAATAATAAAACTTCTGAATATCAGTGAGAGTTTTATTAGAATGACTTAAGGTATTGAAAGTGTCCGAAAATTCCATCCAATTCTTGTAAGACCCTTGGAATGTCGGAATTTCCATTGTTGGAAATTTAACATTTTTGAAATTTGAGTATGTGCTGAATGCGCAATTTTTGATTCTGCGAGAGCGATTGATTCGAAATATGAATCCTCAAACAAATTTCGCTCTTGTTCTTGCAAATCAGAATGATCTATATCAAGCTCTTCTATTTCTACTTGCAAAATGTTGAATTCATTCCAACACTACTTGCACTTTTCAATTCGTCCCGGTAACTGCCCTATTTTATTCTGTGTAATTGATTTTAAAAATTTCACAAATCGTGTTAATTGCCCCTTGACTATACCTCGTTTTCTGACAAGCTCATTCAAATCTGTCATTTTATAAAAACTGTTGTGTTAAAATGCCAAAAATATCAATGAAGTTCACCTAGCAAAAACACAACCAGATGGTGTCAAATTCAATTTGAGAGATAGGGAATGAACGCACAGCCTGCCGATGTATGTGTATGATGTAGCTACCTGCTGCCCAAAATGCCAATAGATCCTGCCAATGTATTTCAGCTGCTCAGTTCCCCCCGAGGAAATCCTTGGTGCCTCCAATTCACCCTCTCGAATTATCGTTATTTTATTGTGTACTTGCTTTTGGACTGTCTGCCGTTGATTTAATTCTTGGACAGAACGTCCGACTCGAAGAATGTATTTCAGCTGCTCAGTTCCCCCCGAGGAAATCCTTGGTGCCTCCAATTCACCCTCTCCAATTGCCGTGTACTTGCTTTTGGACTGTCTGCCGTTGATTTAATTCTTGGATAGAACGTCCGACTCGGAACCAAATTATGTTGAATGTTCAACTGTATTCTATTTGGGTATTTTCAATGAAAATACATGTAAACATTTTTTTACTCATTTTGTTTGAACGAGCTTTTTTAGAATTTTAGAACAACAACAAAAGAGTACATATGTCATACTGACAGTTGTGGTATCAAGTTTCAAAAGACCTTCAACTGGTGTGCCACGAAAGTTTTGAAATTTCTGGATTCAGATCTGATCCAACAGAGAACTGTTCTTGAATCAGTCCAAAAAAACATATCCTCAACAGTTGGTTCATGTTTTCTCTTGATGGAATCAGCCAGTCGACTTGCCATTACCGCTGCTCAAAATTCCAAACGTGGTATTGACATAGGACGTACAGGAGCAACTTGAGTTTTAGATATAACATAGGACACGTGAACTTCCTCACTATCATCGAACCGAAAATATCCCACCGATCCAAAGGCTTGTTCCCCAGCATCATCAAATATATGCAATTGTATATTCCATATTAGTGAATTCTTTGCACTTTGCAGGTTATAACATTGCGGAATTTTTAGTTGTCGTATGTTATCCAATTCTTTCAACCAATTGAAATTTCATCGTCATGATTTATTCCACTCCTCCAAATATCCTATAGAAGTATTTTCCCATTCTCCAAATAATGACCAAAAATCCGATAAGGTCATAAATAGACATGATGACTTTCAAAATGTCACGTTCAGTTTGATTTTGTTTTCCTGATAAAACACCATTTTGAACTTTATGAGAATTCAACGGAAAGTAGAAGATGTCTTCATTTGTATCCCATTTCAAACCTATGATTCTTTCGGATGGAAAAATACAATAATTTGCCAACAAATATGCTGAATTTTTCAGTTAGTGGAATGCTGTTGAGAACTTCTTTGGAATTACTTGCCCAACCTCGCAACTCAAAGCCTCCTTTTGCATGTATCATGATTACCTCTTCTACCAAACGAGTTGCTTCCTCCCCTATATCTGCTCTATCAAGGTAGTCATCCATATAATGTTTGTACCTGATGTCTTCGTATGCTCTTGGAAATTCATCTTTGAATTCTGCAGCATTCTTATTTTTTATAAACTGGGCAGAAAATAATTGTTTCCATTGCATATACTGAGGGAACCAATTGTTTCTTGTCATCTCTCCACAAAAATCTCTATGCTGATTGGTGTTATCTTCTTATTTTCACTTTACAGAACATTTCTTTCAAATCTGATGAAAGGTTATAGATTTTTGTCGAAACTTCATTAGAATTTCAAATCGTTCAAACTGCGTCCCTCCACTTTACCAGCAGCATCGAATACAAATCTTATCTTATAAGGTTTATTTCCATTAGTAACTGCGAAATGCGGAAGATGCCATCTACTTTCCTTGCATTCTTCTTCCTCTTCTTTTGGAACTTCCTCTACATTACCCTTTTCTAAATATTCCTAAATTTTATTTTGATAAGAAAGAACGAATTCTTGATTTTTCCCTTTCTTCTTTACAATTAAGTCAATCTTTGAAGAGCAACAGGTTATCTGGAAATTCAGCCTCATCTTCCTTCCATAATTACCCTATTTCTCATCTATCACCTATCCTTCTTGTTATTTTTCCTTTCAAAGCAAGGGCTTGTTTATCTTCCTTGGACATGATTGATTTATCTGGAATCTCTACTCCAAGGGACTCTGTGGAAAAAAAAATACTTTACCAGGCTATGTAATTCGTCGGGCTGTTTTATGCCTTGGTGTTTCACATGCAGAACAATTATATTATCAATTCTTCCGTGGAACTGTTGAACATTATTTTCATGAAGAATCCATCCAAGTATCATCCTTGATAAGGCAGGTGAATTTTTTGGACTTTCCACAACTTCTCTACTTGTGATCAGATCCCAGTGATCTTGTCTAATTTCGGAGTTACGTTGGTATAGCGAGGAAAATCAATTCTTCGTAAATGTCTCCACTTGTTTCTAAATTTTTGTGCATTCAGAGTATAGGCATTATTGAGTGTTTACTCTTTTTCGTTTAACCGGCAATACTGAAGCAAACCTTTGCTGACAGTACTTCTTTATTCATTTCTTATCTCTCCTTTCGAACCTATACCCTGCGCGAATTATTCATCTATCAACGTGATAGTGGATTCTTCGTCAAAGAGGGCATATGTTTGAACTTCGTTACTCTGAGTTTTGATTGTGACTGGGGCAACTCATAGAAGAATTTCATTTCGAAATGATTTTGTTATATGAGCTACTAATTCTGAGTTATTCTTTTCTTCTTCTTGTTGCTTTTCCTCTTGATCATTTCCCATTCGCTTTTTTATATTTCTCATCATGAAATAGCTCATGGTAATACTTTTCACAACCATTCAAACCACTTTTTTTCTTCTAGTGCTTGCTGTGATTCTATATGCATGAAAAGCATATAATGTTGATTTTATTGAAAATATGAACAGGATGTTCATAAAGTCAGTTGTGGAATCATCTGCGACTGAAAGTTGGAAGTTAGTCGCTATTTTCCATCGTACAAGATAACCTCTCTTGAAAGGGATTCATGCTTAGCCGGGGAAGTAGTTGTTTTCTGTTAGATATTACAAAAAGTAATAACTTCAATTTTATCGTAGGTTTTTTCCATTTCCAGAACAGTCATGTATTGGTTCAATTTTCAATTGAGAATGTTTCTCTTTATACAACATATATTGTTATTCTTAACATGTTTCTATTTATCATTTTGGAATAATTTTTTAAATTTATCACATTTTTCCATAATGTGATCAAGCTTACAATATCCACACACAGTAGTCCTCCTCTTGGTTTCCATAACTTGATCAGTGGTAACCAGAGTAGTATTGTATTAACCTTTTGAGGTCTGCTGAAAGTGAGTTATTAGTTTTTGAGGCAATAATGCCTGTACCTAGCTCGATCCTTCTGCTTCATTCCAATTCCACTATTGAAAACTTCTCAACAGTATTCAGCCCGTTTTGTAGCAAGCTTCTTTCTCCAATTTAACTGCATGGAATGAGGCAATCTCAACAGGCCACATATTGTTCAACATTTACTTAAATAAATGAATAAATAATTCGACATCTAAACATGGCCTACAAAAATTAACGTAATTCAGAAATAAAAAAAGTAACTATTCTAATTAGCACTAGTCACCCAAGAACATATGTGCAAAATTTATGAGACTTAAGAAAGGCGTACCACTCACCTATAGCACACGGACAACACCTGATCAATCAAAATTATTTCTTGTCAATATATTAACAACAGTTTCGTATCTGTGTCTTGTGATTTATATTTATGATTATTAAAATCATATGAATATTTTCATCTTACAACTGTGTATTTTTTTCTTCGCATGTATTTTTTTTCACATTTATAGTTTTATCGTCGAAATCAGTACGTTTTTCATCCCACGATTGTGTTCTTCACCTTTGCATATATAATTTTATATTCACATTTATGGATTTACATCAAAATTTTCATTCTAGGATCTGTACAAGATTCATATGATTCTTCTCGATCACACTTTCATTTTCCCACAATTTTTCATTGGTATAGTGTAATTTTCATATATACACCAAGCAATAGAGCAAAAATGAGTGAGTTTTTAACAAAAATACTAGTAGGAAACCGACTATGTCATTACATGAAAGACAGTCCTCGGTTATATTCTGTTATATTTTCGACTCGCAACTGTCGTTTATTAATTAGTTATAAACATTTAGATGACAACAAAAGAGTTTTTTTTTTTTAATTTCTTTACTTATGAAATGAAAATTAATAGAGCAATCTGGTTGCTCCAGTGAGATGAATTGTAGATTATTGAAATACCAACGAAATGGGGATATGTTTTACGAATCATTTGTAATGGAGAAAAACTGGAAAAACCGGAAAAATATGCTATTTTAAAAAAAAAATCCTAACTTTACCATTTTTCAAGAAGTAGGATTGGTCTTTCTCATATGAAAGTATTGAATCATGTGTTCTTCATGTGTGCACAAAACAGGTGCAGTCGTATAAGTAGTTTTGGCACAATAGCAATTTATTTGCACTTATAGCTTGCCTGGATGCTCTAGTGATGGCCCGATTTTATTTTCTCAAACAGATTGTGAAAGAAGAAGTATAGTACTACAAAACTTATATTCTCATTTTGCGCTACAATGTTGCGAAATAGGTAAAAAATTCATGCAAACATAACTGAAAATAGCCGAGCCCGCGTTTGCTGCCGAGTGGTAGGAGAGTCCGGGAGCTGAGGGGAATTATTCTAATAAACTGGTTACGTGATCATCGACCGCTTCCACCAGCTCGACCGTTTTCAGTCATGTTTGCAAAAATTTTTCACCCATCTCGCAGCATTTTAGCGCAAAATGAGGATAAACTTTTTGTGGTACTGTACTTCTACTTTCAAAATCTGTTTTAAAAATTCGAATCGGACTATCACTATAGCATCCAAGCACGCTGCAAGATCAAATTGCAATTGTACAAAAACTAATGATCTGTCAGAGCTTGTTTTGTGCACACATAAAGTGTACATGATTCAATACTCTCATGAGACCCTATTTCTTGAAAAATGGCGAAGTAATGAATTTGAAAAAAAAATTGTAAAAAGTTTTCCTCCGTTATTAATGATCTGATCGGGTCGTAAAATATTTCATTTTGTTCGCAATTCCATTATCTACAATTATTTCAATAGGAGAAACCAGATTGCTTCATTAGTTTTCATTTTATAAGCAAAACAATTTCAAAAACAGGTTTTTTGTCATTCAAATGTTTATAACAAATTAATAAATGACAGCTGCAAGTCGAAAACATAACAGAATATAACAACGAACTTTCATTCATGTGATGGTACAGTCGGTTTTCTACTATTATTTTTATTTCTATTGTAACGAAGTTACTAAGTTTCTAGTTTTCAAACAGGCACATGCAACCAGTTTATATATAATTACATACTTATTCATATCTCCGTTATGAATCGGCATAAAAATGCCAGTTTTAGTTGTAAATATTCCATTTATTATCCCTGTGTAAATAGAACCCTCAGTATACGCGCATCCTGATAAAGTAAATACGATCTCTGGATATCACGTACCAAAGCCCAATTCAGAGCGCTGCCCCTCTCCGCGAAAATAAAAGCCTCCAGGTGAATGATGTGGCAGGAAGTTCAGTTTGGCTCGAGCAGGCGTTCGACGATACACGAAATCTAAGAGAGACTGGCCGGCTGACGTCACCGAAGGAAGGTAAATATTGAATTGTCGCTAAGTCCGATAAACGATCTACGCAAGCGCAACTGAGCTTGGGAGGGGATGGCTAGGCTAGCTTCCGACTGAAGTGGTCTTTGAAAATCAGTTGTGTCCGAGCCGAGCGAGAGTCAACCACGCGAAGAAGCAGTCCAGCCAAACAGCCGAAGCCGGGAAAACACTAAGTGTGTAAGTTACCTTTCTGCGCATGACGAATAAATTAGGAGAGGGAGCAGAATAGCTGCAATCCTTTTCAATAACGCGACGACCGTTCAGTTGTGTGCCCGCCGTTGAACCAGACTACAAGCTCCACGAGAATATTGGTGAGACATTGTGCCTGATAACAATTAGATTTTGCTTATTTTCATGCCACGTTCTATCTTGTTTTCCGACGAATGAATTATTGATTGACCATTGTGTGGCTACACAGGTCCCGCTTTGTCTGAAAGGCCCGTTGTGAGATTTCACAGAGCTATTTGTTTTCTATTCGTAATATTGATTCTATTTGAAGGATACCTTTTGAGATTTCACAACGACATCTTGTTGTCATATAATTTTGTGGTAGTGACCATTGTGTGGTTACACAGGTCCGGCTTTATGTAATGGGCCCATTGTGAGATGTCACAGAGTCATTGTTTGTTCGTGCATAACATTCCTTCTATTTGAAGAGTACGTTGTGAGGTCTCAAAGTACCGTCTGTTATTATATAATTTCTTGATAGTCCATTGATCGTTGTGTGGTTACACAGGTCGTATCGATATAATCTTCCTGTCTTACCGCAGACCGGAAGAATATCCGTTGTGAGGTTTCACAGGATATTGTTTATTGAGTACAGTCAAGAATATCACCCTGAAAATATTTAAAGTGAAAAGATAGAACGTGGTTCAGCACTATGTCGCTCTCATTTGTACAACCATGAGTAAGAATCAATGTCTAACCACTTTTGCACGCCCGTAGAGCTTATCCGCCGCCGGAACGCGTCGCTTCCTATCGCTTCGTAGTAATTCATCCAGATTTTCCGCTTGAGAATATCGTTAATCCGTCCCGCATGCCGCTAAGCTTTCGCAACACTGTTTTTTTTAATAGCCTTCCCTGTATATTTTATTGAAATAAGTTCCCCTGTATATGTTCCTAGGAACTTGTTGCAAAACCCCTTTCCTCCGCATGTACTTAGTGAATTATGCTTTATAATACCGTTCGAATAGTCTGCCCTGTATATTTTATTGGAATTGGTTTTCCTGTATATTAAAGTATTAATAAAAACTGCTTTATATATTACTTGGTGTTATAATTTCTGTGCTTATTGTTTTGTTGGTTTTGAGTAACATCTTGGCAGCAAATACCCAGGTACTCAGCCCAGCTGGGCAATTAAAGCCTGCCCTTTTGGCCGTCAGCGGAACTGGTCAACACCACAACTGACCCCTGGAGTATTTAACTTCTTCACTGCAGCTCCCCGGAGCAAGTGGCCCTTCACACGTTAAACAGAGGTGGCGCCCGAGGAAACCGAAACCTGGACTCGGCGCCAAAGTGACCCGTAACGACGAAAAAGTCTTTACACTATTGATTGGCCTGATATTGTACCTTTACCCGTGGAGTGGTGAACACTGATAAAAATACCTGCATCAACAAGCTTGAATAATTCTCAACGTGGAAAGACACAATGGTCACTTGATATCTTCCAATATAATTGTTTAATGCCAAGGCTTAAAGGTCCCCAATCAAGCGTTTGACCATGCTTCTACCAGCTCGAGTATATCGAAAAGACTGACATATTTCCATCTGGAACTAACAAATTTTCAAAACCAGTGTTGCCAAGGAACATATTCTATATATTCAACAGAAGAAGGTTGCATCTCACTATGGAGATAAAGAACATAACAGTCATAACCAGTTATGATATATCACACAATACGAATGTGAAAGATAACGAGAACAACTTAAGTTCAAACGTAACCTTTTCGAAGCCCTAGTTATAATCAAAATAGTCGCTCGTAAAAAATAACGATCCTCCCAACGTGACCTCAGTGCCGTCCTTAGGGTGGAGCGAGTGGGGGGGCCGCTCCAGGTCTCGCACTTAAAAATTGAGAAACATTTGGATGAATGACGATAACATTTGATTCAAAGTTTTTTTTTGTGTGGAGGATATTCATTTCTTGCCATAGATTTTTGAAAATTTTAACCTTCCACAGTCTGAAAATGAAAAAATGTTAATTCAAGGAATCAGTAAAAGTGTGGAAGGGCAATGATCAATTTGCCCCGATACGTTACTGCATTTAGAAGGCTGTTGTGTTGGGACCAGTTATTTGATTTTGTCTGTAACGTATAATATGCTGATTTTGCCTATCTGAAAAAACCAAATGAAGTTCAAATTAACTTCTCAAATGCTCCTCTATATAAAAAAAAAAACATTTACGTTTTGGAGACTATATCTGCCTCCGTTATCAAAAATCACTGAAAATTTATTTTTATTAGGTCTGGAGATGAAAAGATCTGTTTTTGACAAAGATAAATGAAATCTGCCAAGAGTGACCAAGACATTTTTTATGATGACATTTGCTATCTCGGGACATACAGGGTGTCTGGTATCAATCAATCACCATCCTGTTATTCCTCAACTAGGGGTAAAACCATGTGCTGTTCACTTCGAGTGAGTTGGTGGAAAAACCGTTCGTTGATAATAGAATGCAGACAGTTTTATTCAACTTTCTCCTTTCTTGATTTGATTCGCTCATTCAAATTTTTGTGTCAATCCATCTCATCTTATGATCGCTATCAGTTGTGTTCGGATATTTTGGAACCAGTTATTTTTCGATTTCGTACATAATTTTTATGTTATTCCTTTCACACAGTTAATGGTCTTGATGTTTCACCTATAATAACTTCCGCCACACGAACAAGGTATGTTGTAAACATAAATTTTTGAATACTCATCTGTGTTCTTTGTTTTGTGTGTTTAAATATTGATCTCAATGTAATGGTTGTCTTGAAGTTTGTTCTAACATCATTCCTAAGGCTTATTCGTTTTATCTTTTTAGACAATCCGGAGACATGAGGTATGTTGGTTGTTGGATGTGTATAGGGATGAAGTACTTCTGGTGGTGGTGTTTGTTTGGTGTATTACTGTTTTCAATTTCATGTATAGGTTTTTCTACGTATTGTTCTGGATAAGCGTTTTCTTTGAGAACAGACTTCATAAGATTTAATTCTTCTTCTCTCTCTATTGCACACATTTCACAATTCGTTTCTTTTTGCTGGTGTGGTAGTTAGAGGTATAGTTAAGATATCAGTGTGGTTTTTTTCAATGTACAGTCGTATTGACTCGATATAAGAAAGGCATTTGATTATCTTATTCTGCTTCTGAATATAATTTTTTTGTCGATTTTTGTTTATTGATATAATCTAAAATAGGTTTAAGTCATCTCTACTTTTATTCCAAATGGCAAACACAGCATCAACATACATCCAGCATAGCCTGGGACCATTCTCGCATGTTTTAATAAAACATTCCTCAAAATGTTCCATACAAATATTACTCAAAACGGGCGAAAAGGGCCATAGCCATACTAAATTATTGTTGATATAAATCATTTTTGAACTGTAAGTATGTTTTTCCACAAAAGAGTTTTAAGAGTTCTATGATAGAATTGACAATTATTTTTGTTCTGGTATTCAATATGTCTCTTTCCACTTTGGTTTTATCAATTTTCAAAGTTTTTTATATTGGTAAATTCGTGAACAAGCTCTCAACATCAAAACTCACCAAAATATCTCCATAATGGATTGATGATTCTTCTAGTTTTTCTTAGAAGTGGGAGGTGTTTTTTATAAAACTATTTCTATTTCCAGATATTCGTCTCAGAATATTGAAGAGGTATCTGGCAATCTTTTGACATGGAGAACCAATGAAACTCACAATAGGTTTCAAATGATGTGTTGGTTTGTGTATTTTTTGCAGTCCGTAGGAATGTGGGGGTTTACTGTGGTGATAAACTAGGTTTGTGCGCTTTGCTTTCGAAAGCATATCTTTGTATTTCAAGGGTGTTCGATATATGTTTCTCTCTATAGATAGAGTTGGGTTGCCATTCAGTTTTTTGTATACGTTTTTTACTGGAGAAGTAGTGTCGTCATTTGGTATTTTGTTAGTAGTGTTAGGATAATTTGTGAGTTTGTTTTCATAATTTTCTGTGCAAATACTCCTAGCCCTCCAGTAGGTCAGCACAGCGACATAATCACTTTCTTAAAAGAGTCCTCTCAAAAATGTTTTGCTCCAGGCCTCGCATTTGCTGAGGAAGGCTCTGCGTGACCTAGCAAGCATGACCAGGTTCAAAAAGGGAGACCTACTTCGACAATATCTTTTTTCTACAAACGTCAAAAAATGACAAGGTTCGCGCATTGACAACAGTATGCGAAGTGGCACTTTTTTTTCATTTTCATTCGTTACCATGACACCGTGCGCGAAGTAATGTGCGAAATATATTTCGCACACTGCATGTAAACTATATGGGATTTTCATATTCTAACCTATATGGTCCTCAACTCCTCAATCAAGCAAAAAACAAGAAATCGTTTATTTATTGATGTAGAACAATAATTAAGGCTTTCAAATTGTGAGAGATATTTTTCTGGCTTTATTTGCTTCACACCACTCTTTAAATTGCTCATATGCATTTTCATACTGCCGCCTCGATTTCTCCGGTAAAAGGTTGGAAATTACGGAATTGGCCGCATCTATCAAGTTAGGTGGGGTACTGCTTAGTTCATCGTCGCTCGAAATTTCCATTCTTTTACAATAATAAATATCACGCACGAAATTGACGCGAATAAAAAGTCACTCCAAAATAATTATCAAGAACTGTCACTTTGAAATAATTTTCCACAAATGCCATTTTATTTCCATAGTTACAGTAATTACTTGATTTGGAAAAATTATTTAAGCCAGTTCAATACTATTTTTCATAGTAATTACTTATTTTAGAACAATATTTTTGACGTTTGTAGAAAAAATTTTGTTTGCATCTCATGCGCGAAATACTTTGGTAATCTCGACTATTTTTTTAACTCGGCTGCGCCTCGTTAAAAAAAATCAGTTCTCGATCACCAAAGTAGCATTTCGCGCACTAGATACAAAAATAACTATTGTGGTCTGTACTACTACTACTGCTACAAACAGTGGAAGGTGCACTACAGATACAGACTATCCAGAAAACAATGGAGATAGGCACCCAAACAGTGGACGATTGGGAGGAGAGAACTAATATGCTGAGCATAATAGAGAAAGAACTAGAGAAGGACCTGAACAAAGGAGAGATAGTATAACTTATGGGGATGCAATGGCCAGAGGAAGCCTTTCAGAAATGTAATAAAAGCAAAAAGGTAGAACTGATAGAAGACGGAAGGGTGGTCGTAATTATTACGAAACAAGGAGACATGGATATGGACACAACTACCAAAAAAGTAGCGGAGAGGAACCAACAAATCGCTAAAATCCTAGGGCAGCGGGAACTTGAAGCAGGAAGTCTGGTTTGAGCAAAAACGGTTAACAAAATGATGAAAGAGCAAGGGATTTCAACGAGACAGAAGAAAAATACACATACATTATCACCACAGCGGGGGCGAGAGAAGAAGCAGACAGAAGGGACATCAGAACGAACCTGAAGATATACAGAAGGATCGGCACCAATGAAATAGTATGCGTAGCAACAAAAGAGCTGGATGATGAGAGCATTAGAAAGTTCTTAGAATATGAAGGTAGAAAACATGAAGCGGATGTCGTGCTATATGGAGAAAACAACACGCAAACAAACTAGGAAAAAGCAGGACGAAGAGGTTTTTATCCTGAAGCCAACAGGGCAAATGACATACGCCCAACTCATAAAAAATATGAAGGAAAAAGTAGATACAGGAGGTATAGTTATTGACCAAATCAATAAAACATATAACGGCAACGTACAGATCAACATGAAAGGCAAAGAAGAGAAGAGCAGAGCTCTCTTCCGGGAAGCTATGACCAAAGAACTGAGCAGAGAGGCCAAGGTACATATGAAGCAGAATACCCAAACGTTTATGATACTGGACATAGACGTGACGGTATCGGAGGAAGAGGCAAATTAAATTATCGGAAAAAATTTATGATGGAGAAATCAAATACGCTTTCATCGCAATCAGAGAAAACATGGCTAAAATACTGGAGAGTGTTTGATATTTGAATTGTATGAAAGAATTGATTCGAATGCAGAATCGTAGAATAAGTTTCTATTTTTCGTTTCTGAACAGAGTTTGTTGTAGTAACATGAAAACAAGTAATTGACAATTAAAAAATGTCAGTGTGAAGGACGAAATCGTGATCGCTCTCTGGTGGAGAGGATTTTCTACTGGGGAATCTTGAAGTCCTCGACATGGCCCCCGCCTTGAAAGGATCGGCTTTCAACGTATTCTAAAGGAAGTGGGCATATTCTTGCAAAGGACCTCCTAACCAATCCTGTGGAAGTTTGTATGGACGCTACACGGTTAATACCATCCTTGCCTGGGTGCAAACATTCAATTCTCCCTAGCTTCCAAACCATAGGGGGTTGATTGATTTCTTTGATGAGCACAAGGGTACCTTCTGTCAGCGATCCTTGCGATTTTTTCCATTTCACTCTCTGCTGTGTTTCGGAAATGAATTCTTTGCTCCACCTCTCCCAGAAATGGCGAATAACTTGCTGCAGCCTTTGGTAGGAAGAAAGTCTATTTTCCGGAATATCTCTGAGATCAGGATTTGCAACAGCCGTTAGTGGTCTTCCAATTAGGAAGTGCGCTGGGGTTAAAGGAAGGAAGTCTGTAGGATCGGATGAGAGGGGGGTGAGAGGTCGTGAATTTACTATTGCTTCGACTTGAGTGATTAATGAGTAAAGTTCTTCAAAAGTTAAATGGGCTTTTCCCATCGTTCGCTTTAAGTGATGTTTGGTTGATTTTACACCAGCCTCCCAAAGACCACCGAAATGTGGAGAATATGGTGGAATGAATTTCCAATCAATTTCTTCTAAAGAAAAAGCATTAGTCAGCTCGTTTTCGTTTTTCTGAATGAAATCACCCAGCTCATTGAGTTCAGACTTGGCTGAGACAAAATTTTTGCCATTGTCTGAATATATCTTGTGAGGTTTTCCTCTCCTGGAAACAAACCGACGAAGTGCTAGAATAAATGCATCTTTCGTCAGGTTTGAGACTAACTCAAGATGGATAGCCTTAGTTACAAAGCATATGAATAAGCACAACTTACAACCTCGGCCTCTTCTATCTTTTACTATGAAGGGGCCTGCGTAATCAACCCCAGAAATGTAAAATGGCGGTTGAGGTTCCAGTCTTTCGAGGGGTAAATTACCCATTAAGGGTTGTATGGATTTAGGTTTATTTCGGAAACACATTATGCACTGATGTACGATATGTTTTGCTAATGAGCGACCAGAAGTTGACCAGAACTGTTCCCTAGTTGAATATAATAATTGTTGAGGACCAGAATGCAACAGCTTTTTATGCTCGTGACTGAATAATAGTTTTGTGAAGTGGTGTTTGTGAGAAAGTATGAAAGGATGTTTTTTCTGAAAGGAGTATGAAGAATTTGATATTCTACCCCCAACTCTAATTATACCTTCTTCATCTAAAAATGGGTTGAGGCTGAGAATTTTACTAGTTGAATTTATTTTCTTCTTATTTTTTAGCCTTTCGCACTCATCGGGAAATGACTCGCTTTGGGACAATTTAATTAAGAGAATATGTGCAGTTTTATGTTCGTTAAGAGTAAATAATTGAGATTATTTATCACGCTTCTTTGATATATTGTTTATAAATCTGATAACATAAGCCGCGCTTCTTTCAAGCCTGTTCAAATTTGAAAAATTTCCAAATTGTATTAGTTGGGATTTTTTCGTTGTATGAAATGAATGTGTGTTTTTCTTCAATTCCGATAACTCTTGAAATGTAACTAATTTTGACTTTAGCCATTGGCATTCATCTTCCTTCAACCAGGAAGGGCCGTGCCACCAACATGAAAGTGAGATCATTTCATTTGATTTAACTCCTGTGGATAATAAATCTGCAGGATTATCGGTACCAGGAATGTGATGCCAAGAGTCAAGGCTTGTTTTTTCTTGTATCTCTGCAACACGATTCGCAACGAAGATTTTTAATTGATTAGGTGGCGTTTTGAGCCAACCTAAAACTATTGAGGAGTCTGTCCAAAAAACTCTTCTGTCTAATTTTGTTTCGAACGATTTCGAAACCTTATCTGCTAGTCTTGCAAGAGTTAGAGCTCCAGATAATTATAACTTTGGAAGTGAAACGGTTTTCAATGGAGCTACCTTTGCCTTTGAGCATAACAAGTGGACATGAATATTGCCATCAGAGTCAATGGATCGTATATATATGCAACCACCGTAGGCATTTTGAGAGGAATCACAGAAGCCGTGCATTTCTATAAGTCTGGGATCCTGACAAATGACGTGCCTATTGATTTTCAACTCATTCAAAAGTGGTAGTTCAGATTTGAACTCTGTCCACGTTGATTGTAAATCTGAGGAAAGGGTCTCATCCCAATTTACCTTTTCCAACCAGAGTTTCTGCGTGATGATTTTTGATATTATCGTGACAGGGCTGATTAGGCCAAGGGGATCAAAAATCTGGGAAATGCACGAAAGGATTGTGCGCTTTGTAATGGTTTCGTTATTTGGCGTTTGTATTTTGAATATCAACATATCTGATGTGGGTATCCATGCTAAGCCCAACGTTTTCGCGTTTTCATTTATACCAAAATCGACCATGTTGAAGTTATGTTCAGAATTGAGTACGTATTTTAGTACTTTTGGTTCATTAGAATAGAATTTTCTCAATTCGAAACAACCTTTTGTAAGAACCAGTGACACCTCCTTGCAGAGACGCGCTGTTTCTCCTACCGAATTTCTCCCGAAAAGTAGATCGTCTACGTAAAAATTTGATTTTATAATATGTGCTGCTTCGGTATAATTTGATTCATTTTCGTTTGCCAGTTGTGTGAGACAACGAATTGCGAGATATGATGACGCCGCTTCGCCGTATGTAACAGTGTTAAGTTCATACACGGAAAGCGGGTCTTCGGGACTTTTTCGTCAAAAAATCCTCTGTAAAGATCTCTGTTCGGGTTCTATGAGAACCTGACGATACATTTTGGCCAAATCTCCGCATACCACATAAGAATACTCGCGAAAACTTAACACTAAAGAAATCAGTTCCCTTTGAATAGTGGGACCTACCATTTGTAAATCGTTCAAAGAGTATTGGGATGAAGTTACAGCAGACGCATCGAAAACCACTCGTAATTTAGTGGTTAAACTATTTTCGCGTAGTACACCGTGATACGGGATGTAATAAGTGAATTCTACTGGCTTACTATCGTTGATTCTTGTCATGTGACCTAAATCTTCGTATTCCGAGATAAAATTGCAATATAAAGTTTTGAAAACGGGATTTGTATTCAATTTTCTCTCTAGAGAAAAGAAACGTTTTTTAGCTAGCTCGCTAGATTCACCTAGATGATTAAGAGATTTTTTGAATGGGATCTTTACTACGAATCTGCCGTCGGCTTTCCGTTTTGTATTTTTTGAAAAATGTTCCTCACATAATTTTTCTTCTTCTGATAAAGGTTTTTCAATGGAGATTTCTTCGATTTCCCAATAACGGGCAAGCTGAGTTTGAATATCTATATTATGAGAAAAATTGCATGAGACGTGCTTTTGTGTTGATTTACTAATTGGTCCGGATATGACCCAACCAAACTTAGTTTTTTGTAGAATAGGATTATCAGAACCTAAAGATATTTGACCGATACACATTAAAGAATAAAATAGATCCGCGCCTATTAGCATGTCAACTGTATTTGGTTCATGAAAATATGGATCAGCAAGCTTGATAGTTTTAGGAAAATTTAAACGCTTATAGTTGATTATATTCGAATCTGGAATTTTTCCAGTAATTTCTGGAAGTACATAACAATGAACCTTTGTGATGAACGGAATGTGTTTTGCTTGTACATTTACTTCGCATCTTGATTTTATTTGTGAAACTGTCCGATTGAGACTGATCGGGGAAATGGATAAGTTCAAACGTTTGCATGTGTCTTCTCGAATGAAGCTTGATTCTGACCCTGAATCAAGTAAAACTATAATTGTGTGTGATTGCGAATTTTTGTCTATGATGTCAACTAATGCTGTTGACAACAATACAGAAGAATATGATTCATTTGCAGATAAAGAATATGAGAGAGCATTATTTGAGGATGTTTGAATATCATTGGAATATGACGTTGACGCATCATTTTTATTATTGTCAACATGAATTAATGTATGATGTTTTCGATTGCATTTTTTACAGTTTGAACATCGTCAAGTTTTATTATAGTGGCCAGGTCTAAGGCAGTTTGTACATAGTTTGTTTTCTTTTATGCTTTCAATTTTTTCAGCAACCGAAAGCTTTAAAAAATCCTCACAATATTGACTGTAATGTTCCCCTTTACAGAATACGCATTTTGGTTTGTTTTCAGAATTCGCTACAAGAAGTCCTCTAGTATTAACCTTTGAGAATTTTTTATCAAATGGTTTTTCGCTTTGATTCGCTTCTAAGGTTTCAAGAAAGTCGGCCCGCGATTTTAAAAATGTCTGTAAGTCTTTTAAGGTCGGTACGTCTTTGTCCACCCTGTATTTTTCCCACTCACGAACTGTCACTGTATCCAATTTTGTCGTAATTAGATAAACTATGAGGGTGTCCCACTGGCTTGTAGGTTGTTTGAGCTGTTCAAGGGCTCTCAGATTTTTGGAAACAGTATCTAAAAGCTTTCGCAATTTTTCACCCGATTCTCTGCCAATATGATATGAGTTGAAAAGAGATTTGACATGATTGTGCACAAGTAATCGTTTATTATCGTATCGCTCATGAAGAGTTTTCCACGCCACTGCATAATTATTAGCTGAAAAATCGAGAGACTGAATAACCTGAACCGCGCCACCTTCTAAGGAAGTTCGCAGATAATGAAACTTCTGAATATCGCTGATGCTGACGTTTTCATGTATTAAAGATTCGAATGTATCACGGAACTCTAGCCAGTGCTGATAAGACCCATCGAATGTGGGGAGCTGTATTGTTGGAAGTTTGATTGAATTCAAATTTTGGCTAGTGACTGATGATAACAAGCTGACAGATGCCATCTCTTCTGCCTTTTTTGTGTCTTGAATTGATTTTGCAATAGCTAATTGTGAATAGAAATTATTGGTAAATGTTTCTCTTTCGAAAAGCTGTGTATCTGAATCATCACATAAGCTTTCAATTAAACTTTGAACTTGATCGAATTCATCAAGAAGCGTTTCAAATTTAGAAAGTCTTTCTGAAATTTGTACTGAATCTGTAACTGTCAACTCTGGTTTACTTTTCAGGTTCTCTAAAAAGTTCGTAAATATCGTTAGCTTTGATTTAATACTGCCGCGATTACGTTTATGACTTTCTAAACTCATTTTTTTTTAAATAATTGTGAATGCAAACATTAGTATAAATGTATGAAAGAACAAGTCGACGCAATATTGTATTTGTAGGAAAGGAAAGGAATGCAGGGAAACGACTCACCCCAGCGCACGCTGCTAAGATCTGAGTTGCTTCTTCGTTTGAAGTTTCGGTGTGTATTTCGCAAATGACTTCTTCTAATGCGCTGTTTCAGATTTGGATCGATGGACCATGTTTGATATTTGAATTGTATGAAAGAATTGATTCGAATGCAGAATTGTAGAATAAGTTTCTATTTTTCGTTTCTGAACAGAGTTTGTTGTAGTAACATGAAAACAAGTAATTGACAATTAAAAAATGTCAGTGTGAAGGACGAAATCGTGATCGCTCTCTGGTGGAGAGGATTTTCTACTGGGGAATCTTGAAGTCCTCGACAGAGAGGAAGACAAGGATAGGAACGGGATGGAACAGGTGGCGCATCAGAAAAGTGGAGGAGGTTAAGAAATGTTATAAATGTCATAAAGTAGGACATTTATCGAGAAACTGTAGCGGAAAAGAGGAAGAGTCAAGATGCTACAAATGTGGCGAGACCGAACACGTAAAGAAAGAATGCCAAGGAGTGCAAAAGAGCTATTAGTGCGAAGCGAAGGACACAAAGCAGACTCGATGAAATGTCCAGAATATAGAAAGCTACAGGAGGCGCGGAAGAACGAGAAGAAGAGGGGGGAAACGAGCTCGTAATATGGATAATCTTACTGTATTACAGGGCAATTTAAACAGGGGCAGAGGAGCGACAGACCTGATGTAAAAACATGCGGAAGAGAGAGGGGCGGATATAGTCATCATGGCAGAACCCAACAGAAAAGAAGTCGTGAACAGTGATTGGATAGTGGATAGAAACATGGACGTGGCAATATACATACGCATTAAAAAAATTAACGCAACGAGCAAAGGGAGTGGACCAGGCTTCGTCTGGATTGAAACCAAACGGTTTATAATCTACGGATGCTACATATTCCCAAATATCTATATAATAGTTATTTATGCAACAAGTGCAAAAAGAGAATGTTTATTGCACTCGACGTGAAATTGTCCGACGAGGCCGTTAGGCCGAGTTGGACAACACGTCGAGTGCAATAAACAATTTTTGCACGAGTTGCATAAAACATTTTTTCTACGTTCATGCAAAAAGCAAAAAATGATTTATTGAGGTGCGGCACTAGGTGTAGGAAAATGAAAAGCGCAACTTGAATACTTTATTATTAATATCGATTTGCATTGAAACAGGCACTAATACGTTATGAACAATTTAACTCAAACTTTTTTTTTACCCTCAATGTTGAAAGTGAATGAACAATTGGTGCAATTTTCAATATGAATATTTCGTAGTGAAGTACCTATTGCCAATCTCACAGAATATCTGCTAAATATGTAGTAGGTTTGAACGTTTATGTTCGTCATGATGACAGCACGTTGAAGTAGAACAAGTAGTGCAAGTAGTGCAATAAAAACTTTATTGCACTAGTGCAATAAAGAACTTCTTTTTCCACTGAATATAGTTCATTAAAGTTTTGCTTTTTGCATGAATGTAGAAAAACACTTTTGATGATTTTCTGAAAGAGCTCAGAGGAGATATGAAAAAACATAAAAAGGAGATAATGTGGGAGGAGATTTCAACTCCAAATCATACCGGTGGAAGACAGGAGGGGCCAAATTCTCTCTGAATGGCTATGTGAGGAAGATCTCTGAGTGCACAACAAGGGCAATGTGCCGACTTTCGTAAGGAAGGACAGTAAATCATATATTAACCTGACTTTCAGCACCAGCAAAATTGCAAAATTTGTGAGAGGCTGGAAGGTCATAGAAGAAGAGAGTCTGAGCTATCATCAACCTATAGTCTACGATATCATAGGGGAGCAGAGCAGAAACACTATCAAGGGATACAAAGGATGGAGAATAGTAAAGGAAGACCTACAGAAAGTTTCAAGAAAAAATTGGACGGTCTTTCGCTACGAAAGGGGATGGTGTCGACGTGGTACTACTGACAAAAATTATAAAAGCTGCATGTAACAAAATCCTCTCGGAGAAAAGAGTGGAAGGTAATAGAACTCTTGTATACTGGTGGTCCGAAAAGGTAGCAGGAAAACGTAAGGCATGAGCTCAAGCTAGAAGGAAATTGGTAAGGTCGAACAGAGAGAACGATGAACTACAGAAAAGACTGAGTCAAGAGGAATACAAACAGCTCAGAAATAATCTGAAGAAAACAATACTAGAAGCCAAACAGAAAGCGTGGAAAACACTGATAGAAGAAGTAGATGCGGATATCTGGGGAAAGGGCTACCAAATAGTAACCAACAAGGTTAGAGCCAGACAACCGATTGGACTTACCGAAGAAGAATAAATGGAACTTGCGAACACATTGATTCCATCTCACCAGATTAAAAAATATGACAGACTACCAACGGCACAAGAGGAGATACCACGGTTCACAATGGATGAGCTCATGAAAGCCAACGAAAGACTGAAAGAGAAAAAAGCCCCTGGTCTGGATGAACTCCCATCTGAAGTCATCAAAGTAGTCGTTAAGGCACACCCGGAACAATGTCTGAGAATAATAAACCTACTATTAACAACAGGGCACTTCCCCAAAGAATGGAAGATAGCCAGACTAGTTCTTATTGAAAAGGCAAAAATAAAATGTATCCTGAATATTATGGGAAAACTCCTCGACCACTTGATCAAGGCGAGACTCCTAAGAGAAATAGAAAGAAAAGGCGACCTAAATGAAAATCAGTTCGGATTTCGAGAAGGTAGGTCAACAACAGATGCACTGGCAAAGATATAAAACATCGCAGACAAAGCAAACGAAAGGATCGGCAGGAAAAGATGCGCCATGACAACGTTGGATGTACAGAACGCTTTCAACTCTGCACCATGGGAAGGGATCCTGAAGGAAAACAAAGGAAGAGATATAGCTGCTTACCTGTACAATATGATTGCCAGCTACCTAGAAGAGAGAGTGCTACTAATAGGAAACAAGGGAGAAATGAACATCAACTGTGGGGTTTCACAAGGCTCCGTAATTTGTCCCACATTGTGGTGGAACATATACTATGATGGGGTACTGAAACTGACGGTCCTGAGGGAAGTTAGCCTGATATGATACGCAGATGACCTAGCCGTAGTGGTGGTAGAAAACAATTAGGAAAGACTGGTGAGAACTTCCAATAGAACTGTGAAGGATATAGCCGAGTGGATGACAGCAAAGCAACTCAAGCTTGCCACTCAGAAATCAGAGGTAGTGCTGCTGGCAGCAGGTAGGAAACTTAAAAGCATTACAATTAAATTGGAGGAAACGAACATCTGTAGCCTAGAATCCATTCAATATCTGGGTATCCACATGGACCGAAATATGAAAATGGGAGCCCGTGTTAGAAAAATAGCAGAAAAGGCGGGGAAAGCTATAAGCAACATAAGCAGGATAATGCCTAACGTTGGTTGCCCCCGAGAAGTTCCAGTCGATCATGCTCTATGGCGCAACAATATGGAAAAGAGCCATGGAAAAAATGATATATAGAAAAATATTACTATGTATCCAAAGAAAATCAGCCATAAAAATAGCATGTGCATATAGAACAGCATCAACCAAAGCTCTGCTGTTAATTGCAAGAACCCCTCCAATAGATCTGCTGGTGAAAGAGAGAACAATGATACAAAAGAGCGTACCGAAAGGTTTAGGAAGGTCACAAATTATGGAAAAATTGCAACAAGCTTGGGAGATAGATGATAGGAAGGCCAACTGGACAAGAAGACTGATAAGAGAGATAGAACCATGGATGAACAGAAAATGGGGAGAGGTGAATTACTTTCTCATACAAGTCCTAACGGGACATGGATGATTTCAGGCGTATCTGTTTAGATTTAAAATGAGTGACACAGAAGAGTGCAAGTACTGCCGAATGACAGACACGGCTGAACACACAATTTTTGAATGCATACGTTGGGAAGAACAGAGAAGAAACGCAGAAATGACGACAGGAGAATTAATACCGGAAAACATGATAGGGAAGATGCTCAAAAATAAAGAAAACTGGGGAGCCATTAACATACTCTCCAAGACCATCCTGACAAAGAAAAGAAAAGAATTAAACGAATAAGGAGCAAATACTGAAGACAGAGGAAGAGCTCTGAACCATCACTATAGTCTGCTACTCCCAAGTAATGCCCGAGGGCGGTTCCAGAGTGGCCTGCTTTGACTCATAGGTGGTTTTTTAGTCGGTAAGAATCTGACACTACCTGGTCACAGGGCGACCAGGTGTCTTTCGAAGATTTTTACACTAGCTGAAAAAAAAAACTACTACTACTACTACTATTATACTATTTCATATATACAGGGTGAGTCAGAGAAAGATCGACAAACGCCGAATACAGATTCCTCACCTTATTTCGAAGTGAAAAGTTTCCATCATGGTATGTCCTGAAATGCATTCCCTGTGAGATACAGGTTGTCAAAAGTACAAAAAAAAATTATTTTTGTTCTCCAAAACTCCTGAAGAAACAGATATCAAACTAAGTATACTCACCAAGGTTCATCAACGTAATAATTTGGAGTTAAAATGGTATGTGGTCGTATCTTCCGTCATATTTTCTTTGGGCAAGTGAATGGACAAGTGAGCGTTTGACATCAGTTAGGCTCATCGATGCTCAACCCAAAAGTCATGACATTCCATGTACCTAAAAGTGGAGGTTTCTGAGATAACTGAGAAAAACTTACGATATATCCTGAGTCCCAACGGAATTTCCTCTGTACAATAATCGCAATAATTTCTGACAACATATTGGAATATTTGTCAACCTCTCGAACATTTTTTAATGTAGGGAGAATCGAAAACATAGTACGGGTGAGTCATAATGAGACCTAACTCATTGATTCCACAACAACCCAGGTAGCACATCATATCGGCTGAATCTTGGTTCTATATTAGGCCAATATAGATATATTGTGAATGAAAAATCAATATCGGTCCAATATGGGTGAATATTCAAAAAATAATATTGTATTAATAATATTGGTGGAATATTGGTTGAACTAGTTTGGAATGCAGATTATCACACGAAATATTGGGTCAATACTGGTTTAATAATTTCTACCAATATTGATAATACAATATTGGTTATATATTGTTTTCCACATCTAGAATAAATATTGCAATCCAAATATTCCAGTCATATCGATTATAGTGGAAAAAAACTATATTGTATTTCCAAGTCTGTTAGAATATTGGTTGAATATCATTTCCACTTTATTTTACAAATTGTAATAACTCATATTGAGTCAATATTGGTTGAATGATATTCACCAATATCGATAAAACAATATTGTCTTCACATCGTTTTTAACATATAGAATAAATATCCCAATCCCAATATTCCCCTAATATCGATTCTAGGAATAAAAGCTCTATTGTATCTCCAAGAGTGATTACACATTGGTTAAATATCATTTCGCCAATATTCAACAAATCTTGTTAATTAATATTGGGTCAATATTGGTTCAATAATATTCATCGATATCGTTGAAACAATATTGTCTTCATATTGTTTCCTACATCAAGATTGAAATGAAATTTGAATATTGGCCAAATATTTAATGAAACATACTGAAATTATATTATGATCAAACCTGGATAAAAATCCGCTAGGTGGCTCTACATATAGAAAGTCTTCTAAAACCTACGAAAGTATATTGAATACTTCCCATAACTTGTTTTCAAGACAGCTCACTCAGTGGTTATGGCGATCAAAAGGCAGACTCTGGCGTCACCTTCATCAACTAAAAGACATTTAACAATTTACCAAGGTATATTGACATCCACCAATATATCCAAATGATATTGTACCAATATCGATAAATATTGTACCAATATCGACAAATATTTTGAGGCCATTATTGCTTCAAGAATATTTCACCAAGACTATTTCTAAAATATTCAAACAATATTCGACCAATATTGCAAAATGTTCACATTTTACTTCTCGACAATATAATTTTTGAATATTGTGCCAATATTGTCAGAATATTGTATAAGCGATATTGTACCAATATCACCGAACATTTTGAGGCCAATATTAGTTCAAGAATATTTCGCCAATATTATTCAAGTAATATTGGACCAATATCGCCGAATGTTCACATTTTTTTTCTTGCCAATATTGAATTTAAAATATTTCGCTAATATGTTCACAATATTGTACCAATATTTTACCAATATAGGTGTGCTACTTGGGAACGATCTGATGAAATAATGATAAATGAAAAAATTGAGCTGTAGTTCTCATTCTGACTCACCCGTACTATATTCCTGATTCTTTCAACATCCAAAAATAAGGACAAATATTCTGATATGTTGCAAGAAATTAGCATTATGCGATTATGAAATTACGTTGATACTCTGACTTATCTTCAATTTTTCTCAATTATCTCAGAAATCTTCGCTTTCAGGCAATTAGAATGTTTTGACTTTTAGGTCGAGTATCGATGAGCCTAACTGATATCAAACGCTCATCTGCCCATTCACTTGTTCAAAGAAGATATGATGGAAAATATGACCACACACCATCGTAACTACGCCACTGGTTTACGAAAACTGAAAATTTCAACCTTTAGTTATTACGTTGATAAACCTCGGTAAGTGTACCAAGTTTGATATTTTTTAGTTATGGAAAAAAAAATATCTATCTTTATTTCGTACTTTTGACACCCTGTATCTCAGAGGGGATGCATTTCAAGACATACCCCGATGGAAACTTTTCACTTCGAAATGAGGTGAAGAATCTGTTGTTCGTTCGTTGTTCTTATTCTGACTCACCCTGTATAGATAGGTGCAATGCTAATCATCACATCAACTGGAAACGTTACATCACTTTAATCTGTACAGGTAATCCTGAAAAAGTCTTTGCAATGTGGACGGAGTCAACTGTAATGCCATCTTTATCACTAAAAATACTGATGAAAGTACTTCTGTTGATACAGATTAGAGAATCAACTGTCAGCACGAACATTGTTAGTGGTTATTTTTTACCTGATATATTCAGATGCAGACATGAGACAGGACTGTGGTCATTGATTTATCGACACATTTCCTACGAATGACAATCATGAAACATTCAGATGAAGAGCTTCGAAACCAAATATGTTATTCACGGGGGGGTTTTGTATCATCGTGTCAAACGGCACAACGGCCCCGCATAATATGTTCAAAGGACCCTGCAACAAACCTTATGGAAATTAGCTGAAACTTTGGGATATTGTGGATATTGATGTCCTGATCACATGTCTGAATGGACGTAATGTCAAAAAATTGACAGTTTTTGAGATAATCAAGGTCAAAAGCTGTCAAATTGATGTGTTCAGCTATCACTGATGGTGAGTACGTCGCTTGTTAAAACGACTCGGTAGTTCAGAAACTTGTTGAAAACTTGGCCCGGTATGTTTTCTGGGTCGCTGATAAGGAATCTGGAGTCAGTCTAGAAAAATGGTCCCAAATGAGGCCCATTTTTAAATATTCCCGAAAATCTATGAAAACCTGGCCCAGGAAGTTTTTAGGTTATTGGCGAGTCTTTGGTCAAAATTGGAAAACTCACAGCAGTTGTCCCAATTTGCCTCCCCCCCCCCCCAAACGATTTTTTTTGGTATTCTCGAAACTGAATGAAAACTTAGCTCAACTGCTTCTCATGGTCGCTGATAACGAATCTGGGATCAGAATTGGAAAATTCATGTCAATGGTCTCAATGTGGCCTTCTAAGATGGTCCTTTTTTTTCGAAATTCTCGAATTTGATGAAAACTTGGCCCAGTGGTTTTTAGAGTCGGTTATTATCCAAAAACCCTATTAAAACTGAATAATAAAATTGGTGCAGCCATCGACATTAGTTTCAACTAATCTTGTTTCTGGTCTTAAAAAGACAGATTTTGTGAATCACTGACGTCTGTTGATTCGCATATGATACACGGCTCCTAGATTTTTTTTCATTTTCGTTAACATTTATTAAATTAAAACTATGAGAATAAATATTAGAGTCAAACCCAAAAATTGTTGTTTACCTACTGATCTGAACTTGGTAGATTGAACCACGTGAGAGGTTGAGACTACCCCTTTTTGATACAATGATTAGGTGCGGGTAGTCTCAACCCCTACTAAAATATGTTTTAAAAATATTCACCACGCAACACGTGAACCAGGATATTTTGGGACCCTGACCTCGACCTGGAGTAATAATATGAAAATTCATGTCATTGGGCCCAATACGCCCGCCCCCCAAAATGACGTAATCCCCCCAGGGAGTTTTCGACGTCACTGAACACGAATCTTAAGACACCATTTCAAAATCGACATCAGTGATCCCAATATGGCCCCCAAAAATGGACTATTTATTTTTCCTGATAAATCAGCATTCTCTAGGAGGTTTAAGGAGATTCGTTAGTTTTGAGAAAATCGAAAAACGAGAACATTGAGAACATTGATGTGCATTCATCAATTTTTGACCCTAGAATTGTTATCAGCGACACTGAAAACCACCGCTTCAAAGTTTTCATCGAGTTTCGGGAATATCGAGCCTTTGGAACAATCGATACGTAACTACCTCTGATATAGCTTAAAAAGCCAATTTGAAAGCCTTTGACCTTTATTATCTCAAAACCTGTCCATTTGTTGACCTTGCGCCCTTGAAGACATTTAATCAGGACATTACTATCTATAATATCCCAAAGTTTCAGACAATTTCACTGAGAGCCATTTTCCATAATAGTCCAAGATCCCAGGGCCGTCAGACGTTACTTATTTTTAAACGAACGAAATATGTACGATTGAGTAGTGTTAGTATGTACTATGTTCGCATGCCTACCTGCTAGCTTGACCAGATGACCATTCTTCAGATATTGGGGAATCAAGGTACGTAAAAACACTACTCACTTAGTTGAATTGCCAGTCTACTGATATATTTCCGTAACCCATGGTGGTCCACTAGACAGAGTAACTAGCTACTACCCCGGAGTTCCGAGTTCAAATCTCGTCTCCAACAACTTTTTTTTTTGAACGGCTTCGACTCTGCGAAGATTTTTGTTCAAAAAGAAATTCAAAAGAATAAAGAATTTTGGTAAATAAAAGATTTTGTTAAGATTTCCTTATAAGTAAAATCCCAGGGCCTTCAGACATAACTTATTTTTTGAAAATATGGACACTTAGGTTCTGAGTAGTGTCACATGTACTTTTAATACCTGCGTGAGAAAGGTAACTGAAAATAAGAGTTACTTAACTTGAATTTGTGTGGCTGATTTTTATGTATATTTTGTAGAATATCACTAAGAACTCAGAACATCACAGAATTCATCTCTTGGTGAGAATCGAAGCATGAAAAAAAAAACAGGGTGATATAGTTGGGGTACGTGAAATTTGAATATGAGGCGAAAACCTAAATGGATTCACCTATATCTATCAAATTTGAGCTGATGTTATGTTATATTTCACTGTACTTCAGTATCTCTATGTTAAATATCCCAAGAATGGCATATATTTGCTAGTGAATATGGCAGATAAAATCAATAAATAACATGCAACATTGAACTGAAATGGTAATTGATACTGAACTCGAGAATCAAATAGCAGTTTGTTGGCACACATCAAAAAATAAAAAAAATGATCTGTAATGAAAGAGTATATAGGCATACTGAATTTCAAACAAATAACTCAGCTCTACATTCATGATTTCATTACCCCACAGTACCTGTACACCGGTCAAAGGAAGCCGCGCAACATTGATGAAAATAAATCCTAAAAAAACATAGAGATGGTTATGAATTCAGGATATTACACTCATATTTCGATAATCAGAAATCACTCTGAGCTGCGGATTCGTACCATTGTATGTGATATGTTTTTTTAAGATGTAACAACTGTCAGAGGTTGAACGACTCACCTTAAGGAAGTTTAATTCTCAATCATACGAGTTATTCACGTTTGAGAATATCACCCTGTAGTTACGTCCATATACCGATTGGTGTGCGTATCTTCAAAAAATTACCTCACTTCTGCTTCCTTCACCGTACCAGTCCATACCACTGCTAATTCATTCCCATTCAAGTGAATTTGGCTTTTTGATCACCAGTTTTTGGGTTTGATTGCTCGGGTGGGTGGGGTGATATTCTCGGGCGTGGCCATCTCGTATAATTGAAGATTGAACTTCTTTGAGATGAGTCATGTAACCTCTAATTATACTTCGAGTAACCATGTCCTCAATATCACCCAGTAGATGTTTCGACTAACGCAAATCCAATTTCTTCGTTTTCTGTTACAGGTTTCTTTTCAATGGGGTTTTCATACTGAAAAATTTCAGTTCGTATAAGGACTGTCAACAATTTTTTTTAATTCTGCTATATTTGAATGATTTTTTTTGGGAAATCTTTCAGCGTTTGACAGTTTTGAAGTTATTCTCAAAGTATAAATCCATGCATTTTCAATAATATAATTACGATAACAAGATCATAAACTACCGCTATCACTGAAATGACGTAAATAATAACACAACTTCTCAAAACGCTATAGGCGACTTGATAAATAATAAAGGACCCTGCACATTTAGTACGTAAAATGGCTTTCTGCTAATTTTGCTCAAATTTTGATATATTGTAGATCTTGGCATCCTCATTACGTTGTCCAATTCACAGATCGATCCTATGGCCAGTTTTCGGGGTACAGGGTGTCAAAAATTCGATTTTCGCTATTTTGGGTATTATGCATCGATTTGATTTTTGTGCTCTAATTCGAAATTAAACTCTCTTAGAAATGAACTTAATGTATCTATGTTGTAGTTCATGAGTCCCTCCATACGAATAAAAAATAATATCTAACAAAGGGTGTTGCATTACAGCATGACAAGACAATGTTCATAGACATAGATAAAAATCAATACCATAATCGTTTTGATTTTCACTCAATCTGTTAAAATTAGAAAACAAACGTCTTGAATTTGACAATTTTTTTATAAAGTATGGGTCTTGATCAACTACATGAGGAATCATTTGATTGCTTGTCCTACAGTATATAGTTTTTCATTTACAGGGTGAGGATTTGAATGCTTTCAAATGCTACAGCTCATGAATAAAATTATATCGTTACGAATTGTCCATAACTGTTACTAGGATATGAAAATTAAACTGACTCATGGAATAATCCTTCCTATCACCCCCCCATTAGAGCTAACCCCTATCACCCCCTTGATTTACAGCCACATGCATTCCAATACTTTCAATAGAAATCTCTACTTGTGATACCTCATTGAATGGCTGGTAAAAAATGATATCCCCTTCCTTCCTTCTTCCTCTTCATCAAACTTCAAATCAAACATCAAATATTATTTTTGTGAACACCCCTTCATATGAAAAAGAAATGGAAAAACGCATCATCAATATTTTATTTGCCTGAATAGGTATTTTCAAATTCTAATTATTTAGTTACAAAAAATATTTATTTTCACAGATACCTACTTGAAATAGCATTGAAAAATAAACTTTTAAAACATACAAAATGAAAGTTTTTACATTATAGATCTATTGGTATTTTTCGAAGATTCATGTTCATTGGGACCATAAAATGATTGTCGTAGATAGACGTAGAATTACAGCAAGGGTGGCTGTGATTGTGTGAAAATGACTTACAATCATGTAAAATTCAACAACTGATTATTCAAAAATCTCTGTCACCACCTTCAATCAAGATATTTTTTCTAATATTACGGTGTAATACTGATAGATTGAAAAAAATGCAAGTGAGCCATGACAAAATTACAAATTCACAATGTCAAGTGATAGCAACAGAGTAACAAATCGAATATTGTCAATTATCGTCAAATATTATTATTAACTATTGGAAGAAGCAAACAAGTGATTATGTTGTACTGTTATAATTCCCCAGTTGTGTTTCTATAACAGATCATATTTTAAGCCTCAAAATGACAATGCGATGTCCCTTTCCAAGTTTCGCATGTGAAACTGAATTTAGAGGACCACTTAATTAAGGGAACCTCGCACAGCTCCCTCATGAGTCAAATCTATAAGAGGGACCACCAACACACGATCAAAGTCTCCTCCACCATTTGCAGGAAGGGCGAGAGTACCCTCTCGTTATCCCACCGTTGGAAGTACCGACAATAAAGTTGCCACGTCTGGTAGCTACACGGATGGCAGGAGAAGGATGGGAAGGAAACCAAAATCTCCCAAACAATCAATGAAACAGTCGAAGAAACATATACAGGTCCAACAAAATGTCATCCTTGAGGACAAGGCCGGCGAAACCCCTCTAAGTGAAATAGACACTACTCCCTCACCCAGTGATACACTGCAAAAAATTATAGTAAAAATGCGTAATATTAACTGTATGTTTTACATTATAAATTGAGGAATTTAATTTTTCCTTTATATTTAACGCATAATTTCCATAGAATGTATTATTTCTTTCATTAATACGGTGATATTAAAATTGGTTTGTATTCTTTAGAGAAACATATCTACTTATCCGTTATTTTTCCTGTGAAATTGCTACCAAATCATTTATACAGTACTCATCAGGAAAAAGTATGTTTTTCATTCGAAATATTTCATTTCCAATATCGTATTCACGACGTACATCACAAGTACTGTGTTATCACATGGTGCATATTCGCTATATAATCAGTGAAACTATCATTACATTATCAATACTGAACACTTACACCCGAGAAAGGTTTACAGTGTGATAATGTCGCGAATACAGGGTAAATGTGTACAATTGACTGATTTATTGTGGAAAAAGAGGAAAGAATGAGGCGGCGCGCGCATCGTCTTCGTATTTATGCAAAATGGTGAATTAGAACAAGAGCGTCAGGTCGTGTTACGTTTGAAAGTTTTTTGTTTTATCCTGAAATAAATCGCAGTAAGTACATTTCATTTTGTCTATATATAATTTAAGTCATGAACCAATGTAACTTGTGCAAATTACGTTGCACAAGTATCCGAAAATACGACTTTTATTACTATTCACATCGAAATTGGCCTGGAGCGCAATTTTTTGTCGACGAGTGACTGTGGTTTGATTTTGAAATAGTATACAGGTTATAGGCAACATGTATCCATGTGTCATAAGGGTCACAATGAAAATTCTAATAAAAATCGAATTGAAAATGCATTAGGAACTAATAAATGCAACTTGGTTGATTGTAATTTTACTACGTTTAATGTAAAACAGTTATTTCTTCATATATACAGCCATTTTAAAGAGTAAAATGCTAGAATAACATGTCTCCTTTCAGTAGTATGTAGGTAATAAAAACAATTTTTTTTTTCGCATATTAGAACATTTCGATCCCATGATTCAAAATCGATTAATTGTCATTTCAATAAATTACCTTATTCTAAAATAGATTTGTTAGATCGTATAGTTGAAGATTCCGAAACCATGAAATCTATTTCCATTAAAAAGGCTCGTAGTAACATCTATTCGGATGGAGAAGTTGCTATCAAATCTCTAACATTTCAACAAAAATATTAAGGACTTCATATTTGAGTACAAGGTAACAAATGATTTCGATTACTACCTTTCATTTGATAATATTAATTTTTTTGTAGGAATTGTAGAATATTGACTTGCATGATGAGTGTTTTTTCAGATATACAGGGTGTTACATATATTAGTGTCTAAGTCAATCGATTGTCAGAATTCTTTTTCGATTAATGATTCAATTAACACTCATTTCTTCTGTTCAAGGTGATAAACGAAAAAACAGAGTTTTCTTTGTTTTTGTAGTGGGGCAGAACATTGATCTTCAAGGCTATAGGACATTCCTGGAGGCTCCGAAGGTGGCTTTTTCTTTGTATTTCATTCTGAATCTGAAGTATCCATCAAAGCTACAGAGTACATTTGAACTCTTGCAAAGAATGTACCTGCAGAAACATCCTGATTCCGGGTCGATAAGTAGAGAGAAAGTAACAATGACGAAGAAGAAAGTGTTAAATTTCATGCTGAAGTACAACAATCATCAGTAGATGGTAAATTTTATCTTTATTGATATAATCATTTGAATTATTTTCATTTTTGCCTTATTCCAAAATTTTCAAAATCGACTCGCAAGTGATTTTTTGTGCTCTTTTCAACACAAGTAAAATCGCTTTCTTAAAGAAGATAGAGTGAATTTTTAAAATGTGGATCACCATGTATTTCACGAAATGAATAATATGAAATCATATGAAATTCTGACTATTTTACTGTATATTTTATGAGTGTTATCCGAATCAGACAAAATAATAAATTAGCCGGACATACACTGATTCAATTCTCATGGAAACACCCTCGCATCTTCCGTAATTTTTGACGTAGAACCATAAAATTTTCAGGATCGATAGATACACTAGAATTGAACTCAACGAAGTCATCCTACGTGATATACACTGCACGACAGCAGCAATAGAACCACCCATTTTTCCGGAAATAGAGGGCAAAATTGTCCCGAAATTTCTTCTGATTCGTGTTCAGGATCCCCAAATTCCAACTAATACACCTGTCTCCTGAAAAACTCTAATTTGTTTCACTTCTTATGAAAACGTGGTGGGTTAGTAGTAATTCAAGAATCCTGAACACGAATACGAAGAAATTTCGGGCCAATTTTGCCGCTCAATATAACTTTCCAGAAAAATTGTTGGTTCCATCGCTGCTGGCGTGCAGTGTATATCACGTATAATGGCATCTTTTGTGGAATGAGTTTATTTCTAGTGTGTTCATCAAAATTTCATGGTTCTACGTAAAAAATCACGGAAGATACGAAAGTGTTTTCATCAGAAGTGAAACACACTGTATAGTTACAGAATAATGTTTTATATAATAATCAACTAACTCAAAGATGTGGTGATCAGATAATGCATTGCATATTGTAATCGTAAATTTTTTCTTGAATTGTTTCTGTATCAGTTGACACTTTTAGAACAAATCAAGGAGACAATTTTTTTAAAACAATTATTGCTTTTTTGATTAGAAGTTGCTTCTTCAGAGAGATTACTGATAACTCGATATTTATGGAGCTTAATGGGTGTGCAAACTTTCCACTAACTCTGTATCCTTAACCTACATTTCTAGTATTACCGATGGTCATGTAAATCATGTTTAAGTTATGTCATGTTTAAGTATAGAACTACCAAATTGATTATTTTTCAAATGTTCTCTTGTTCTGTTCCTAACTTTAAGTATTAGTTTTGAGAGTGTTTTTGCTACGAAACGGAATAATTTTCAGTTTGAACAGGCAATTATGTATAATTTCATTTTATTTTTGTTGTTCCAGAGATTTCCGTAATATTATAACATCTTTATTGTCACCACATTTCAGTTTTTATAGTTCATTTAGAACATTTCTCACAACATTCAGTTCGTACATTTTCTGAAGTGTATTTTGTACATAATAAATAATTTTGAATTTTTTTGTATTTTTTATTGGATCCAATGCATGAAATACTTAGTTTCACATTGTAATAATGAATGTAAAACCAGATAGTGCTAATTTACAGACAGAAAAATCTACATTGTAAAAAAGTAAAACAACATTGTAAATTCTGAATTTACAATGTGTTTTTACTCAAGCGAACTATACACAAAGTGCAAATTTACAGACAGAAAACATTTACATTGCAAATTCACAGTCCACATACTGTAATGAACGTTGAAATATTCCGTAATTATCCGTTACTAATAGGTGTGAAAATAAGGATGATTAGTGGTTTTCTGTAGAAATAATCTATGTATAGTGAATATTTTCTTTATATTTCGTAAGAGAATTACATAATTGATTGATCGAAAATAACTTTCTTAAATTATTTCGTAAATGGCTTTTCCAATATGTATAGTGTGAAAAAATACATACCGTGTACGGTAATATAATAACATGACAAATAGTGTAATATAATTACATTATATATTGTGGTAATCAATTGCCAACGATAAATAGTGTAATGATTTTTATCAGTGTAGGACACATATTAACCCCTTGCCTGAAATATACAATGTTAGTGATAGGAAATCTCCGTGTGTAAATATAACAAAAAGTGATCTAACTTTGCGATATCTACTTCCTCTTCAGAGGTAGGCCACCCGCTGAGAAAAAAAATGGACTCCAGTGAAGAGCCCTGATTATCGAATCGATCAGGTGAGCAAGCCACCAAAACTAACACAGGAACATTGGGAATACACGAAACGACCCCCACACAATTCTCCCTTCAAGCTCCACAAAAAATGAGAAGTGTGGTGAAATCACTTTCTAGGAAGCGGTCCTGCAGAATTGTAATGATTTTTTAAACTAAAGATGCTAATAATAATTGTATATAGAATATAAAAACCACTGCTTTGCAGGTTTTGTAAGTTCATTTATATAATATATTTTTTATAACTAATTACTTAGAGTATTAGAATACCTATTCAGGTATATAAAATATTGATGATGCGTTTTATCATATCATTTCCATACGCAGAGATGTTCACAAAAATAATATTTAATTAATTGTTTGATGAGGAGGGCGAATAGATCAATTTTTACCAGCTATTCGATGAGGTATTACAAGTAGAGATTTCTATTGAAAGTATTGGAATGCATGTGGCTGTAAATCAAGGAGGTGATGGGGGTTGGCTAAAACGGGGGGAGGGTGATAGGATGGAATATTTCATGAGTCAGTTTAACTTTCGTATCCTAGTAACAGTTATGGACAATTCGTAATGATATAATTTTATTCATGAGCTGTAGCATTTGAAAGCATTCAAATCGTCACCCTGTACCTGGAAAACTATATACTGTTGGACAAACAATCATATGAATCCTCATGTAGTTGATCAAGACCCATACTTTATAAACAAATTGTCAAATTCTAGCCGTTTGTTTTCTAATTTTAACGGATTGATGAAAATCAAAACGATTATGGTATTGATTTTTATCTATTTCTACGAACATTGTCTTGTCATGCTGTAATGCAACACCCTTTGTTAGATATTATTTTTCATTCGTATGGAGGGACTCATGAGCTACAACTAAGATACATTAAGTTCATTTCTAAGAGAGTTCAATTTCGAATTAGAGCACAAAAATCAAATCGATGCATAATACCCAAAATAGCAAAAATATAGGATCGATCTGTAAATTGGACTATGTAATGAATATGCCAAGATCTACAATATATCAAAATTTGAGCAAAATTAGCTGAAAGCTATTTTACGTACTAAATGTGCGGGGTCCTTTCATCGAATCAGTTTGCAAAATGAAAATAGGTATGCATTTTACTTACAAACGCGAAGTGTTAGGAACCTGTGTGTTCTTTCTTGAGCGTGGACTGTAAGGGTTCTTTATTGATATGGAGTTGAAAGTTAAATCGAATGATTGGCAGACAATATTGTGGCTTTCCGTTTCCTCTGATATGACGTGATCTTCTGGGCCGGCCGGCACGCATGGAGGTAACACACGGCATCGCCATTCGGGAGCCAGTTCGTATTTTTGAATGTATCACGCGGGCTAGTCAAGAGACTGGCGATATCGAGTGCTACTTTGCGCTCAGCTCCTTCCCGCTGCAATACCCAAAAATGCACAGTCACTTTGTCTTCGTGCATTTATTGTTTATCTTATTATTAATCATGGATTTGTCGTAGTTACCAGATGGCTAATGTTATTTAGAGAAAAATGAAATAGTTAGGGAACGTTATACAGTGTGTCCCAGTTTGAGCAGCCACAGCCTCATATTTCAATGAGAATAAAATAATTTGAAAATATTTTTTTTAATTATAGTACTCAGGAAAACCTACCTTTATGTTGTTGAAACAATTCGTATATCCATTTTCCAAATTATGATTAACTTTTTCGTTAGTAATATTTGCTTAATTTTCAAAATTTATTCACTTTCTACAAAATTCACAAAAATATTGATATATTACTGTGGAAAATAACCAAATATTACTTTTCCATGGCAAACTGTGACCACTTGAATAGTGAAAAATTGGGAAAAATTATATTAAGTATCTTTCAATGAAAAGTTAACCCCAACTCCTGGTTTTGGAATGTCTCAGAACCCCAGAACTCAATGCCGAATCATTGAAATATACAGGGTGTCATATGTAGCTGGCAATATCACCTACTCATTCATCCATAATGCTCGGTTGAATTTAAAATGTCTTTTTTGCCACAAAGTGCCCAAGAATATTCCATTATTGCTGTAGGAAGTAACCAAGTATCACTTTTTCATGGCTATGTATGCCCAACTGAAAATTGAAAAATGGGGAAAAACATATTATGGAATATTTTATCACTGAACTTACATCAGATTCTAGATCAGAACACTCTGAATCCACCAGATCTTAATTCCTGAGAAATATATAGGGTGTTATCTTTATATGGCGAAAGTTCAACTTCAAAATTGAGTTATTTTGAAAATTATTGCGCTTATCAATATTTTCCTTTTCCGCAGCTGCGAAATCACATTAATTTATAATATTGGTATTTGTAGATTACTCGGGGATTAAGATCTGAGAGTTTTAGAGTATTCTGGACCAATTTCTGATGTTGGTTCAATGATAAAAATAGCCATAATGTATTGTCCCCAATTTTACACCTTTCAGCTGATCATAGCCATGTAGTGAAACTTGTTCACATTCTGCAGTATAATTGGAACATTTCTTAGCACTTTTTGAAATAGAAAATATTTTCGATATCATCCCGAGCATTATGAATAATTGAGAGTTGTTGATATTGCTAGCTGCATGTGGCAACCTGTATACTTCTCGGAAATTGAGATCCGGAAGTTTAGGAGTGTTCTGAACCAGAATGTAATGTGTTCGGTGATAAAAGAATCCATAATATGTTTTTCCCCAATTTTCAATTTTCAGTTGGTCATAGTTTGCCATGCAAAACTGATTCTTGTTTACTTTTTACAGTAATAATAGAATATTGGACACTTTGTTACAAAAAAGGACTTTTAAATCAACCAAACATTATGGATAAATAAGAGCTGGTGATATTACCAGCTACAAATGACACTCTGTATATTTTAGTGATTCAGAATTCAGTTATTGGGTTCTGAGACATTCCGAACCCAGGAGTTATTAGGGTTTATTTTTCAATGAAAGATCCCTAATATATTGTTTCCCAATTTTTCTCTATTAAATTGATTACAGTTTGTCCCGAAAAAGTAATATTTGGTTATTTTTCGTAGTATTAATTGAACATTTTTGTGAATTTTGTGAAAAGTGAAGAAATTTTGAAAATTAAGCAATAATTACTGATGAAAAAGAGTTGATCATATTGCCAGCTACAAATTACACCCTGTATTATGAATTGAATCAAGGATTGAGATCTGTGGGTTTGAGGGTATTCTGAAACAGAATTTAATGATAATTTTGTGATGAAGAAATCCCTAGTATGTTTTCCCCACGTTTTCACTTTTTAATTGGTCATAGTTAGCTGTGGAAAATGGATATATGAATGTTTCATCATCATAAAGGTAGATGTTCCTGAGTACGATGATTTGAAAAAAAAATTATTTCAAATCATTTTATTTTCAATTAAATATGAGGGGGTGGCTGCTCAAAGTGTGACACACTGTGTATAGTTGCATTGTGTACGCCAATTATGCAAATTATTGCTAAATTGGTGTAACAAAGTTCCGAAATCATCTTTGTATATTCAACTGGCAATTGTGATGTAGATAACCATAAAGTCTATTTTTTTCAACACAATCTCCTATTGGTGGACTTCCTTTGGGTTGTCTTGTTTCAACCTCCGAGAAAACACTCAACTATTTGGTTAATTGCATATTTCTTTTGAAAACACGGAATGTAAGCCAATTCATCAACCAACAACTAGAAAGGGAAAGAAGATAAATCAGTGCAGCCCACAGCAATAGCAAGAAGACATTCGAAATATTCAGGTATGGGTATTAAAAATACCAAAAAAATTTTATGAGGTACCTCTATTACTGATTTTTATTATCTCTTGAAAAAAAAGATTCTGTAGCTAGAAATTTACAGGGTTTTCTTTTATTTAAACTTCGTTCTTTCAAAATATTCAAAAGATAGATTAACCCACTTTTCACCTCTTTTTCCACGGAATAATCGCCGAACATACAAAAATTATATATTATACGTTATTATGAAAAGGTGGAATGAAATTTATTAAAAAAGGAAAAGCTCTAAAATAAATAGTATTTTGCCTATTTTATTTCCTTATTTATGTTGAATTCAATCCTATTCATTCTGAACAATAGAAAACAACAACAACAATAGAAAACTTTGTATCTCAAATCAAAATTTCATTTTAGTCACAAAAACATTCATTTTACAAAATTAACTTTTCAATATCAAATACGTCCTGTAGAGGATTTGGAAGGCAAAGAGAGAAGTGTCAGCAATGACAGTTGAAAAAAGTAATAAGAAATCAGAATTTGCAAAAGAATAAAAACCTTAAAACGTTTGAAAACTGAAAGTATTAAATTTAGAAAATTGTAAAATTTGTTAGAAATAAGAAGTGTTAATAAAAACTGTGCGTGAATAAAAATAAAACAGGAAACATTTATATATGGAATGACACAAAAAGTGATTGGTGGAGAGCAGATAGAAAATTCGAAGACGGTTGCCCGGGGAGAAAAATAACGAGGAGACGAAAAAAACGACGAAAGGACGACGACACGAAATATATTTTGGAAAAGCCGAAAACTAAGAAATACTAGAATTTATAACGGAAAAGTAAGAAGAAACGAAACGACAGACAATATTGGAAAGAGCAAAATGTACTAACTTTCCTATTAGCAAATCTTATTCATTTGGATTGAACCTTTAATTAATTTAATATCAGATTAGAATGACTCTTAATATCCCATCCCTTTATTTATTCATACATATAATTCAGCGCGCTGGTTGGCCGTTAGCGTGTGAATTCTTTAAGCTAGAGAAATAATATGTTTGGTTCTATCATGATCAAAATACTCTCATTTAACACAACTTCACAGAATAACACTTTTGTGGAGATTAATTCAGCTATAAAACCCTCATATGTGATCTCAATCATGACAATGAATTTTACTCACCTAAATACTCCCGTCGTCGGTTCATTGCTCTGAAGTGGTCACACTTTAACTCATCGAACGTATCACTAATTAGCCCGTTCAGAGCTGATTGGTTTCAGTAATTCAGTAATTTTGGTTTGGTTCAATTATTGACTTAACTAACAAAGGAAACTCGAGAAATAGTCTGTTTTTCATTTATTAAGGCAAACGGAGATAAATAAATTATAAAACTGTAAAAATATGCGACTAGAATGTTAATATTTACGAGAACAAAAGGATATAGAGAATTTACTTTCACAATTGAAGTCAAAATACTGGAAATTTCAATGATTTAACAAGAACAGACTGAAAACAATATTTTTATACTTCAAAACAAAAACCTAATCTAATTGACAATATATTATCTAGCATGTTAGCTTACCAAGACCATCTTTAAATACGTGAAACTGATTAGAGACTTTGACAAAATAAATGATAACATACTCAAGAAACCCTTCAACTCTGAGAAAATAGATCGGACATGTCCCAGGTCAAGGTGAGGCCTTGACCTGAGTATTCTGCACTCGACTTACTGCTTCAAACACAACATTCCAACTAAAAACTTGTTTTGAGATCTCCAACGGTTCAACTCTATAATTCGTTAAAAGATAGGGGGGATGATCCCGCCCTCAGAATATTTTACTTATAAGAAATTAAGGTAGGTGTCGCTACTTGAATGGTCTTGGCATTCTAAACCCTATTCTGGTATTCTACAGTGCTAATTAATTACATGTATTTTCCTATTACGTGACATCATATGGTTGACCGCCCCGTACATTTCAGGACTAGCGTCGAATGTGGTTTTGTTTCACTTTGATAGAAAACGGTCGACAAAAAACTATCAAACATTATCTTTTGTTCGTCCGATGTCACTCTGCCTTCTTACTTTTAAAATAACAATAATTTGCATGCATTTACAACGAGTGACCTATTTCCATATATGTATTATTTAAGACAAAAGTTAATTGATTAAATGGTCAGAAAGATATTTACGACCTTTCGTTCCTGGAATATCTATAGCATCAAACGAGTTGTACCCAGATGGTAAACAATCGACCCTGGGCTATTCAGGCTGAAGTTACCAGATTTTACAATATCTTCAAAGTTGAATGGATTTTCTGATTCTCACGAAAAATCTGTTGTTTGTAATATACCCCTCATAAATTTAGAGTTCCATCATTTCTGTAACTAAAGTTTGGTATTATCACCCAGAGGAACATGTGGGATGCAACTTTCTTAATGAAATGGATTTGGTCCCACGACCAGAGGCGTCTCAATATTCTATTACATATCCCCCCTGTAGACGTGAGATTCTGTTTCTTCTAATGAAAATAGATCGACACGTCATAACTACACATACTACTTTGACTTACAACTAATTCTTGATGTTGACTTTCTTTCTTTTCTGAAGGCTCTCCTAGGCTTTGGGTGGTGGTTTTCCATTCATAGGTTACTTGGAGCATGTGGACTTCCAGGCTGCTGTCTGAACATCTCTTGATTCCAGCGTTGCCCATTGCCATCGTCTGTTCCTCCAGTGGTCCATCTTTCTATGTCCTACGTTGAGTCCCTTCCTGAAAACTTTTTATGCATTTGAATCTCATCAACTTTATGTGATCTCGCTACCATACGTAAGCGACTGTTCACTCATCTTCACAACTAGTTTCTTAAATGCTATTTTCTACAGTTCGTTAATTCTACCATACTTATTCTAAGCTACTGTCTTATTGGACTAGTTAACAGTACTGGTACCTATAATATACAATCTCTGTGACCTTGTAAGTTAACTCTATGTGCAACAGAAGAAAAAATAAAAAAAATGTTTTACTATTGACCCCTGATTAGAATGTTGATCTATATCTCCCCAACGGAACAACAATGTTATGATGCATCTATGATAACTTTTGAATGACTGAATAAAATATTAAACAAAACTACAACTGGATGACATCTTAAAACGATGGAATAATACTAATCTACTCTACACCAACTGAATAAAGCTTCGAACTATATTAACTACTAAATGACAAATAATACTCCCCCGGTTATCAGCTTCTACTCGTTCGCACTCAGAGGTTCTCCGGTGTGGTTCAAGGTTTCGGCTCATCTCTGGTATCCCCAGTCACACTGGTTGGTTACCCTTCGGTTTGGTGGCGAGTTCCTTGATGGTGTTATTCTTCCTGTCCGCTTGACCTCTGGTTTATGTTCGTTCTCGCGCGTATTTGTTGGTTTTCGTCAGTCTGGAGTAGGTTGGTCGTCTGTTGGTTTTTTCTAAAGCAGCAGTTTGATTCATCCTGATTTCCCTTGTTGTATGTTCTTCGTGTCGTGTATCTGCAAAGCTCGTTCCTTTTCCTGAAATATAGCACCTTTTAAAAACTTATCACTTGCTCATACGTGTGAGAACACACTGTCGATTCAACACTACTTCTAATTCGGCCGTCTACACAAAACTACACTATCTAAACAACTTGCTACTAATCGTCTAGGCAACACAAACTATCGTGTTGTACTTATCTACCCACTAAATGTAAAATACTTCCCCGGTTATAGATTCAGCTCCTCCGCCCTCATGAATCGTCTGGTATCGGTCCAAAACTTCGAGTACGTTCCTTTTTGTATTCTCCGAAGTCCAGATCCATTCCTCCCATAGTTCGGTGGCTAGTGCCCCCTGTCTTCGTCGACTGCTATCCATGTCCCCCAATTGTACAAGATAGATGTCGCCTCTTTGTCGTGAATCCGTGGTTGTTCTGATGTCTGGAAGCAGTAGCTTCCTTGTCGTCCTGCAGATGCTCCCACTGGTGAACCTGGCGTCGCCTAGTTCATCTCGTTGTTGCTTCTGTAGGTGACCCTGTGTCTGCTTGTCCATTGGTCTCCTTTTACTGGCTGTATATCTTTTCTTCGAGGTGAACCTCGTGTCCGGACCTTCTCTATGTCTCCCGAGTTCAAGGTGTACCCTGTGACCTTGACGTGGATCCCTCTTGACCTTTGTTTCGGACCCAGCAGGTCTTGCGCCTCACGGTGTTACAGTCCTTGGTCGCTCTATTTCTACGTCTGTTTCTTCCTTGGTCTGCTCGTTTCTGATGTTTAATGCTGAAACAGACTCATTAATTCCCCCCTACCACCTGCCTTCGTGATTTCCTAAAATAATATGGAGTCGCGCTCCCATTCCAAAAAACAAAATATTTATGATCCCTAACTCGTGATTATGCGTCCTGTCTGCCCCTACTTGGTTCACGATTTCGACGCTGCTCGCTTCGAGTTGCAACCGCGATGCTGCTCGTTTTGTCAAAAGGTTCCCCTTATCCCCATTTGGTTGTTACGATAAGAAATACTACTGTCAATACTACTACTCGTCTTTATTTCTCTACCACAACTAATAAAAAGGAAACATCAGAGTACCGTTCCTGAGAAGCTCAGAATTCTTCGGACTTTCACTCTGATTGAACCCTGTACATATGAAAATATCTTCCTATAGGTGTGTCGAACCGTCTCGAAGGTTCCTTTTTTCTTCACTTTTTCTTCTGTGTTGTTGATTGACTTCATTTTCTCTGGGTGTATCCTTCCAAACTGGAATATGTCGGAACTTCCTAATACTGTCACATCCGCCAGTTAAAATTGGAGTATGTTTCTTAATTGTCTGTGGTGTTGGGGATATATTTAGGAGACGAACGACTATATTGGGTTTACTGCTTTGCATATTCGGTGGGGGAATCGTTACAACTGAGTGCGCAACGAATAATCCAAAGGGTAAGTTGAGAGGTTCGCAGGCCTTCACGCCAGCAGAGTTCCGGATATCCACTGGTATGTTGAGGTCGCAACCATGGAATGGTGGTATATACACTGGGTTCTGTAGTCTGACCAAGCTCGGACCTCTGGAAGGATTGTCTTCGCTGGTAAGAAGAACTTGTTTCTTCTTCCCTTTGTCGTCATCTACAGTTTTTTCTGGGGTCGGTTTGTCGGTTCGTTCCTTTGGGCTATTGTCTGTCAAGGAAGCGATACTAGTGTCGCTTTTACAGGTTGGCAAATCGAAGTCTATGCGCGTATCTCCTGTAGGTTCACAAACCAGGCCTGATGTCAATGTGGGGGAATTTGCTGTGCCATTTTTCTCTCTAATTGTCCCTATGGTCACCCTTTTTTCCTGGGGTACAAATTCCGCTGTCCCGATACTCAATTTACTCATTTTACTGACGTCAGATTTCCCAACATTTTTGTCCACTTTGGTGAACCCCGTTATACATTCCACATTGCCACACATTTGTGTCCCTACCGAAAACAGTTGACGAGTTTCCACGTCAATTGGCCTATTCCTCACTACTGGACTATTCGTGTCTATAGTCCGGTGACTCGGTATTAGATAATCGTCGACATAACCAGAGAGTTTATATTGAGTACTGACGTCCCTGCCAATACTGCTACTCCTTTCTCTTGTGTGCTTTGGTACGTTCTCTCCTTACCACTGTAATTCACTCTACGTACCTTTACCACACTTGAATACACCATGCACTTTTACCGACAACACTTTTTTCCACGTTTTTCACCACACACACCTAACATTGTCACTAAATTTTACTGAAACTCTTTATTTCCGCTTAATTACCCTTTAGAACGCATAATCTCGTTACCACAAATCGATAATATTCAATATTGATACCCATAATAAACTTTACGGAAGGCAGAGGTTTAAACCCAAAATAAAATAAAATTAAAATAATCTAATGGTTTTCGACAACACTCTAGCTGAAAAAAAAATTATAATTTCCAAATTACGTTTTCACGATTCACTTATTGTTGTGATTACCTGAAAAGAAAATACATCGACATTAATTTGTTGTCTTCTAGTGTTGACCATTTATCCTCTGAAAAACATATTTCAACAAAACTGTAGAGAGTGTTATTAAACAAAAATTTCCCCTTACGTTACTTTTGGCTGAATAAAGCACATTCTATATTCTGTTACTCTACATTTCGTTCCCTGACTTCCCACTGAATTTTCTGCATAAATTCTAAAAGTTCGTTCTTTATGAAACACAAAATAACGATATTCATTTATTTCTTGGTTGAACTACTTTTCGTCTCTCTCTACAATTTTTGAAAATTTCTGTCACTCGCTCTACAATAACATAACCCTTTCTGCTTCACCCTTTACGAAAACACACTTAGAACTTTAACAATTTATTTCTTTTCATCAGCCGACTGCCTCCTAGACTTTACATATTTTCGCTACTTTTATTAAATGGAGACTGACCCTTTGTGAGTTTCCATGAAACTCTCCTAAGAGTCTCTATTTCTCTGAAAGGTCTTACAATATTAATCAAAATATTACCACATTTTCGCTGATTGCAAGAAAAATATTATTTTGTACTACCATCACTAAAACAATGGCATTTAGAGCAAGGCTAGGTATTTACATACCTTACTGCTTGACTTCAAGTGTTAAAAACGAAACTGACATACTAGGTTTTCTCCTATTAATGTGCACTATCATGATGACATGAAAAAAAAAAACACTCAAACAAAGTGCAAATTTGTTGGTGTCATATGAAGTCATAAAAACTATTTTTTTAACGTAAACTACTAATCTATTTAAACCTGGCAAAATAACGCTGTATGGCACCTGAGATATATTTACATAAGGTCGTTTACACCTTCCACAAGTATATTCATAAACTTAACCTGCCTTAACTACGGAGGGATTACCAGATACCGTAATTACTTGATCCTACTGTCCAGAGTGAACAATGGAACGAAATTTAAAACGAAAAGCTTTCTTCCTTAGCAAAATCGATCAATGAAAGCATATTTTCTACTAATAGTACTTCGACACTATTCAAACAATATCTTTAATAGTCGTGTGTTTTCGCAAAATCGAGGTTTACAGATAAAGCGTTTATTGTACCTGAAATAAAATTTTAATTTATACGCTGGTGTGGATTTCCCCAAATTCACACTTCATTTTTTTTACCTGTCATCGTTACTGTGAACTTCTGTTTTTATTATCTACTATCCAAAATTGACTTTTCTCGAAATAAAACACTGATTCTAATTTTGTATTTGTTCTAGACAAATTTCACTAAAATTTTTATAAAAACGGTACTTTTCTGATAATGACGGTAGAACTAACTTTCCAATAGAACTAACCCTTTATTCCAAAACAAAGCATATAATTACCCATTACAACTGTATCTTATCTCAGCAAAATTCAATCAAATCGCGAATAACTCCTATAGTCTTTTAGTATTATTTTAAAATTGATTTATGGTGGAAATTTCTTATTAAATCGACTCACAAGGTATACTGAAGGTGAAAACTTTGCTAGAAAATGTACTGCAAACATGATTGAAATAAATTTGAAATTTACGATGAATTCTTTTCGAAATCGACTCGACATGTACAGTAAAAATTTTCAAAATTAACTCTGAATTTCTATAATCTACTCTCTTAAATTTCTGAATTTTTAATACGGTAATTTACCACTAATGTCTTTGTTTAGCTTCGTATTGTCGAGAAAGTTCATCTATCCATGGCTACATTTAATCAAATTATCGGTTTTTCTTCTTAAGTTTATCAAACACACTTTAATTTATATGGCAATTTTGGATGTAACACTTTTATTAACGACCTGTCCGTTTAACGGTCGGAGTTGAATGTCATTTCCTACACACAGTACTGAGAAAATCTCCAGGTAAGCGCAATTCTGTGCAGTTTTACTATTTATATCTTTTTTTTAAATTATTTTTGACAACTATATACACCCGTGTATATTTCCCCTTATGATATCATTCACCAAAATATTATTTTCTAACTCCACGAGCTGACACCATTTTTGTACTAACTTTCCTATTAGCAAATCTTAATCATTTGGATTGAACCTTTAATTAATTTAATATCAGATTAGAATGACTCTTAATATCCCATCCCTTTATTTATTCATACATATAATTCAGCGCGCTGGTTGGCCGTTAGCGTGTGAATTCTTTAAGCTAGAGAAATAATATGTTTGGTTCTATCATGATCAAAATACTTTCATTCAACACAACTTCACAGAATAACACTTTTGTGGAGATTAATTCAGCTATAAAACCCTCATATGTGATCTCAATCATGACAATGAATTTTACTCACCTAAATACTCCCGTCGTCGGTTCATTGCTCTGAAGTGGTCACACTTTAACTTATCGAACGTATCACTAATTAGCCCGTTCAGAGCTGATTGGTTTCAGTAATTCAGTAATTTTGGTTTGGTTCAATTATTGACTTAACTAACTCGAGAAATAGTCTGTTTTTCATTTATTAAGGCAAACGGAGATAAATAAATTATAAAACTGTAAAAATATGCGACTAGAATGTTAATATTTACGAGAAAAAAAGGATATAGAGAATTTACTTTCACAATTAAAGTCAAAATACTGGAAATTTCAATGATTAAACAAGAACAGACTGAAAACAATATTTTTATACTTCAAAACAAAAACCTAATCTAATTGACAATATATTATCTAGCATGTTAGCTTACCAAGACCATCTTTAAATACGTGAAACTGATTAGAGACTTTGACAAAATAAATGATAACATACTCAAGAAAACCTTCAACTCTGAGAAAATAGATCGGACATGTCCCAGGTCAAGGTGAGGCCTTGACCTGAGTATTCTGCACTCGACTTACTGCTTCAAACACAACATTTCAACTAAAAACTTGTTTTGAGATCTCCAACGGTTCAACTCTATAATTCGTTAAATGATAGGGGGGATGATCCCGCCCTCAGAATATTTTACTTATAAGAAATTAAGGTAGGTGTCGCTACTTGAATGGTCTTGGCATTCTAAACCCTATTCTGGTATTCTACAGTGCTAATTAATTACATGTATTTTCCTATTACGTGACATCATATGGTTGACCGCCCCGTACATTTCAGGACTAGCGTCGAATGTGGTTTTGTTTCACTTTGATAGAAAACGGTCGACAAAAAACTATCAATTATTCTCTTTTGTTCGTCCGATGTCACTCTGCCTTCTTACTTTTAAAATAACAATAATTTGCATGCATTTACAACGAGTGACCTATTTCCATATATGTATTATTTAAGACAAAAGTTAATTGATTAAATGGTCAGAAAGATATTTACAACCTTTCGTTCCTGGAATATCTATAGCATCAAACGAGTTGTACCCAGATGGTAAACAATCGACCCTGGGCTATTCAGGCTGAAGTTACCAGATTTTACAATATCTTCAAAGTTGAATGGATTTTCTGATTCTCACGAAAAATCTATTGTTTGTAATATACCCCTCATAAATTTTGAGTTCCATCATTTCTGTAACTAAAGTTTGGTATTATCGCCCAGAGGAACATGTGGGATGCAACTTTCTTAATGAAATGGATTTGGTCCCACTACCAGACGCGTCTCAATATTCTATTACAAAAATCAGAAGACAAACAAAATAAGCACGAATAATCTATCAAAATTACTTACCTGAAATCAACAGCATCCTGAAATACTATTCTGAAATTTGATCACTGGAAAACCATAATTCGAAAAAGGTATTTATAAGTACAATTTCCTCTGGTACCACGTTTATTTGTCTGGAGCCCAGCAGAAAAGCAGGTAGCCGAAAACAACACCCACAAACTTATCGTGACCGTTGTGGAATTTTCATCAATATTTACATTGACTTTCACTGCCATTCTTTCGGACAATTTTATTAGTATAATATATTTAAAATTAGAATTTCATTGAACTTTATCATTTACTATTCATAACCTCGATTTGTCGGTAACTGCCATCTTGCGGAATATAGTTCCTAAAGAATTTGGCAAGTTACACCATAAGTCGAGATTAAAATTCACTATTTGAAAAGCAATATAAAATATAATGGTTTGAAAAAAAAAGGATTTAGTAGGGTAATAGCTCAGGGTAAACAGATAGTAAATAAGAGTTTCAGTTAAAAAAGGTTTTTATTTAGAATACAAGAATAAAATTCATTCATTGAAATTTATTTATTGAGTTTGATTATCATTTGGCTGAAAGTTTTCTGAAATTGCATATCTAATCACTTCTATACAGGGCAGTCCACGTTTCCATAGTCCTACTGAGAGCAAGAGTTTTCTTGTGTTCTCCGGCTGAGCTAAAAAAAGGAAGGAGATATAAAGGAAGAAAGGTAAAATAGGTAAAATAAAGGTTTGTGAGCCAGGGCATTTCAAAGAATAAAAATTTTAAATTAAAATCAACATCATTCAAACATTATAAAATCACAACAATATATATATTTGACATGATCAGCAACTTGTAGTATTACGCCAAAGAATTTGGGTGACTTCAAGTCCCTCTGAATCCTTTTGCGTGTGAAGGAAATGAGAGTGGTTTTGCTGGGGTTTGCCCTCAGTCCTTTCCTTTTGCACCATTCCTCTACGATCCCCAGTGCATTTTGCATTAGATCAGAGGTTATTTGGGCATACTTTCCCTGTACGAGGACTACTATGTCGTCCGCATAACCTTGGAAGTAGTATCCCTGATTGTTCAATGATTCAAGAAGTTCGTCTTCTACCATGTTCCACAGTAGGGGGATAGTATCCCTTCCTGTGGGGTTCCTCTGTCAATTTCCAGCTTCGCAGAGTCTTCAAACATGTTGGGATGAGCCTGTCGATTTTGTAGCATTGACGTCATCCACCTGCAGGTGGTTTCGTTAAGCTTCTCCTGGCCGCTGAGACCATACTTTCGAAGGATGTATTGTCAAAGGCTTCTTCGATGTCTGGAAAAGTGCATAGTGCTATTCCTTTTTTCGCCAGAGTGTACTCCAGCCTTGACACCAATTGTTGCAAGGCCATCTCGCACGATTTTCCTGTAAGATAGGCTTATTGGTCTATAATCCTTGGCCTGGGCGAATGAGTTTCGGACAGATTTAGGAATGAAGACCACGTTCATAGATTTCCAGGTTTGTGGTATCCAGCCAAGTGCTAGACTCATCCTGTATAGTCTGCATAGTTCTGATGCAAGATCTTCAATTCCCTGCTGTAGTACGACAGGGAATATTTTATCTGGTCTAGGTGATTTATATGGGCTGAAAGAGTTTATTGCCCATATTACTTTCGGGTATGTTACGATCCACTTTGTCACCTCCCAGTCAGCCCTTGTCCCCCCTAGTTGAAGGTTGACAGGGTTTTCAATGCTGGGATTTGTGACAATGGTAGATCCTGGAAAGTGGGTATTGAGCAAAAGTATAACTGTTTCTTCAGGTTAGGTTAGGTTACCTTTCTTCAGATCAATTCAAAATTACGTCTATCTGCGAATTCATTTTTACAGAATTTTTGAAGCGTATACAAGGTAATTCACGTTAGTCGACAAGAAGCATTATGGTTGAAGCAATTTTGACAAGTGTTTGTCTTCGAATGGATATGGACATATCAGCGCTACATTTTGAGAATATTTTCTTGACGTTCAGGGTGTGCCAAATACACGAAATGTGTATTTTTCCATTTTCGGATTTAACTATCAAATTGAAGGTTTAATGTATCAAAACCTTATGGTTTTTGAAATATCACTCATATGTGGAAATGCAGTATTTAACTCCTATATCGCACTAGTGGAATATTCACTAATCATAAAAGCTGTGTTGAGTTCAAAGTAAAACATAATCAGAATTTTCAAACGTCTATCGAAAACTAATACAATGCTCGTTTTGGAGAAATATCTTTATATAATATCCTTTATTTTCCAGCGTTAATGAATGGCAGATTCATATTTGGTGGTTCCGCAAGCTCCTGCACTATATTCATTGACGAACAAGAGAAAAAAAATAATAACAAGTCAGTGTTACAAGAAGAATACAGACAGATATGAATTTTCCTGCGAAGTTAACGCGAATTAGATCTGCTATTCCAAACGTGCGTACCTAACTAACTTGAGTAGAAGTATATTCCGGTCTTTCTAAATCTTCAAGAGGAACGTAGCAGTGCCGGCCGGTCCAGAAGATCACATCATATCAGAGGAAACGGTGGGCCACAATATTGTCTTCCAATCATTCGATTCTACTTTCAACTCCATATCAATAAAGAACCCTTACAGTCCACGCTCAAGAAAGAACACACAGGTTCCTAACACTTCGCGTTTTTGAGTAAAATGCATACTATTTTCATTTTGCAAACTGATTCGATGAAATTTATTATTTATCAAGTCGCCTATAGCGTTTTGACAAGTTGTGTTATTATTTACGTCATTTCAATGATAGCGGTAGTTTGTGATCTTGTTATCGTAATTATGTTATTGAAAATGCATTATTTTTATACTCTGAGAATATATTCAAAACTGTCAAAAGCTGAAAGATTTCCCAACAGAAACCATGCAAATAAAGCAGAATTAAAAAAATTGTTGACAGTCCTTAGACGAACTGAAATTGTTCAGTATGGAAAACCCATTGAAAAGAAACCTGTAACAGAAAACGAAGAAATTGGATTTGCGTGGATTTCCTCTAAAATCCCCATAGAATTCAAAACCTATTTGTAGAAAATATTGGGGTTAGTCAAGCAAACGTATCAAGAATTCTTTAAAAGTATAGTTACCATCCCTATGAAATCTAGCTTCACCAAAAACTGGAAGAGTTGTAGGATGATTCGGACGAGAAACAGATAGCTCCAGAGCTGTCTTTTTTGACCTACCCTTGCACTAATGAGAGGCAAAACCACGAAACAAGTCTACTGGTGGTCCGCTTGTCCAAATCAAAACACAATTCTGCTAGTTGGTGAAAGGGAGCATTTGCAATTATCCCTCTGCAATGAGGAACATTGCACAAGTATATGTTAGATATAATTCAATACCCGTCGTGGTCTTTGCCAGGGTAGTAGTGGTTTTCTGACTAGTACTTGCCATTATATGCCTACGTCGTGGGTGTATATGAGTGTAAATGGTAAAACATCGGTCCGCAATCACATTCATTAACAATAATATAACTTTCGATTAATTAACTTCACAGATAGTTGTAATTTTATATTTCATTTGTTTTTTTTTGAAGAATTTTCATCAAATAAATATATTTATTTTGAGATTGTGCATTATTCTGTGGTCGTAGAAAAAATAGTGAACATTACTTGTATGGTGATTGACGTGGGATTGACTATCCTATTTATTAACAACAAAAATTGGACTTTATAAACTCTTTTCGGTTGCCACTCTGTATATTTCGACATCACTTGGGCGTGTGATAGAGATGACTTTAACATTTGAGTAACTAGGCCAAGCTGTAGATAACAATTAGATGCTCTTTCCACACAAAATCAAAGACGAAAACGCTTTGTGAATTTTTTTTAACAAGGAGTAGTGAATAGAATTACAAGCTTGTTTTTTTGTAAATATCTCAGAGATTATTTAAGGAATCGTTTTACAGTCAATGGAACTTTTGTGGAAGTTTATAAGACCTACAAAATGTCTTTTTTACGCCCAGATCGGTGCATTTTTCCATGAGCAAATCCGGGAAATCCTCGAAAAATAGACCATTTTTCAAAAATTCATAATTTTTATAAATCTGAAGGTGGACAAATATTATTTCGGAAACTGTTGGATAATAACATGCGGTTCAACTGTGCGCAAGACGGTTCATGTCTGATATGTTATTTTTGCACAATCGCGTTATAAAAAATTTAAAGGCAAATCTTTCTAAATGCGCCGATTTAAGTAAAATCATCCTAATCAAATTCTGTAAACGCCATATGGAGGTGCAGATCAATATCTACAATTTGTATATTTTAGATTTCCACCTGAGAGGTGGGAAATGTGTTGAAAATGTCACTGGAAGTTACTGCTTCAAAGTGCATACGACGTCGCTCGTATTGACTTCAGTTCGACTTCGGGTGACTTCGGATGACTTTGAACGCACTTTGAAGCGTTTTGATCAACTTTCAGTGATATTTCAAACACATTTTCCACCTCTCAGGTGAAAATCCAAAATATTCCAATTGTAGATATTGATCTCTACTTCCAGACGCCGTTTACAGAATTTGAATATGGTGATTTTCCTTAAATCGGCGGATTTCGCAAGATGTGCCCTTAAATTGTTTATAACGCGATTGTGCAAAAACTACACATTGGATAGAAAACATCTTGCGTGCAGTTGAGCAACATTTTATTATCTATCAGTTTCCGCTATATCATTTGTCCAGCTTCAGATTTATAAAAAATAAGAATAAATTGAACAATGGTCTCTTTCTCGAGGTTTTCCCAGATTTTCTCAGTGGAAAATGCACCGATCTGGTCGTATGAAAATGCATTTTGTAGGTTTTATAAATCTCTACAAAACTTATGTCGACTGTAAAACGATTCTTCAAATAATCTTTGAGTTATTCCTAAAAAAACAAAAAAGTATAAATTTTTTTCACTATTTCTTGTTTAAAAAATTCCACATAGCGATTTTGCTGGGTAAAAAACTGGGGTTTTCATTAACGAACAGCGATTTCAGTGTTTTGAAAAAATAAAACTGTAATGAAAGTCTCGTTTCGGATCCATAATTGCATCCAGATTCAAATTGATATGGAATTATGAAGTGGTTCCCAAATAATTACATTAACTGTTCATTTTAATACTATGTGTGGTATATACGATGTCTGCATATCATATAAACTAAAATAATATTTTACGTGTACTTGGTAAACATGCAAACCTTGGTGAATTCTGAGAACATGCTGTCACCGAAATTATAATGAGTGCCTCATCCAGTATGCAAACAATTCTCTCAGGGGTGAAGGAGATCCGCAATCTCTCAGTGATTAATCATAACAAGCAAATGCAAATTTCAGGTCGAATGTTCTCTGGAAACTCAAGATAATATCCAATATACTAAACAATAACAGGAGTGATAGATATATATATATATATATATATATATATATATATATATATATATAGATATATTTGATCTTGTTGTGTATAAATTAGTTTTGACAAGTCAGCAGAGCCGGTTTTAGGAGCTTACGGGCCCTAAGCGCTCAACTTTTTCGTGCCCTCTTCTACATTACAGTACACCACTCTACACTTTTAAAAAAAGTTTACCACAATCGGGCCCTTCCAGGAATTCGGACCCTTAGCGGCAGCTTACTCCGCTTATAGCATAAACCGGTTGTGCAAGTCAGGGAAAACAAATGAGTCCAAGGTACTCAAAGTAGGTATAAATAAAATTAGTGAAAGATATCAATGGTTACTGTACAACACTGAAAAACATATGTGACACAAAAATGCTTGAAAATATTTTGAATATGTATAGTTTATGTAATAAATTATAAAAACAATTTTCTAGATGATATCTTTTTCATCATCAGGAAAACATTTAGGCTCAAAATTGGAAGATCAGGAGGTAAATTATTGCAGAGTATAAGATCAAGTGAATTACGGACTGAAATTTTGAGCTCAACCCGGAGATGTCTCAGTCCTTGTGCATTTCTAGAAGGGTAATAATAGGATCATTTGGAATAGAATTTCCCTTTTACATAAATCGAATGTACATTCCTTAGTGTGTCGCGTAACGCCAATCCAACCGCCAGCACAGCGCTGTTGCTGATATATCATTGCCAGCTTTATTCATTGTGCTGTAAGTTGAAGTTTTTTAATAGAGTATGTTTTATTGTAATTGTAATCGAATATGTTTTATAAGTCTTGGTTTTTTATCGATTCATCATGACAGATCATAAAAAACAAAACTTACTCACTTAGAAGTATTGTATAGTATCAGAATATAAATATACGTCGATATCAGCACTACAATAGTATATTTTGTAACAAAGTTAGAATAAAAATTCCATGTGAGTGGGGAGTTCCACAAGCCGAAAAACGAGCGTGAGTATAACGAATCTTTAGTATAACCGTGTAACAGACAATACTTTCTCCACGATCAATGTTATGCACCGGTGCTCTGTAAAACAGAATGGGCTCCATTACTCCACAGAGCATCCTTCTGGTGCTTCGTGAGCCTACTACAATTTTTTGATAGCTTTACTTAATGTCTCATCAACCCTTGAAGTTACTGAAGACATTCAGTTGACATTGATATTATAACTAAATTTAGTCTTCATGCTAAGTTTTGTCTACATAGGTACTTATTTTGTATCCTAGCAAAAAATGTACTTCCTGTACATTTCTGTTTTTCTTGACATTTTTATAAAAATATTATAGCTAAATGAAATAGCTTGATCCTAACTGAATTTCTCTCATTCTTTACCTATTGAATAAAATATAGGCAATTTTGCAAATTTAAACAGTTTCCATTATGCTATTTAATGAAATAACATGAAATAAAAAAAAGTGTTTTAGGTACACACCTCATTTGATTGCCAAGCAAACTTAATACTTAGAAACTTGGAAAAAGTGAAACTGGTTTACATTTTGCAGTACCTATGTCATTCAATCTTGAACAAATTTCATATTTTTATTCTCCTTTGTTCATAATCAAGTGTCAACAAACTCTAGCATCGGCCATTTCACTTTAAGAACAGGCAGGAGTTTTCTACTCCTAAATAAGTGATCAATATCAACAGACATTTTGTCCATTTAGTGTATTCTGTGCATACAATTTTCAAAATTTAATGGATTAATTTAATAATTCAGGCAGTGCACAAACTTTCTTCAGAAATAAAATTTTCTGGGAAACGCATAGTTCTAAATGCACAAATTAAATACCAGTTTTGACTTGTCTGACCAAAATATTCTGAACATGCTGGTGGGCAACTACATATTTTCATCTCATTGATTAATAACTATAATTTAAATGAAGTTTTTTGGAAAAAATATTTAGAATATTTCAAGCTTGCATATATTATGAACCTACCTATCTATTTTATCATAAAAAGTATACTATTTCATCAGAACAGGACAGAAATGCACCCACCTCAATCAAATTTTCCGCACTTTCTGTGATGAAATATTTCTTTCTCAAATGGCCAATCAAAGAATTCAAACATGTTATTCGGGATTTCAGTCGTCTCTTATTCTGCTGAAGATCTGAAATTTTTCTTCGTTGAATTAATACAGTTTTATTTGCAATTTTCCAATCTTGTCTTGCAGTAACTGGAACATCCATATCATCCGTTTCACAGTCCCCAAAATATCGGCGTACATGGGGTTTCCTGAAAATGAAAAATGAAATTATCAACTGTCCCATCACATTTTACCAAATTTTATTTCTTCAACTGAGTCTTCCAGAAACATCCCTATCAGATTTAGAGAACCATTCAATCTACAAATAACAAATTAAGTAGTAATGTTTTCTTATATTTTGGTCTTAAAAATTAATACAAATCTACAAGTGCAACCCTTTCAATTTCTGAAGCGGTTTCAGCATGTCAACTAAATGCTAATAATCTAATGAATTATTTCTTGCTGATTCTGCTTGAATGTGTATGTTTCAAAAAGTATTTAAGTAATTTTTATTGAAAATTCTCACCTCATCTTATGCTCTGTTTCTGACGGTATTACAGTGTCCAATGTTGAGACTACGGCTGGTGGACAGAAAGTACTCTTTTCTTGTCTAGAATAGAAAAAATATATATTAACCTGGTGAATTTCATCAAAAAATTATTTCAGTATGAAGAACACACACCATGTACTATGTTCTGACCTGTACTTGAGGAAATTCTCAAATGCACATATATTTCAGAAAGAATTTGGTATTCATTAATATCCTTACCTCATCTCTTGCTCTGTTTCAGATGCTGTTTCAGTTGATGAACAGTGACTAATGTTCTTTGTCAACACTAGCACTGGATGACAGAAACTACTCTTTTCTTGCCTAGAATAAAAAAAAAATAACCTGGTGAATTTCACCAAAGAAGTATTTTAGTATGAAGACCACGCATACCTGTAAATGAGGATATTCTCAAATACACATTTATTTCAGGAAGAATTTGGTTTTTGTTAATATCCTTACCTCATCTCTCGCTCTGTTTCTGATGCTGTTTCAGTTGAAGAACAGTGATCAGTGTTCTTTGTTGCAGTACTCTTTTCTTGTCTAGAATGAAAAAAATATAACATGTTGAATTTCATCAAAAAAGGACATGATTCAGTATAAAGATGCACACTGAGTACATTCAAGTTTTTAATAGCTGATACTTGATGAAAATTCATCTTAATATCTTTAATAAAACTATAATTTAAATGATTTCCAAAAATAAGGTTTAAACAATTGTCAAGGATTTGTAAATCTCATTTATGAAAATCATTTATGTTCTAGTACAATATACAATATTGACTTTAGTTTTCATTAAAATTCTCACCTTGTCTCTTGCTCTGTTTCTGATGCTGTTTCAGTTGAAGAAGACAAGTTGCTTGTGAGAGTTGCACCTGAAGTACAGCAGTGACTATGAAGTGAAGTTGAAACTGAATTGTCAATGCAGATTTTCTGTTTCTTTCGCCTAAAATATATGAAACGGAAAAATGTGATGAAGCTGAGGTTAATGATTCAGTTTTAATTTACTCCATCCATAATCATTAATATCACAAACATATAATTTTCATTGAATATTCTCACCTTGACATCACTTCCTCATCGTGAACTATGGGCTTAGCCTCTTTTCTTAAAATTCTTCTTCCACCTGGAGTAACCCTTATATCAGCAGTTGAGAAATGTTGGGAACATATCCAGGCTTCCTTGAATTTTTTCTCTATTCCCATGATTTTCTTCCATATCAAAAGCAATTTTTCGTCTTCGGGAAACCTGTAATTATGATAAAAGAATAACCACATAATTCTGAGAACAGCCGATACTCTATGCTCTAATTGATACGTTTTTTCATAATAATTCATTCTACTCTTTTCCAATTTGGTTTCCCTTCAGAACTAGAATGCCTCGATAGTTACGACACTGGTAAGCTTACCTATGAAATGATATATTTTGATCGTCAGCTTCAAATGGTCTTTTACACATCTCACAATGCTTCACCATGGTTTAATAATAAAAACTAACGATAGTTCAACACAAAAAAACTCAAAATTTGCCCTTTATTCACTATAAAACACTCTTATAAGCCAAGAACCCAAACAAACAAATATATATATATATATATATATATATATATATATATATATATATATATATATATATTAACTTATTTCCATCATCAGGGATACTACAATTTGCATGTGTAAGTAATATAAAAAATATATATGTACGGTTAACTTACATCTTTGTTGAGATTGTTCGACGCGATGTTATTCAATCATAAGTGGCACATTGTGCACGATGAAAATTGATATAAAACAAGTGAAATTGTAAAGATGTCATAAAATATTTGGATAAAAATACGTTATATTTAAAATGTCAAAATTACTTTATATTTTGACCACGTCAGGCCAAATCAATGCTATTGGTTAAGAGAAGACAGACAGTTGACATGACAAATGACTTAGTCAGTGGTACCAATTTACAGTTACCAACTTATGTTAGAGTCCGTAAATTCGATTTTTAATTGGTAAAGCGACACCTCGTGAGGTAGGATGGAACCTGAATTAAGTACATTTGGCATGTAACTAAATGTCTTTAGTACATTTTCATTCTGGATTTTGATGTGTTGAAGTAGATATAACAATGTTTTGTCCTACTGTGGGCAAAATTATGGTAAAAGTTTATACCTGGAGAAAAATGGTTAAGTTTTACGTTGCAATTATCTGAACAAAGTCAAGAAATATTTGTTGATAAATTTGAAATATTGAAGGACAGTGGATTCTTATCCAACGTCAAGAGGTAGGAATAGATTTCACTAAGATGATTGATATCTGTTTTTTTTTATTTATGCAATTACTATTTTCTGCAATAAAGGCCATTTCAACAAAGGTCCTTTTTGAAAGATGCGATTCACTAGCTAAGACCTTAGTGGCATCAAAATTCATATGGTGATCAAACTTGTTGACATGTTCAGCTAACGCACATCGTTCTGGATGTAATCTACAGTCACTTTTATGTGAAACGATTCGGGAGCCTAGAGATCTCGAAGTCTGACCAACATACATTTTGTCGCACGATTGACACGGAACACTATATATCACATTCGTTTGAGAGAAAAGAGAAAGTTTATCTTTAACTTTAGAGTGAATTGCTCTAATGGTTAGAACTGATTTATTTGCAATTTTCAAATTTGGTAAAACATTAAAAATTCTGGAGAGTTTGGGAGAGATCTCCTTTATGTATGGTAAAGAACTGTAGAAAGAAATCAATGGTGCAATATTGTCATTGCTATTATTATTATTATTACTGTTATTGACATTATTGTTAACTAGTGTAATCGATGGATTAATTATATCAAAGGAGGATGAAGAATTAAACAAAATATTTTTGATCATGCTAGATGGGTAAGAGTTTTCAAGAAATAAATTCAAAAGAGTATCCAGATTTTTTTTGTGAAATTGATTGTCAGAGATTTTTAACACTCTATCTTTCATTTGTTTTACTAGATTCACTTTCATTGAATGCTTGTGGTAAGACCAATAATTAATGTATCTTCCTGAGCTACATGGTTTTCTGGTCTTACTACAAGCATTCAATGAAAGTGAATCTAGTAAAACAAATGAAAGATAGAGTGTTAAAAATCTCTGACAATCAATTTCACAAAAAAAATCTGGTTACTCTTTTGAATTTATTTCTTGAAAACTCTTACCAATCTAGCATGATCAAAAATATTTTGTTTAATTCTTCATCCTCCTTTGATATAATTAATCCATCGATTACACTAGTTAACAATAATGTCAATAACAGTAATAATAATAATAATAGCAATGACAATATTGCACCATTGATTTCTTTCTACAGTTCTTTATCATACATAAAGGAGATCTCTCCCAAACTCTCCAGAATTTTTAATGTTTTACCAAATTTGAAAATTGCAAATAAATCAGTTCTAACCATTAGAGCAATTCACTCTAAAGTTAAAGATAAACTTTCTCTTTTCTCTCAAACGAATGTGATATATAGTGTTCCGTGTCAATCGTGCGACAAAATGTATGTTGGTCAGACTTCGAGATCTCTAGGCTCCCGAATCGTTTCACATAAAAGTGACTGTAGATTACATCCAGAACGATGTGCGTTAGCTGAACATGTCAACAAGTTTGATCACCATATGAATTTTGATGCCACTAAGGTCTTAGCTAGTGAATCGCATCTTTCAAAAAGGACCTTTCTTGAAATGGCCTTTATTGCAGATAATAGTAATTGCATAAATAAAAAAAAATAGATATCAATCATCTTAGTGAAATCTATTCATACCTCTTGACGTTGGATAAGAATCCACTGTCCTTCAACATTTCAAATTTATCAACAAATATTTCTTGACTTTGTTCAGATAATTGCAACATAAAACTTAACCATTTTTCTCCAGGTATAAACTTCTACCATAATTTTGCCCACAGTAGGACAAAACATTGTTATATCTACTTCAACACATCAAAATCCAGAATGAAAATGTACTAAAGACATTTAGTTACATGCCAAATGTACTTAATTCAGGTTCCATCCTACCTCACGAGGTGTCGCTTTACCAATTAAAAATCGAATTTACGGACTCTAACATAAGTTGGTAACTGTAAATTGGTACCACTGACTAAGTCATATGTCATGTCAACTGTCTGTCTTCTCTTAACCAATAGCATTGATTTGGCCTGACGTGGTCAAAATATAAAGTAATTTTAACATTTTAAATGTAACGTATTTTTATCCAAATATTTTATGACATCTTTACAATTTCACTTGTTTTATATCAATTTTCATCGTGCACAATGTGCCACTTATGGTTGAATAACATCGCGTCGAACAATCTCAACAAAGATGTAAGTTAACCGTACATATATATTTTTTATATCACTTACACATGCAAATTGTAGTATCCCTGATGATGGAAATAAGTTATTAAATTTCCGAAAGCTTGGACAAACTTTAAAGAGTACTCTTTGATTTTGCTGCAAATCCCCACTATTTACTAGTTCCATTCCTAACTAGTCAGCAACGACTACCCTTCCTCTATATATATATATATATATATATATATATATATATATATATATATATATATATATATAAATGCTTTGTTGTTGTTCTGTCAAATATGAAATGCAGCGTTGCCGTACTGACCAGAAAGTATCGACAACGAGAATATCCGATCGGCGATGAAATAAACTTTCGTTTTCACGTGCTCCCAACAAGCTGCAATGAATATTTTAATTATCTTCTTATGATAACATATTTTATCCAAGCCGGTATTTTTGGGTTTTCGTTGTCATGAATATACTGACAAAAATCAAAATCTAGCCGACGTGTTTATTGTCTCCTTAAAAAATTGCGGCATGACAACAATGTAATGACTTGAGTGATAATATTATGAAAAGATGATGCCTTCAGGTATATTCGCGTATTACTCATCTAGGTTGTGTTACTTGATCGGAGACTGAAATGAATATGCAGCTTAAATATCGACAACTTGATCTACTACCTAACCCTACAAGTAACGTGTTTTTGCGAATTGCAGCCAAACCATCACATTTATTTCGATCATCTCTGATTCATGGAAATGAATTTCTCACTGCATCTGAAACCAAAATATCATAAATAGATATACTTACCTATAATCAGTCAACTCAACAATTAGGGTCTTATTTCAATAAAGAATATACAATTGAACTTGTCCTTGATTATGACACTATTGTGCTTACATATTTGCTTTATATTCAAATTGAATTGACTCAAGTTTTGAAATTTATATTGATTTCAATTCTTTGATTCTGAAATTGTCTTTTTGCTGGTCCAATTGCAAAACATGGCAACATGATTTGTGAAAAAACGTATTTTCAAATTGATACTACTGCCAGATTTATTCGCAATATAAGGATAAAAAACATTTCCCTAATAAACGCAGGATGAGCATACCAGACCATCTCAACCTAAAATAATAAATGATTTATCGCCTTACCTTACATGAAGATGCCTTAAATTTATTAGCATTATCCATTGTGCTGCTTCAACACTCATTAAACTCTTATTCAAAAAACGAAGTTGCAGAAGAATATGTACTTTACTCAGGTACCTAGGTTAAGAACGAATGAAAGTATACAAAACGAAACCAACGCAAAGGCACGACAGCACGACACACAATAACAATACAATTTATTACAATAGCAAAATGGCGCGAGGCGCGTGCTTGTCTGGGATCTGGGTGACTGGGTGTCGCCCCGTTAGGTGGCATATCTCATCGAAACCGGGAAATTCAAAATTGGTTGGTTTCCTGATAGATGAAATATTATTTCAAGTTTCTTTATACTTACCATTTAAAATGGTCATAGCGTATCATTTTGTATATTTCTACGATGATGCAATCGAAAACTGAAAATGTATTGTGTTTTCTAAGTACTGTCAATATTGTTTGTGGTTAGCTCATGTAAGGTTGTAAATATTATAGAATTTCAAACTCAGTGCAACATTGGGGTTAGAATTTGTTAGATATTTCCAAATGTAACTTGCACTCACATTGTTCGTAGATAGTTTCTGTATTGTTGCATTTACAATGAACTTTCATGGATCATGTAACTTTGCACTTGAAACTCAATCTATAGGTTTCTTTATAACTTTCAAACAACTTGTCTGCAGTTTCTTCAGTTATGTTAAAAACTTAAATATAGCATTGAGCTTTATGCAATATTATATAGCGGTAGCCACGTCCTTGAGATCACAAAGGTAGTTGTTCTCTGGCGCTCCGCCACTGCGTAAAGTTGAAATCGTGCAAAAACTCCCCCATTCCGTCGGCAACAGCCCATCAACCGACCTTGACTCATTATAGTTCTTACGCTTGAACTGTGTTAGTGAAATCCTGTGTGTGTGTGTGTGAAGCATTGTGAAAAATGGGAAAACGGAAGGCGGAAAGGTTACATGCATTGAAGAAGAAAATGAAAAAACTTGAGAAGAAAATTAGGACCATATCACCAAGCAGTGAGTACTTAATATAATGTTTTGTTTTCATTTCGCACATCGACAACGCTAATACGCCATTACTAATGAGATGACAACACATTGCAGTCTTCATTTTCACTTCGAAAGTGATGGGCAATTCTCACTCTCACTCCGAAAGTGAAAAACAATTGGCATTTTCATTCCGACTTTGCTAATTCGGTTTTATTTCATCTCAAACATTGCACTTTTCATTTTCACTCCGAAAATGGTGGGCAAATTTCACTCTCACTTCGAGAGTGACAAAACAATTGGCATTTTCATTCAGAGTTTGCTACAAAATGGTAACTTTTGAGTTATACTTTTTTCATTTTCACTCCGAAAATGATGAGCAATTCTCACTCTCACTCCGAGAGAGGAAAAAAAAATATCATCCCAAAAATTTTTCATTTTCACTTTGAAAATGATGGGTTATTCGCACTCTCACTTCGAGAGTTTGAAAAGATTAGCATTTTCACTTTGAATCTGCTAACTAGATTTTTCTTCCTCCATAGAGCTCTTCTTCGAGCGAGAGCTCATCTTCAGAGACAGAGCAGACTACAGGTTCAGAGGAGGTACAGGATGAGTCCCAAGATGTGATGCAGGTAGTTCTGGGGAAAAATCCATCCACCGAAAATAAGGTCGGGCCTAACTTAACAGATGACCTGGCTTCTAGGTGGCAAGCCTATCTCACTTCTGGCATAGAGAGGGGACAACGCCACGAACTAATTCAGAAATGGAACATTCCAGGTAATTGCAGTTCGTTGAAGGCCCCAAAGCTGAACAACGAATTTCAGAATCTCCTGAAACCATGGGACTTGAAGAAAGAAATGTTTCTTCAGAACCTACAAGACATGCTAGGTGTGGGTCTTTCGGCCTTGGGGGGAGCGCTTTCGCTCGTCCTCGACAATTTGAAGACATATGATGACAATTTGGTAGCTTCTTTAGTTGATGCTGGAAAATTGATGACTGATACTCATCATACCATCTCAACGCACAGACGACATGAACTTAAAAGTCATCTGAGCTCAAGCATACAAAAAGTCGTCACAAATCAAAAAATAGATGAATATATTTTCGGATTCGATCTAAGCGAAAATTGTAAAGCAGCAAAAGCTTTGGAAATTTCAGCAAAAGATTGGATGCAAAAACCATCAACATCCACATCCAGGCCCCATTTAAACTGGGAACGCCCCTCTTCCGGGAAAACAATGCAAACAAAAAAGGAGGGGGGGAAGAGCAGGAAGGAATGGCAGAAGAAGAAGGGTCCAGAACGGTACACTTCACACAAAGTGAACCGTCGTCGTTCTTACAACAACACCAGGTTCCGGAAGTAGAGGTAAAATATGCTGGTAGAATTGCCAACTTTTATGAAAATTGGACCAGAATTACTAGTGATAAAACAATTCTCCATTGGGTATTGGGATATAAGCTCCATTTCAAGGAGAAACCAAATCAATATTCGAGTTTTTCAACTCCTACATCTTCAGAATTGTCTGAAGCTACACATGGTCTTTTAGCAATAGGAGCCATTGCAGAGTCGAGACACTGCCGAGGAGAATTTCTCTCCCACTATTTTTTATGAAATAAACCGAACGGTGAAAACAGATTCATATTAAATTTAAAAGCTCTTAATAAATATTTGTCAGTACCTAACTTAAAAATGGAGGACTACCGCACTGTCAAAAATCTCATATCAAAAAATAGCTTCATGGTAAAGGTAGACCTAAAAGATGCTTATTTTTCAGTACCAATACAAAACCCGTATCGCAAATATCTTAAATTTAAATATGATAATAAGCTTTATGAATTCTGTTCTGTTCCGTTCGGTTTATCATCCGCCCCCTATATGTTCACCAAGCTCCTGAAGCCGGTCGTTGCTTTTTTACGTTCAAAAGGTTGCACCTCTATCTCATATCTTATGAACTAAAAGCTACACCAGCATTTATGGCACACTCCAAAAAAAACTATTACATAATTTTGTACACATTTATTACAAATTTGCGTCTAAATCAAAAAATTTTTTACAGCCCTCGTTTTCCAGGAAATGAGCGTGGGCTAACTTTTAAGTAAAACTACACCACGCATTCTGTATTTTTGAAATTTTGATGTTCAAAATGTTGCTAAAATTTCTTACACATTTATTACAAACCATTGACGTATTGAAAATTCCAAAATTTTCACCCCCTAGGGGTTAAATACCCCTTATTTATAGAAAATTCCCAAATAAATTGGATTCCACGTGGTCAGTACCAGAATTGATCACAAGATTGTTTATAATTTTTGTTCAAACAATCGAAATATTCAAAATTACAGAATGGACGGCCCCCAAGGGGTGAAACACCCCCAAAAGGGGTGAAACACCCCCAAAAGGGATGAAACACCACCAAACTTCTCAAAATTCCTATAACGTTATCCACAAAACTTAAAAAAAACTCATTAGAATGTAACGACGTGTTGAAAATTTCAGAATGATGATTTCCATGGGGTTGAACACCCCACACAACGCATAAACTTATTTCACTGCTTTGCAAAGTGAACGATTTCGGATTTTCGTATTATACCGTTGATGAAATGAATAACCTCTATTGACAGAGCATCAATAGACACCACATTTTTTTGAAAAATTGATCGTTGTTGCAAATGATAATATACTGCTAGATACGTCAGAACATTAGTATACGTCCATAGCTAGCTTTTTCCACATGGTCGGAAAACTGGAGAACACAAAGAAAATGTTTGAGGGAAAACGCTCCCTGTTTGGTTTTTAATATACTGGACTCGGATGACGCACAGGTGGCTAGAGCTGCCTCCGTGGTAACGTTAATTGTTGCCGTTAAAGACATGCTTCCACTACATGTCTTTCATTGCGCATAGACTATATCAACTGAGGAAATTGACATGTTCAAGAGTGGCATGTATTAATGAATAGTTTTGTAACAATATTATAGGAAATCCAACGTGAACTATTTTTAATTGAGGATCATAATTCTTTACAGTATCCCACACGCTTCTACTGCGTATTTTTTGGTGCGCATGGATAATATCAACCATGGAAATTGACATTTTCAAGAGTGGGCTGTGTTAATAAATTTTTGTGTTGCAATATGATAGAAAATCCGACTTGATATGTATTTTGTTGATTATTAGAATTCTTTACATCAGGTCACACCCTTCCATGGCGTGTCTTTTGGTGCACATGGACTATATCAACCATGGAAATTGACAGTTTAAAGAGTGGGCTGTGTTAATAGATTTCTGTGTTGCAATATGATAGAAAATCCGACTTGATATGAATTTTGTTGATTATTAGAATTCTTTACATCAGGTCACACCCTTCCATGGCGTGTCTTTTGGTGCACATGGACTATATCAACCATGGAAATTGACAGTTTGAAGAGTGGGCTGTGTTAATAAATTTTTGTGTTGTAATATGATAGAAAATACGACTTGAACTGTATTTTATTGAGTATTAGAATTCTTTACATTACCTCAAACCCTTTCACGGCGTATCTCTTGGTGCACTCGGACTATATCAACCATGCTTATTGATGTTTTGAAGAGTGGGCTGTGTTTATAAATTTTTATGTTGCAAAATCATAGAAAATCTGACTTGCACTGTATGTCATGGAGTATTAAAATTAATTACAGTATCTCACACGCTTTTACTGCGTGTGTTTTGGTTCGCATGGATAATATCAACCATGGGAATGGACCTTTTGAAGAGTGGGCTGTGTTAATAAATTTTTATGTTGCAAAATGATAGAAAATCTGACTTGCACTGTATGTCATGGAGTATTAAAATTAATTACAGTATCTCACACGCTTCTACTGCGTGTGTTTTGGTTCGCATGGACAATATCAACCATGGAAATTAACATTTTGAAGAGTGGGCTGTGTTAATAAATTTTTATGTTGCAAAATGATAGAAAATCTGACTTGCACTGTATGTCATGGAGTATTAAAATTATTTACAGTATCTCTCACGCTTCTACTGCGTGTGTTTTGGTTTGCATGGATAATATCAACCATGGAAATTGACATTTTGAAGAGTGGGCTGTGTTCATAAATTTTTGTGTTGCAATATGATAAAAAATCCGACTTGATCTGTATTTTATTGAGTATTAGAATTCTTTACATCAGCTCACACCCTTCCCTGGCGTATCTTTTGGTGCACACGGACTATATCAGTCATGGAAATTGACAGTTTTGAAAAGTGGGCTGTGTTAATAAATTTTTATGTTGCAAAATGATAGAAAATCTGACTTGCACTGTATGTCATGGAGTATTAAAATTATTTACAGTATCTCACACGCTTCTACTGCGTGTGTTTTGGTTCGCATGGATAATATCAACCATGGAAATTGACATTTTGAAGAGTGGGCTGTGTTAATAAATTTTTGTGTTGCACTATGATAGAAAATCTGACTTGCACTGTATGTCATGGAGTATTAAAATTATTTACAGTATCTCACACGCTTCTACCGCGTGTGTTTTGGTTCGCAAAGAGTGGGCTGTGTTAATACAATTTTGTGTTGTAATATGATAGAAAATCCGACTTGAACTGTATTTTATTGAGTATTAGAATTCTTCACATTAGCTCACATCCTTTCACGTCGTGTCTTTTGGTGCACACGGACTATATCAACAATGCTGATTGACATTTTGAAGATTGGGTAGTGTTAATAAATCTTCATGTTGCAAAATCATTTACAGTAACTCACACGCTTATATTGCATGTGTTTTGGTGCGCATGGATTAAACCAACCATGGAAAGTGATATTTTGAAAAGTAGGCTTTTGACGACACCTCTTTTGTTTTCTTTATTTTCACTTTCTAATTTATTATACATATTAATGATAATTTGTTGAGTCTCTACAGGAAGCGTATGTCGCCGATTCTTAATACGGGATCGTCTATTCAGTAGCGATTCATTTTGTAACTCAAATGGTCTCCAAAGAGGTCTGTTTTCATTATTACCATCATTTACACGCGAATCATTAAATGGTCTCGAAATAATATTCCGATCACCTTCAACGCACGCCAAAAAGTCATAATGGAATAAACAAACAATTATGAAACAAAGACACACAAGAAGAAAGATTCATGAAATTAATACAGATCAAGGGTTCATAAATACAACTCTGTTAAAACTCGACATGAGCCAGTGTTCCTCAGATGTGCTTATAGTCCGGGAGGCGATTTAACAATTTAACGATGATGAGGGACCAATTGGCTTCAAATATATCCATATCCATATTTCATTATGAGAACCCGAGCGTTAGCCATGCTGATTGAGTGATTGCAAATTGAAATACAAATACAGAAAACTTGTCCCTCAGTAAGGAACGCGCAGGTAGGTACATATGAATCGTATGATACGCTTTCGGATACGAAAATATTCAAAACGATATGCTAAGCTTATGATTTGAGAGTTTGTAGTAATTGTGTGCATTTATTTCCCTATCTCTTGGTCAGAGAAACTTAGTTTATGATTGGATGACGAACACACTTTGTCAGATCTCGTATAAGATCCTGAGACAGCTATATCTCAACCCCAAAATTTTATCAATTAAAAACAAGAAACTTGAATTGTGCTGATACTGAATTTTTTATTAAATTTTTGTGGTTCAAAAATTCGAACTGAAATGATTCTTGGTGGTTTAAATCAGAAAACCTGAGCAAACATCATCTCCTTACCAATAGGCGAACCACTTTATCTGCGAAGACACTCCGCATAGATATTGAATTATATATTGCAAAGTTGCCATTCAAAGAGGCATCAGTATCGATAGGCCTTGTTGTGAAACAAGTGTAAAATCAGTTTGCCTTGAGGCCAATTCCAATAAAAAAAACCCATTTGTTGCATACCTTTTGAAACACGCTGTATACAGGGTGTCCCGTAAATAATGGATAATATTTCAACTGCAAATAGGAGACAGTATGACCGTTCAGAAAATATATTTAAGTGTTATAGAAAGTCCTTCTATTTTCAAAACCATCCCACTCTTGAACATGTCAATTTCCTCAGTTGATATAGTATATGCTCAATAAACGACATGTAGTAGAAGCATGTGGGATACTGTAAAGAATTCTAATACTGAAAGAAATATAGTTCTAGTCGGATTTTCCATCATTTTACAGCATAAAAATTTATTAACACAGCCCACTCTTCAAAATGTCAATTTCCATGGTTGATATTATCCATGCGGCCCAAAACACACGCAGTAGAAGCGTGTGAGATACTGTAATTAATTTTAATACTCCATGACATACAGTGCAAGTCAGATTTTCTATCATTTTGCAACATAAAAATTTATTAACACAGCCCACTCTTCAAAAGGTCAATTTCCATGGTTGATATTATCCATGCGAACTAAAACACACGCAGTAGAAGCGTGTGAGATACTGTAATTAATTTTAATACCCCATGACATACAGTGCAAGTCAGATTTTCTATAATTTTGCAACATAAAAATGTATTAACTCAGCCCACTCTTCAAAATGTCCATTTCCATGGTTGATATTATCCATGCGAACCAAAACACACGCAGTAGAAGCGTGTGAGATACTGTAATTAATTTTAATACTCCATGTCATACAGTGCAAGTCAGATTTTCTATCATTTTGCAACATAAAAATTTATTAACACAGCCCACTCTTCAAAATGTCAATTTCCATGGTTGATATTATCCATGCGAACCAAAACACACGCAGTAGAAGCGTGTGAGATACTGTAATTAATTTTAATACTCCATGACATATAGTGCAAGTCAGATTTTCTATCATTTTGCAACATAAAAATTTATTAACACAGCCCACTCTTCAAAACTGTCAATTGCCATGATTGATATAGTCCGTGTGCACCAAAAAACACGCCATGAAAGGGTGTGAGCTGATGTAAAGAATTCTAATACTCAATAAAATACAGATCAAGTCGGATTTTCTATCATAGAGAAATACAAAAATTTATTAACACAGCTCACTCTTCAAAATGTCAATTTCCATGGTTGATATTATCCATGCGAACCAGAACACTCGTAGTTGAAGCGAGTGAGATACTGTAAATAATTTTAATACTTCATGACATACAGTGCAAGTCAGATTTTCTATGATTTTGCAACATAAAAATTTATAAACACAGCCCACTCTTCAAAACATCAGTAAGCATGGTTGATATAGTCCGAGTGCACCAAGAAACACGCCGTGAAAGGGTATAAGCTAATGTAAAGAATTCTAATACTCAATAAAATACAGTTCAAGTCGGATTTTCTATCATATTACAACACAAAAATTTATGAACACAGCCCACTCTTGAAAATGTCAATTTCCATGGTTGATATTATCCATGCGAACCAAAACACACGCAGTAGAAGCGTGTGAGATACTGTAATTAATTTTAATACTCCATGACATACAGTGCAAGTCAGATTTTTTATCATATTGCAACACAAAAATTTATTAACACAGCCCACTCTTCAAAATGTCAATTTCCATGGTTGATATTATCCATGCGAACCAAAACACACGCAGTAGAAGCGTGTGAGATACTGTAATTGATTTTAATACTCCATGGCATACAGTGCAAGTCAGATTTTCTATCATTTTGCAACATAAAAATTTATTAACACAGCCCACTCTTCAAAATGTCAATTTCCATGGTTGATATTATCCATGCGGCCCAAAACACACGCAGTAGAAGCGTGTGAGATACTGTAATTAATTTTAATACTCCATGACATACAGTGCAAGTCAGATTTTCTATCATTTTGCAACATAAAAATTTATTAACACAGCCCACTCTTCAAAATGTCAATTTCCATGATTGATATTGTCCATGCGAACCAAAACACACGCAGTAGAAGCGTGTGAGATACTGTAATTAATTTTAATACTCCATGACACACAGTGCAAGTCAGATTTTCTATCATTTTGCAACATAAAAATTTATTAACACAGCCCACTCTTCAAAAGGTCAATTTCCATGGTTGATATTATCCATGCGAACTAAAACACACGCAGTAGAAGCGTGTGAGATACTGTAATTAATTTTAATACTCCATGACATACAGTGCAAGTCAGATTTTCTATAATTTTGCAACATAAAAATGTATTAACTCAGCCCACTCTTCGAAATGTCCATTTCCATGGTTGATATTATCCATGCGAACCAAAACACACGCAGTAGAAGCGTGTGAGATACTGTAATTAATTTTAATACTCCATGTCATACAGTGCAAGTCAGATTTTCTATCATTTTGCAACATAAAAATTTATTAACACAGCCCACTCTTCAAAATGTCCATTTCCATGGTTGATATTATCCATGCGAACCAAAACACACGCAGTAGAAGCGTGTGAAATACTGTAATTAATTTTAATACTCCATGTCATACAGAGCAACTCAGATTTTCTATCATTTTGCAACATAAAAATTTATTAACACAGCCCACTCTTCAAAATGTCAATTTCCATGGTTGATATTGTCCATGCGAACAAAAACACACGCAGTAGAAGCGTGTGAGATACTGTAATTAATTTTAATACTCCATGACATACATCAGTAAGCATGGTTGATATAGTCCGAGTGCACCAAGAAACACGCCGTGAAAGGGTATAAGCTAATGTAAAGAATTCTAATACTCAATAAAATACAGTTCAAGTCGTATTTTCTATCATATTACAACACAAAAATTTATTAACACAGCCCACTCTTCAAACTGTCAATTTCCTTGGTTGATATTGTCCATGTGCACCAAAAGACACGCCATGGAAGGGTGTGACCTGATGTAAAGAATTCTAATAATCAACAAAATTCATATCAAGTCGGATTTTCTATCATATTGCAACACAAAAGTTTATTAACACAGCCCACTCTTCAAACTGTCAATTTCCATGGTTGATATAGTCCATGTGCACCAAAAGACACGCCATGGAAGGGTGTGACCTGATGTAAAGAATTCTAATAATCAACAAAATACATATTAAGTCGGATTTTCTATCATATTGCAACACAAAAATTTATTAACACAGCCCACTCTTGAAAATGTCAGTTTCCATGGTTGATATTATCCATGCGCACCAAAAAATACGCAGTAGAAGCGTGTGGGATACTGTAAAGAATTATGATCCTCAATTAAAAATAGTTCACGTTGGATTTCCTATAATATTGTTACAAAACTATTCATTAATACATGCCACTCTTGAACATGTCAATTTCCTCAGTTGATATAGTCTATGCGCAATGAAAGACATGTAGTAGAAGCATGTCTTTAACGGCAACAATTAAAGTTACCACGGAGGCAGCTCTAGCTACCTGTGCGTCATCCGAGTCCAGTATATTACAAACCAAACAGGGAGCGTTTTCCCTCAAACATTTTCTTTGTGTTCTCCAGTTTTCCGACCATGTGGAAAAAGCTAGCTATGGACGTATACTAATGTTCTGACGTATCTAGCAGTATATTATTTTTTGCAACAACGATCAATTTTTCAAAAAAATGTGGTGTCTTGATGCTCTGTCAATATAGTTATTCATTTCATCAACGGTATAATACGAAAATCCGAAATCGTTCACTTTGCAAAGCAGTGAAATATGTTTATGCGTTGTGTGGGGTGTTCAACCCCATGGAAATCATCATTCTGAAATTTTCAACACGTCGTTACATTCTAATGAGTTTTTTTTAAGTTTTGTGGATAACGTTATAGGAATTTTGAGAAGTTTGGTGGTGTTTCATCTCTTTTGGGGGTGTTTCACCCCTTTTGGGGGGTGTTTCACCCCTTGGGGGCCGTCCATTCTGTAATTTTGAATATTTCGATTGTTTGAACAAAAATTATAAACAATCTTGTGATCAATTCTGGTACTGACCACGTGGAATCCAATTTATTTGGGAATTTTCTATAAATAAGGGGTATTTAACCCCTAGGGGGTGAAAATTTTGGAATTTTCAATACGTCAATGGTTTGTAATAAATGTGTAAGAAATTTTAGCAACATTTTGAACATCAAAATTTCAAAAATACAGAATGCGTGGTGCAGTTTTACTTAAAAGTTAGCCCACGCCCATTTCCTGGAAAACGGGGGCTGTAAAAATTTTTTTGATTGGGACGCAAATTTGTAATAAATGTGTACAAAATTATGTAATAGTTTTTTTTGGAGTGTGCCATAAATGCTGGTGTGGCTTTCAGTTCATATTTATCTTGATGATCTTATGTTAATAGGGACATCTTATGATAAATGCAAACGGAATGTCCAAATAGCTATTAATATCCTATCATCACTAGGTTTCATTATAAATGAAAAAAAGAGTATTTTGACACCTATGCAACGATTAGAATTTCTTGGTTTTGTTTTCAACAGTATAGAAATGACAATAAGCTTACCAGAGGAAAAGGTGACAAAGTGTAGAAGACTGATAATATTTTTTTTATATAAACAGTCTTCGACAATTCGTTCTTTTGCCAAGTTGATTGGAACTCTAATTTCAATTTGCCCAACATTCAAATACGGATGGGGGCATACGAAAACTTTAGAGAGAATCAAATTTTTGGCATTGAAAGCAAATAATGGTAACTTTGACTCGTTAATGACTATACCAAAGGCATGCAAGGAAGAGCTGCGTTGGTGGTTATCTAATATTAGTAATTCTGGAAACAATTTGGGCCAGAGAAACTATCACATGACCATATTCACGGATGCCTCTAATACAGGGTGGGGCTCAGTTTGTGAAAATATCACAGCTCGAGGCTCTTGGACAGAGATCGAGAAAAAATTCCATATTAATTACTTGGAACTGTTAGCTGCATATAATGGTCTTAGATCTTTTACAAAAAATGTCATTAATCATCATGTATTACTGAGAATAGATAATACAACTGCCATAGCTTATATTAATAGAATGGGGGGAATTCAATATCCAAGATTGAATGATTTAACACGAAAAATTTGGAATTGGTGCGAGATCAAAAATATCATGCTTTTTGCCTCATATATCAATTCTAAAGCAAATACAATAGCAGATCGAGAATCTAGGTTGGAAAAAATAGAAACAGAATACAGTATATATCAAAAAGTAACCAACAAAATTTTCAATGAATTCGGCACACCTAAAATTGATTTATTTGCCTCATATCTGAACAAAAAATGTCAAAGTTTTGTTTCGTGGCATCCAGATCCAGAGTCAGACTACACTGATGCTTTCACACTGAACTGGAAGCATCTTCGCTTCTATGCTTTTCCACCCTTTTCTCTTTTGTCAAGAATACTCAATAAAATCATTTCGGATGAAGCCGAAGGCATTTTAATTTTTCCTATTTGGAAAACACAGCCTTGGTTTCCTATTATTGAGAAACTTAAAATTTCCAACATCATGGTGATCAGACCTGCCGAATCTCTACTCCTTTCTCCTTCCAGAAAACCACACCCATTATGGAAAACACTTACCCTGGGTGCAGTGAAATTATCCGGAAAGCATACTTATTGAAAGGAGATCCAGAAGACTCGACAGACTTGTTTCTTGCATCTTTAAGCCCTGCAACACAGAAACAGTATAACACTACTTTTTCGAAGTGGTGGAACTTTTGTGAGGGGGTTGATGTTTTCAGCAATTGTGAAAACAAAATAATTCAATTTCTACAAAACAAATTTAACGCGGGTGCATCGTATGCCACCCTAAACACGCACCAGTCAGCTCTCAGTACCTTATTGCATTTCGAGTCAAAATTACTTTCCAGGTTCCTAAAAGGAGCGTTCAGATCTCGACCTAATTTTCCAAGGTACAATGAGATATGGGACCCAAACCCAGTGTTGAAGTTTATGGAAAAATTGTCACCTCTCGAGACACTAAGTCTAGAAAAAAATAGTACAAAATTGGTTGTACTATTAGCAATTGCTACAGCACAACGTGTGCAAACATTTTCAAAAATAAAAATTTCTAACATTGTTACATTGAATGATAGAATTGAAATACAAATTACAGACATCCTGAAAACTTCAGCCCCCCAAAAAATGCAACCTAAGTTGGTATTGCCATTTTTCAACGAAAAACCCAACTTGTGTGTAGCTTCGACACTCATCTTTTACATTAAACTGACACAAAATCTCAGGAGAGACTTTGATCAGCTCCTTATAACATACAAAAAAACCCACCATCCAGCCACAACACAAACTATTAGCAGGTGGATTAAAAGCGGTCTCAAACAAGGGGGCGTTGACACTGCAATATTTAAAGGCCACAGCACGCGCCACGCTTCGACCTCATATGCTTACAAAAATGGTTCGAACATAGAAAATATAAGAAAAGCTGCTGGATGGTCGGACAAGTCGAATACATTTTGTAAATTTTATAATAAACCCATTAAGACTGACGAATTTGCCAAATATATTTTTGATACATAGCGTTCATGCTCTATCATTATGTTAAATATTAAAATATGTGTATTTACCTATATTATTTATGAGTAAATAAGTTTTTGGACCTAATAGAGGGGTCAAATATAGCATTGATTTATTTTCCATTGTTGTATTCATGAAGACAATTTGAAAAAAGTTTATTGAATAAAAGTTGTATTACCAGATACACTTTTATTAATTTTTTAACAGGATTAAGCATTACTATAGATAGCTACAACATTTCTTTAAACATCTACCTTTGTGATCTCAAGGACGTGGCTACCGCTATATAATTAGAGATTAAACGACTTACCTTAAGGAAGTTCATATCTCAATTATATGAGGTAGCCACGTCCGAAGAGATCACCACCCACCCTCCCGATGGCTCGCAACCCCTGTAGCTATCTATCTAGTCAGCGAAAAAACTATAATGAGTCAAGGTCGGTTGATGGGCTGTTGCCGACGGAATGGGGGAGTTTTTGCACGATTTCAACTTTACGCAGTGGCGGTGCGCCAGAGAACAACTACCTTTGTGATCTCTTCGGACGTGGCTACCTCATATAATTGAGATATGAACTTCCTTAAGGTAAGTCGTTTAATCTCTAATTATATTATCATTTTACGATGGCAAGCCCTACATAATATTGTGGCAATATTCTGTAACATTACATGTTTAGTGGGCATACTTTCAGAATTATGTTTGTTGTTATCATATCAATGTCTTCGAACAATGAACGAATGCGGTGGGTTCATTGAATGATGTTCAGAAAGACATTATGGGCATGGCTAAAAAATTATGTTCAGGTGATTGAATCAATGTCCTGGATACATCGATGTAATGACTGCGATTGGTTGGTCGATGTAAAGAAAACGTTAATATCATGATTGATATTTATGTACTCATGAGATTGTTATGATGAAAATGATGATCAACTCATACACGCCTCATAAGGATTGATATAGTAACTCGAACATCAGGCAATCAGTAATAATACATTGAATCGATGAACTCTAGCATCGGTTGAAAATTAATATCCAAATTTATTCCCGCGATGACTTTTTTGATTATATGTACGTACCTTTTTCGTTCTGAGTTCAAATAATGTTCAGGAGGTCGACAATTATTTGTATATGTTGTAAGAGAGTTGCATTATGCACACAGGAAATTATGTCTGTACTCAGTCTGTACTTCAGTTTTTCGCAAATATCTCAGAAACCTCCTTCCTGTTTTAGGCATATGAATTGTTATGACTTTTAGGATAAGTATCGATGAGCCTAACTAATGTCAGACATGCATCAGTACATTTACTTGTCTAAAGAAAATACGAAAGGAAAGTATGGCCACTTACCACCGTAACTACACCACTGTTTCAGGAAAATTGTAAATCATAACTTCAAATTATCATATTGATAAATCTGGATTGGTGAACCAGGTTTAAATTTTTTCCTCATAGAGTTTTGAAGAAAATAAATGAAATCTTAATTTTTTTCGTACATTCGACACCCTATAACTCAGAAAGGAAGCATTTTAGGACATACATTGATGAAAACTTTTCACCTCGGAATGGGGTGAGGAATCTGTATGCAGAGTTTGTCGGTCTTATTCTGAATCACCCTGTATATAAAAAAGCAGTTGTCTCTGGTACCCATGAATAAAAAGAACGTTGCTTATCGGAAATTTTTGAAGTCATTTTTAAAAGTGAGCAACACTGCCCTAGTTCCCTCATTTTTTCATCTAATAGAATCATGAATATGAGTCAAAAAAAACATTAATGAAAATATAACGAAATAAAGCCAAGATCATTAAAAAATAAAATTGATAATTGGTAGAGTGAACTAGATAACTGAGAATATTATTCAGTTGGAAACAACTTTTTTCAATAACATTCTTCGATATTTTGCATATTAATGTCACTCTACTGACTAGTGAATTTATAATATCGGGCGTTTCCTGCTTAGCCGCACGCTACTAACAATAACCGATATGCGCGTACTTAGTCTAATTGAATGACAAACTATTAATAAAAAACATTCCCATGTGGTTCCAACATTTTGGCGGACACTGTATAACATCAGAATCACTAAAAAGATTTTTTAAAGAATTGTCTAGGTCTTTCGTAAAAAAGTTCCGCTTGATTTTACGACCCTTCGAAACTCCTCTATGTAATATTGTTTGACGAAACAAATAATCAAATTGGATTCCGTGGATACGATAAGAATTGGCAATGTGTGAATCAGCCAGATCCCCAGCTCCGAACCGATGTGTTGAATCGTTAGAAAAACATTTCCGTTTTATGGCAGTGGCACACCAGTGACCACCAAACCGTCCGACAAAATATTTTTCCCTTTTAATTTAAGAAAACTTTCGATTAAAATAAAGACTATATTTAAGTCATTAATTTTGTTCTCACATTAAATCAGTGAGTTTGCGGTACTCCCAAGAAAAAAACCGATCAGGTAACAAGAATTGCCTCAAAGAAAAACTTGTCCGACTTGACACAAAAAGCAGATCTACGAAATCTGAACTTATATAAACCTGGGGATAGTGACAGATTTTGGGATACGATTTTAATCAGTACGCCTTTTGGAGGACAGTATTGTCCGTGTATCTTCATGCTAATTATGCATGAATCAGAGTCGTCGTAGGTTCTTCATATTAAAAAATTATTATTATTATAATTATTATTATTATTATTCGAGTACGATTTCAATCAGGCTGCCTTGTGTTTCGTGATGTAATAATTAAACTAAAATACTCGAAAAACCATTGGCAGGCCGTTGAGGTGTGTCCGAATGACTGGTATGGTTGCGTGAACTTGTATTGAAAAAGGGAATTCTACGCCCACCCTAACCTTAGGCGAATGGTTTCTCGAGTATTTAAGTTCTATTATTTCATCACAAAACACAAGGCGGCCTGATTGGAATCGTACCGAAACACATAATTTTCGAAAATACTATTATTATTATTATTATGAAGAACCTACGACGACTATTTTGATTCATGCATCATTATCATGAGGATATACGGACAATACTGCCATCGAAAGTAAAAGGCACACTGAGTAAAATCTTATCCCAAAATCTGTCACTATCCCGCGGTCTATTAGGTAATCATTTTTCATCATAGGTATCGGGCCCGAGGACTATAAGGAGCTGCATTGTCATGACTTATAAAACGTCAACTTGGTATACTAGGGCCACTGAATCCTAGAAGGCTTTGGCCTTCTTACGGGTATGGCCAAAGGGTGGAGTATAATAGTTCCAATCTCTTTAAATAGTTCGAATGTTCCAAATAACCCACAAAAGCGCCAATTAGAAAGCAAGGATTATAAGAGAGAGAAAACCGATACTTTTGAAAAAAAAGTTGGGTTATGTTTCTTTTGTAAGTCAGAATGTCAAATAAGTAAATTATGGATATCATGTTTAATTTCAATGGATACATATCAATTCTAATTATTTTTATGGATTGAAATTGTCAGGTGTACCATTGACTCGAATTTCAAAAAAGCGTCGACTTTCGGACACGGCCCCGATATTATGTGGCCCGACCACCAGCCATTATGGAACATGGAGATTCAGCCGTCGACCATCTCTGCTGCAGGCACAAGAATTTCTTTTAGAAGGGCAGAACCTAGTGTTGTTTTCAGAATGATGTGTAAAAGTTGCCAATGATTGATTAAATATATCCACAGAGTTACAAACCCTTTATAAAAACACTGAAACTTCTCCATTAATGGGTTCATTATTCAAAATTAGAGATTACTGTTCTCCCAAATACTTCTTATTAGTCACAATATATACCTACCATCGTTTGATCAATACAAATTTTCAAAATGGGGTATCAATTTGAGGTACTGCTAATAACTCAAAAACAAAATATCGATTATCGAATTTGAATCTTACAGAAGTGCCTAGCATTCGTGAACATAACACGTGTCAAATATATTTTCTGAATGCTTGTCAGATGAAATCAAGCTTAAGCAAAAAACTTAAGGCAAAAATTAATACCTATCAGACATATAAGTTACTACAAAACATCCAAAAAATATTATATATAAAGAGATTACCAATATACTAACATTATTATGGTCTAACCAATTTTCTCAAGATAAACGTCAATATAGAATGTTTAAACTTGTTCGAAAGAAAAGGTTCCGTTTTTGCATTTTACAACTTTTTCATTCTATGTGCTTATTAGAATTGGCCACTTTTTTCCATGACCATTTTTGGGTCTTTTGTTCCTAAATGAATCTGAAAATTGATAAAATGGGTTGATAATCTGAACGATTCAGAAAAAATTTGTCAGTCCTAGACTCCTGTGAACACGAAAATTGTTATACTCACACTACACACACTTTATCAATTGATCCCAAGAAATATTTCTGTTTAGAGTGGGATAACATTTTTACATAAATTGTTCAACACCAATACATATGAAATAAAAATCGATGAAGAAATCAAACAATTATTAGAAAAGGAATGATGAGAATAATTTGTAAAATGATAAATGAGTCATATCAAAGCAAAAACAATCAAAGGTGAAACATTGTTTTATTATATAGGAATTGAAATCATCTAAGTATACATTCCTTAAGTTCATTTTTTAATTTAATTGTGGTTCTGATTTCTGTCACAATTTTACACTAAGTTATTCAATATTGATAGCCATTTCTTTCCCAAGGTTTCCTGTTTCAATCCTGATAAAAAAGTTTGAATGAAAATATAGTCTGTATTTGTCTTTAGTGGGGAAAATGGGAAAAATGTATTCGTCAATCTACTAATTAACAAGTTACGAACAAAATGATCTTGAACTCACCTCTGAGAATACAATATAATTTACGAGTTTTGTCGGTATTCTTGCAGGTTTCACTGCACAATAGGTACTTTCAGAAGAAAGGAATATTTGTATCAGTAAAAAAAGTAATCGACAGTGGATCAGTGACGGCAATGACATAAAAATTGACTTTTGACATGTGTCACTAGTTCAAATATCGGACCTAATTGTCGTGGTGTTTTTGGAACATTAGAGCTATTTAGACTCCACCTATTGGCCATACCCGTAAGAAGGCCAAAGCCTTCTAGGATTTAGTGACCCTATGGGATACGTTGCTGGCTCTCCCTCTACAGTTGATATTCGCAAATTTTCAATGAGCTATTAAAACTTAAGCAGGATTTATAGATTGAGTCGCAGCCGCAGTCGTTGCAGTTGACGTTACCGTACGAAGATGAATGTGCCGTTGCTCATGTATACGCTTATAGATCCGCTGCCGTTGCAGTTGCTGTTGTCGCTGCCGCCGGTAGTTAACCAACTTTTATCTTGGACGGCAGCGGCAGTTGAAAATGACATAAAACTCGGAATGTCCCTGTCAAAAATGAACGAAAGGTCACTTAATTTAGGTTATGTATTTGTTTATATAGTTAGTGAAAGCAACAATTGATTTTATTCAGAAATGTCAGAATATGAGGAAAATATAGATGTTGATGTAGGCTTATTCCTAATCCTAATAGAAGAATTTCCACATCTATGTAATCTGAAAGACAAGAATTATAATAATTATGTTCATGAAGGAAAATAGTTGGCGCATAATTATATCTGCGACTACGGCAACGGCTACGCCAGCGGAAGCGGCTGCGACACAATCTGTAAATCCAGCTTTAACTCCTAAATCAATATTCAATTTAGAATTTTCTTCCATAATTCAATAGATATAGTTTTTATCCTCACGGTGCTCAGAAATGATGGATCATCAAGAAATCATGATTCGAATATCTTTAAAGCTTGTAGCAATCGAACCCATATCTTTTATACGGACCTGTTTCACCCACAAACTTATTCCATTTTATTTTGCAGGTGTTTCCGTTCAACCGTACATTCGACGGTTTCGATTACGGGCTGCTTATTCCTGAGTCTAGTCAACAGACAGACGCAGCGCAAGAAAATGCGATGCCTATTTGGGCGCAAATCGCGTGGAGCACCGTGTTTCTCGTTATGATACTCACCGCAACCGGAGGGAACTGTATCGTCATCTGGATCGTTATAGGTGAGTAATTTATTTGTATGGTGGTTTATAAGTGTCCATATACAGACCAATATTTATTGATCATTCAGTTACCTTGGATTGCCTAGTCGTGTGAGCGAATAGTTCAAAATCAATTACAATATACCGAGTGGCAACGTCAGGTTGTGTGATAGATCATACTTTGTCCATACTTGCATGGTAGACATTATTAGGAACTGTGAGAGAAATATTTAAAAAAAGTCGTTTTCAATGTAAAAAATATGGTACCTTACATTTGACAAAATCAATTACCTTACAATTATTAGAACAATTTTTCAGTTGGTTTGAATAGATGTACCATTCATTAATATTTGTATTGTGATGTCATGATAACAAAATGATTACGTCATATAGCATATGGTTGCGAATTGAATAATGAAAAAAAATTCGGGGTATTCTATGTATTTGATTGAAAAAAGTAATGTCACTTCCGATGAAGTGGTAGTAGGAGTAGTGATTTAAGTTAGGCCGCTGCCGCAGCCATGCAAGTAGGACCATAAGGATCTTTTTTGCCATCATCTGATTTCCAAATATCTAAATTCATTCTCCTAGTCTTCCTCCTGACGGCGGTCAGTAAATTTGTCCACTATAAGTCGGCTAGATCCTCCTGTTGGCGTTTTTCATTTCCAAAGGTTTCACATCTCGAGGTATGATTCCAAAAGCGACTACAGTGAAGGAACCGCATCTGCAGACCGCGGACGACAACCGCAAAGTTGATGCCGCCCGCGGTTGAGTAGATTCTGAATGCATCTGCAGTAGCTAACCACTCTCTTCGATGCAGTCTCTATTCACAAAAAAAAATCTTATATTGTAATAGACCCTGGCTTTACACCGAGATCATAAGACCAAGAATTACATATGGTTCACTTTTGTGGTGGCCCAAGATGAAACAGAGACAGTCCAAGCAGAGACACATGCCATAAGGACATGCATACAAATGAATCTAGACCGTGGGTATGAAAGAAAACACATCTTCATTCTATCTGACAGCCAGAGCGCTATAAAAGCTCCGAACTCAATACAAATGAAGTCAAAGCAAGTCTGGGAATATTTTCAGAGCCTCAATGAACTGTCAAAACGCAACAAGGTTACACTTGTGTGGGTGCCCGGACATAGGGGAATTGAAGGCAATGAAAAAGCAGACCAACTTGCAAAGAGAGCATATGAATCATCATTTACAGGTCCAGAACCAGCGTTTGGAACTAGCAAATCCCGATGCGAAAACCTAATCAATGAGTGGAAGAAATCGAAACACCAAACGTATTGGGACCAAATCGAAGGGCATCAACACAGCACAGCAATGGTGAGGCACCTGAGCCAAACACTGACGGCTGACACACTCAACCTTAACAGATCTGAGATATGCACGATCATCGGCTCACTAACAGGTCACTGCGGCCTTAGGAAACACATACACACCATGGGAATAAATAGAGAAACCGTGGACTCGTGTGGTTACGAGGAGGAAACAGCCTCTCACATTATCTTCGATTGCGATGCGCTACTCACAACAAGCGCAATAGAATATTCGGACAGACCAACCTAGAAACAGGCATGAATCCGAAACACCTAGTAAATAGACTACTGAACCTGGTGAAAAACACAGGCATATTCAACTAGGAACCACTGACGACAGAACAATACAATAGACCCCAGCTGGTCTCAGTGTTAAGGAAACCTCAAGGTAATCCCATTATCTCGCTCGTCAGCCTTTAATCAAATAACCAACCAACCATTAGACCCTTAGAATATTTTGGGCATTCTATTAGAAGAAGACAAAGTAAATAATTGGATATTTCTTAGGAAATTTATAAGTTTTTCTACTTCGGTATCCCAAAAACTGAATTTTTCAAATGCACAAACCACGTCCTGACAATATGAAGTTTAGGACAGTACCCGACTGGTTCAAGAGCGGTAGTGCGGTGCACAGAGGTGGCATGTCGCCGTGGCAGGTAGCGGTGACGACATATTCTGAATGTGTTCCGTTCTAGTCCGTATAACCAGTATTACCTGCGAACGCATTCTGAAGCTTTAGTAATGTTCTGCATCATTAGTTCAACCTCCCAGACGCCTCGCACTCGCCGAGGAAATGACATGCTATTTTTTCGACTCCTTCACATTTGCGACAAGTAGGGATGTCTCCTAGTCCTGTTAATTAAAGGTGTCTGCCTAACTTGTTCTGCTTTATCAGTCTTCCCTAAATGAGGCGTAGTTTTTGTGTGAATTCAGCTCTTTTTTCGCCCAATCGTTGAAATCCGTAAATATTTGACTTCTTGCAATGCCTAGCACAGTCTCCGCCCAACAGAACGGCGAGGCGGAATCGGTTCTGTGCTTCTGAACCAATTTTTTGAGAGTTTCTCTGCATTCTTGTACAAGTGCTGAGCTTTTCACAGGATGATACATGGCTCTAAATGCTGCGTGACCATCCGAAAAAATGTGAATTCTCTGTTCGGGCCCTTCTCCTTCCACTTGCCTCATAGCTATTGTTGGAATTGCGATGTCTAGCACAGGATCAGTTCCAGAGAACGGCGACCCATACCAGCTGAAATTTGTTTGTTTCAGCAATTTCTTCGAAAGTATCTCCGCATTCCTGTGAAAGTGCTGAGCTTGGTTCAGGATGTCACATGACTCTGAACGCTGCCTGATTATCCGAACGAATATGAATTATCTGCTCGAGCCCTTCTTTCACCTTTTGCCTCATTGCTACGGTCGGAATTGCGATGGTTTGTTTACAGGCTACGTTTCACAGAACGACGACGCGGAACCAGCTCTCTGATCCACAATGCATACCAACTGAACTATCTTCGTTTCAGTTAGTTTATCGATAGAATCTCCGCATTTCTGTACTTGTGCTGAGCTTGTATCAGATGACACATGGCTCTGAGCGATGCCTAACTATCCGAACAGACATACATTCTCTGCTCCTTCCCTTCCTTATATTTCGCCTCATTTTGTATCCTCGTTCGCTTCTTCCTTCCGGTAGATGCACGTGAACCGTCCGAATAACATATTATGGCTGCGATTGCATTGAATAAGAATTCGTACAAAAATTTGTTCGTAGGAATTCGTACGAATCAATTATTACGAATTTAATAGGCGCGTGTGGTTACATTGGATTGGAGTTCATTTAATACGAAAACAGTAGCGATTATGGATTCTATATCAAAGTTTCATTATTTTGAATCATCACTATTAGTGAAATATGTTTTACTGAAACAAAAAATGGGTTGACAACTATTATTCAGAAATAAAAAAGGAGAGTTTGGAAGGTCATATGAAGAATTAAGAAGAAATAATGAAACATTTTTTGAATAGACGAGAATGACACAATCCACATTCGACTATACCGGGTGATAACGAGATCACTTTCGTGCTGCCATTTTTTTTATTATTTCACCCTGTAAAACGAAACTTGGCAGAGTTAATATTCGAACTGAATGTCATCTGACTGATGTAACTACAAATTTCTACAACTTCTTAAAAATTATTCTACATCTGAATTCATAATTTTCCAATTGTCAATATAGGTACCGAAATCAATGTTGTTGCTCTCGTTATGCAAAATCCGTCAGCATCCAACAGATGAATGGCCTTGGCTTTAGATGTAAGCTGAAAATCGATAAGAAAAATACTCAAAAAACATGGATATAAATCGTTCAAGTACCAACTTCATCAACATTTATACGAAGGAGATTTTGATAGAAGGTTTGCATATAGTAACTGGTTTTTGAACCATGATAATTTAGTACATATCATTTTATACTCTGATGAGTCAAGATTTACAAACAATTGAATGTTCAATCGGTAAATACTCGATACTGGTCCACAGAAAATGAGCACCGAATGAACAAAGGACATTTTCAAGAGGTACTTGGTATAAATGTTTGGGATGGGATGGTGGGAACTAGGATCGTTGGACCACTCCTCTTTCAAGGACAACGGACAGGAGAAAGGTATTTGAAATTCTTGGAAAATGGAATTGAGGGGTTCTTGGATGAGTTGCTATTACAAATTAATAATTGGCTCTACTTTCAACAAGATGGAGCACCGCCTCATAATGCAATTGCTGTTAAAATCTACCTCGCACATCGCTCTACGTATGAACCAACTAGGTGGCCTCCCCGTTCACCAGATCTGACACCACTAAATTTTTTTGTAGGGTTAAATTGAAAATAGTGTCTATGTAACACCTTCAAGAACACTACAGATTTCAGAACAACGCATACTAGAGGCATTTGTGAGCATTACATCAGAAATGCTCAGGAATGTAGCCCAGCGAAATGAATTCCTTGTTCGAAAATGCAGAGATCTGCTGGGTCAACACTTCGAGCACCTAATTGGTGGTTAGATTAGGTCCTTTTTAGAATAATGTTTTTTTTTTTATTTAATGAAAGTCGCATCAACCTCTCGGGTTATTAGCAACGGCACAATACAGTTAGTTCAATCAGATATGTACAAATTGATTTTATATATGCTGGAGAAGGTGTACATCATTGAGGAAAGCCAATAATTGTTCAGTATCAGAATTCTCACTAAGTAGGTCTTTCATTGTGTGCGGGATGTGATGGGAAAGTCTATCGTTGTAATATAGAACACACTCAGTTAAAATATGTATAACACTTAGGTCTGTAGCAAACACTTCACATCTTGGTTTATCACCACCTGTTATGAGGCATCCATGAGTTAGGCGAGTATGTCCTAGTCACAATCGTGTCAGGATGACTTGATGTCTTCTACTTCTAGGAAAATGTTTCCATGGATGTACCGATGATTTCACTTCTGCTAGCTTTGAAGTGGAACTATTCCATTGATGTTGGCAGTTGTTGAAGATTGATTGTTTGTAGAAAGATTTCAGATCATTATGGCATATTTTAGGTTAAGTAGCAGTTAATGGATTTGAGATGCGTTTGCCAACTGATCTGCTCTTTCATTTCCTGGGAAGCCTACATGAGATGGAACCCACATGAATCTGATCACTGCGTGGTTTTGGTTTAGTGAAAAGAGCTCTCGTTTGATGGAATTGATAATGGTATTATGGGTATTCGATTGATTTATTGCCAAAAGAGTACTTGAGGAATCTGTTAGAATGAGGCATTTCTCAATTTTTCTTATGTTTATGAACTTCAAGGCTTTCCATATTGCTTCTCTTGTGAATACCGTACTTTCTGGTGGTAGTTTGAACGAAGCATCAAATCCTGCAATAGTGAAGGCAGATCCAACTCCGTCGATAGCTTTTGATACGTCTGTGTAGAGTAAGATGAATTCTGTATAGTGTTCCAAGTGGCGATAAAATTTTGCAGTGATTACTTCATGATTCATCTGGGTTTTATCAAATTGTGAGAGGTTCTGGTCAATTGTGATTTTGAGAGTACTCCTAGGTGGAAGGGTTGGGACATTTGAGTAGAGGAATGTTCTTGGTTTTTGGAGGTGTGAACCATATAAATACCGGTTGAGTCTCTCATAAAAGGGGATGTCGGTTCTCTTTTTCTTTTCATATAGAGTTCGGAATCTATTAGCGATAACATTATGGTGGACAGTTTTTCCTGGGGACGATAATATAGAGGAAGCATATGTAAGAGTAAGCAGCTGTCTCCTGGATGATAATGATGGTTCACCTGATTCACAACGGATGCTGATAGTTGGACTTGTGCAGAATACTCCAATTACAATTCTAATAGCGTTGTTGCTAATTACGTCGAGATCTTTCAGAACTGATTTCTTCGCAGAATTATAAACTATAGAACCGTAATCCAATTTTGATCGTATTAAAGATTAACATATTAACATGAGAGTGGCGAAGTCAGCCCTCCATTTTCTTGAGGCGATTGTTTTCATCAGGTTCAGTCCATTCTGACAGGATTTTTTCAAGTGCTGAATGTGAAGTTTCAAATTGAGTCTTTGGTCGAATATCATCCCCAAGAATTTCATTATCATAAGTTGTGGTGACTGTTCTTTAGGTCTTTTGGAAAAGTGTACACATTCTGTTTTTTCGAGTGATAATCGAAGGCGTGAATCTCTGTATTTTGTTGTATACTGATATCGGGTTTTTGCCTTTACCAAAGACCACGAGATCATCTGCATATAGTCTTGCTTTAAGAGGTGCTGTACATTTGTCCATAATATTATTGATGGCTATTAGAAATAAGGTGACACTCATTGAAGACCCTCGTGGAATTCCATTATCCTGAACTTTAGGGGAAGATAATTCCCCATTGGCTCTGACACGAAATTTGCGGATTCTCAGGAAGTTAGCAATAAACTCCATGTTATTTCCTACAAATGATCTCTTTCTTAGGGTGTCCAAGATAGAGTAGCCCCATACTGTATCATAAGCTCTTGTGATGTCGAAAAATACTGCAATGCAGTCTTGATAATGATTCATGAATTTCGGACTCAAGATCGACCAGGTTATCTAGTGTGGAGCGATTTTTCCGGAATCCGCTCTGTTCGGGAATAATAATATTTTTCTCTTCTTGCATCCACATAATTAAGTCTCCGATTGATTATCTTTTCCAACAATCTGCACATCGCACAGCCAATAGAAATAGCCATATGCCCTTTTAGGGACGATTTGGATTTACCTGTTTTATGGATGGGTACCATCACTGATTCTGTCTATCTCTGAGGAAATACGTGTTCATTCCAAATGATATTGTACATTTTCAAAAGAATTTCTGTAGCGTTTTGTGGAAACATACCTATAAATATTATTGGGATGTCATCGGGACCTGGGGAGGAATTCTTAGTGCAACTGAGGCAGTCGAGAAGTTCATCAAATGTAATTGGGCTGTTCAGTCCTTCAACATCTTCCAAATGTGCATATGATATAGCTGTTTTTTCTTGAAAAATTTTTTTTGTAATGAAGGCAGGAGTATAATTATCGTCACTTGAATGTTGTTTATAGGTTGAGGCTAGTGCCTCTACAATGTCTTGTGGGGAAGTTAAATTTGTATTCGCATGTTTTAAGTGACTTATAGGACTATGGATATATTTTCATGAAGCCTTTTTACCATTTTCCACACATCACCTATAGGAGGTGTGCTATTGATTCCGGATACAAATATTTTCCATGACTTGCGTCTGCACTTCTTCATGATACATCTGGATCTAGCTCTCAGTTTCTTGAATTCTATTTGGTTCTGAGGTGTTCTGTATCTCTTATGGGTATTCAATGCTTTCTTTGCCTGTTTGACAGCTTGGTTGCACTCAGAGTTCCACCAAGGTAGTGGGGGAAGGCTTCTGATTGGTCAAGTTTTTCGAATGCAGATTTCTGCTATGTCAGTTATGATGAAAATTTTTTGATCATTACATCTATGTCCACAGAAAATAATTCACTTTGATGGGGTGTATTTTGATAGGATGATTTTCAGCATTTCTATTTGGGTATGATACCCATTAAGGTTCCACTGCATTATTGAATTGACTGTATGTTTTTTGATGTTCAAACAGTTTCTTGTGATGTGTCGCTGTTGTCTATGTCACTGATGAGCTCGAATTGTAATTGTTTCTTTATTTTATTCTGAACTTTTGGTGCATCTTGTTTTGATTTTTCGTTCAGTTGAAAGAGGGTAAATTTTGTGTAACAAATTCAGGAGTCCGGCAATGTCTGATGTATATGATTTCGTAACACTCAGTGGATCAGCAGAGCCACAGACGTTTTCGAAAAATTTCTTCAGTTCTTCATAGGACAGAACGTTTTGCTGCGATTGGTCTTCGAACAAATGTCTTATAAGTCTTAGTAGTTCTTCCATCGGTTGTTTTTCGGTTGTATTGGTTTTAACTTTTTTGTTCCGTTGTTCTAGGTTGGGTTTAATGAATAACGTGTTCTCATCAGGTGTAATCGGTTCCGGGGTAGTTATTTCGTGTCTATTTCTCTTTATTGTGGTTGTTGATGGTTCAATTGTTACTATTTCATTGGATTGTATAACCTCAGCGAGTTCAGTTTTCTGAGATGGCAGATTTTCAGTATCAGCTTGTGTAAGGTTTTGTATTACATTCTGGTCTATATTTGTAGCCATTGGACATTGTGGTGCTGAATATCCCTCTTGCTTACATTTGAAACATAACTTGTCAAGGGATAGATAAATACGGTAGGGGGTTTGGTCGTATGTGATGACAACGGACTGAGGGATTATGGAGTGATTAGTTGGGAAAATATAGGTTTGTCTGCGGAAACTCATGTGGTAACCCACGTCTACTATAATATTAGGTGTGGCTCGTGGACCCTAAAGTTCTGTGTCATTGAACTTGATATCCGAAAAACAAATACGATAACATTCCAAAACCAAGTATAAAAATGAAACTATAAGCGCGACACGCGCCTGAAGGGAGGTCAATGATACTTGCCCTCTGGAATCTCCAGGAGAAACAGTAATTAAGTCGCGAAGATGATGTGGAATGTGTACAACTAAGTGGTTTTCGTTGTAAAAATTGTCAGCCCATCAATAATCTGGCTGAATGCTTGTTTTCGAGAGGGTCACGAAATTCATGACGTGTCCCCTATGGACAATAACCCGTCCACTGGAAGTGGAAAAGATATAAAAGCTCGATTTCAAAACATAACCAGGACAGTTTTCCTGACAAGTATGGTGCTCTAACAAGTGATCTAAGTAACAAGTACAGTGTCCGGAGTTTTATTACCGAAGTTTGTGCCTGAACCGGAATAATGTTGTACTCTTGTAAGTTGAGTCGATTGTGCAAACACTGGTAAAATAATAAACCAATAGTTTTAAAACACTGCTCGAAATGATAATTTGACTCGAAGAAAATAAAAGATAAAACTCTTTCTCCGAATAAATCTTGTACTATTGACCCATATATCGGAAATGTCGTCGGTGCCTTTAAAGCTGTCTTGTCCTTCGAGAACACATGTTTCCACTGAAAAAGCGTGGCATAGGTCGTAAACTTGTACTGATTCTGAACGCGAAGATTAGGGAGTATCTCATATAATAATAAAAGAATGTTACGTTGTAAAATATACCCTTTGACTTAAAGGGTGATTCCAGGAAACACTTGAATGAACAGATGTTATTCATGTAGCAACGAAGATATTATTACATTTTTAACCATGTCTGATAAAGATATACAGTGTCAGCATTTACTAGTGTTCCTTTTGATTTGTGAATCGATAGTTTGAATATCGCAAATATAATGTATATTTGCGCTTGTAATATGCTTGATTGTTTTTATGAAGGTTTGTACTGTCTGGTGCTATGAATATCGAACACTTGTATTCCTTGAATTATGAATTTACTTGTACAATACTTGAATTGTGTACACGTTTTGCATGGTGCATTGTTATGCATATTGATATTTTTCGCTTAATATGTGTGGTGTATTGATTGTAATGCGTAAAACAGAGGTATATAAAGTTGGCTATGCTTGAGGTTATTGTAATTATAATTATATTGTATGTTTAAGTGTATGTGATGTGAACGTATATCCAGAATCGTTCATGCATTAATTAATTTCATTGAATCTAATAATTTTTAATAGATTTTTATAATCAAATTCGTTTGTTTCTCTTTCTACACTCGACCCTCATTTGATTAAGTAATACGTGTTTTCAAGTACCGACAGGGTATGGTGCAGCCGCTCGCACTGTATCCTTATTTTGATGTGAATAGAGTTAGTTTCGATTAAGATCGAACTAGCCAAGACATTTGCCGTTCGTCACTATATTCGGTGTCAGTACGACATTTGGATGCAGGTATAACATTTGGTGTCAGTTTAGTGGGGTTTTGAAAACACGAAAGCAAAGTACCCCTTTGCTAAGTTACTGATTGAATGAACCGAGTTGGATAGAGGAATAAAAATGCCTGATACACCACCTACAACTCCACCTCCAGTGTGGGGTGCCCAAAAGATGGTGCCAGTTGCCAAAAAGTGGTGCCAAATGCCCAAAAACGGTGCCCAAAAACTTTGTCTAGAAAAGGTGCCCGGTGCCCAAAGCGGTGCCCAATGTTCAGATGGTGCCCAAACGGTACCCAGATTGTATAGTACCCAAAATAAGGGGTCCTACAAATTGTTACAAGTTTTATAGGATTAGAGATCAAGATATCGGAGTTACCCTTCGATAAGCGACTATTAGCGTGACCTAGATTTAACAGAAGTATAAAAATGCTACCTCCTCCTCGAACAACTCTGTCAATGCCAACAATGTCTAGTAGTGTTAATCATGTCTCGTTAAATATGTGTTTAAAAAGTCTGCCTGTTTTCAACGGTAATACAAGTATTTTAGATTTTGTCCAGATAATACAGGATACTGCACTATTTGCAGAATGGACGGAACAACAAGTATCTGCCATAGTTCGACTAGGATTGAGAGGTATCGCAAAACGATTAATTGAGTCCGACGAACTGTTAAAAACTACAAAAAGTTGGAATATTTTGAAACAAGGTTTATTAGAGCATTTTAGAGTATTGAAATTGCCAGGACATGACCTGCAGAAATTTACAAACTGTATACAAAAGAAAGGTGAAACTTGTCGCCACTATTCAGCAAGAATTAAGATTTTCGCATCGAAAATCCATATTTATACAGGCTCAGAAGATATTGATTTAATATTGAAACAAAAGTATGAATCGGAAAAAGTCTTACAATTTTCAATTGGACTTTTAGATCCTATCCGAAGAAAGGTACTGTCTGCCAAACCAAACAGTATGCAAAAGGCATTAGAAGTTGCAGAAAAACATGAAATGATAGAAAATTTGTTCAAAACTAGTAGCCAACACGTACAAGAAACCCAGAAATGTTTTTCATTCCGACGATCTAGAATTAATTGCTATTTTTGTAAGAAACTAGGACATTTTAAAAGGAATTGTAGGAGGAACAAATTATATCGAAACCCACTTGTGTGTAACTTTTGTCACAGAGCTGGACACAAAGCAGCTACGTGTTATAGCAAACAGAGAGGAAATCACCTAAGTAGTGGTATGCGTTTAAGACGTCCCGACGTCGACGCCAGGTACAGAGGAAGTAAGAATACTACAAACCAAGATTTCACGCGCTACCCCAGCGAACGACCCTACAAACCAGCAGAGATTCATACGAATTTAGCACAAGAGGCGCACGACAATCTGCGCGTTCTTCAAATTAACGGGATACCCCGAAAAGTTTTTATTGAACCAGGAGAACAGATGTCTGTAGTGCAGGCAAACGTAGTAGAAAACGAAGAGGTATTCAGAAAACGGAGTCGCGTTGTTAAAGATAGACAGGGTAAAATAATTCCACATACAGGGTTTGTCAGATTAAATGTTGGAGTAAATGAAAATAAAATATTTGAGCACGAGTTTCTAGTAGTGGATTCAGTACATTGTGATGTCAATGTTATAGCAGGGTTTGATTTATTGCAAAAATTGAACCAATATGAAAATGAAAATGATTTATTGGGAAAATCGATGGATGATGAATTTTATAATAGAAAGCTTGGAAAATTAGAGGAAAGCATTTTTGAGATTAAAAACATATTGGATTCTTGGAAGGATAACTTGACGGAGAAACCCCTGGTAAGTTCGGCAACTTCACAGCTGATATTACCTGGACTAAAAGAGAGTGAAGGCTCTTTTAGCTCCTCTAGAGTGGAAAACTCCCTTGCAAACCGATCAGTAATGATAAGAAAAGTAGAAAGAACTTCAAGTAATCCAATGAATACTCAATTTCACACTAGAACGAAAGGAGACAAGATAAAAAGGAGAAATCGTATGAGGAAATTTGAAACAAGTATAGTTGAGTTCGTAGATGCTCAAATTTGCCCCAGAAAAAGAGGATACAGGACAAATGGAATAAAACTCCGAATGAAGAGAAGTAATGGAACATGGAATAATGAAACAAGTTGTAAGAAGCCCGTAAATAGCCAGTTTTACCCCAGGAATAAGATGGGAGATATGAAACCACAAAGGGATGGAAGAACAAGAACAGGATATGTAGAGAAACCAGTAAATAGCCAGTATCACCCCAGGATGGGAAGAAAATTTCAATCGAAGGAATGCTGCAAGGAGTTATCGATTTCGGTGAAGTGTCCTGCAGGAATTGATACAGTCGCCCTGCCAGGTAACTCAGGAAGATTAAAGGATATGCCCAAGGGTGATTCTTTAAGATCACTGGAAAAGACAACGAGTGCAAAGGAAACTGATACGAAATTGAAATGTTACAGGGAATCTGATCAGAAAACTCGACTAGGAAAAGCTAGTGAATGTTTTACAGCTCAGAGTGAAACTGAAGGTTTTGGAGATTGTTTGACCAAGGTCACGATCTCACCTCAAATAACTCAGCTGATATGTTTAGCAAATGTCCAAAAGAAAGACTTGAATTCAGAGAAAATCTTGGAAAAGGCGAAGGAGAATATAAAAATGAATTTCGCACCTGAGAATGAAGGTCACTCGTATGAAGTTACGGAAGACGACAGGATAGGGACAGAGAATCCCTCAGGAACTTGTTTTTACCCCGATACGGGAAGATACGCGTTTAGAGACACGTATAGAAATACTAGAAGTGTATGCCAAAGGACGAGCAGCGCCTTGGACACTTATAGTGATTCCTTGACAGGAAGTCACTCATGTTATGAAACTGAGAATAGGATGGCAAGGACGGGAAGAGCCTTGGCCACATGTAAGAATCCGAGAAAAGAGAGTTATGAAACTTGGAAGGATAGGAAAGTAAATAATGTGAAATCGGTTGGGACTCAGGAACACTCCGAAGCCAAGGAAAACTTGAAGGCTGTCGAGAGAAATGAGAGTACAGGAAAACGTCCCCCGAAAGCGAAAGGTGTGATATCAGGTTCCGCCGAGGTAAGCCCGGTGGAATGTAATATAGTTGATCTAGCCAGAAACTCGAGGAAACTTAGGTGTATGCCCAAGAGCGTAGACGTGTACCCCCGAGATAGATTGATGAATACGTTGAGCACCAAAGGAAGTCAACTGAAAAGAACAGGAAACTCCTTTTTCACGTGTCGTGACTCCGTGATGGGAGGTCACCCAGATGTAAGCTTGGAGAATGTTATTGGGTTAGGAAAACTCACAGACACTTGTTTCAGTCCCAGAAGAGGAAATCACGAAAAACTAGAGGTAATTAGAAAATCTTGTATGAACCCCTGTATGACAGACGATAGTTCAAAAGCCGAAAAGCCCAATTTGTTGGAAGATAAGAGTTACAACAGAAACCAGGAAAAAAATTAAGGAATTATTGAAACTTAGAGTATCCTTGGATTAAAGAGGAACGTTACAGTCAGGAATACTGAAATGGATGTCGACAAGTCAGTAAAATCGCAGATAGAAGCGAATGAAAATTCTAGAGAGGAAAACTAGAAATACCCGGTATCACGAAGAGGGACCTGCAGAAAGCGTCCCATGTATACTATAGAAACGGATATAAATAAGTAACAAACGATTGTTAAAGCCAAAATCTTGACACGGGAAGTAAACGAGTCACGAGGAAGAGATGAAGATTTGCTTGTAGTTATCATGTTTGAAAACAGGACAGCCTCGAATAGTTATATGGGAAATGACGTTCAAAGTATTAGTAACTTGTATTGAACAGATGTAACCCGAAAATTCTTGATATTTAAAGTCATATCTCTCATATAATATTGAATAAATTGAACCAAAATTATTTTGAAGTTTATGAAAACCGATTCAATGCCTTGGAAATGTTTTGTTCGAAAAGGAGTTATAAAACAAGATTAATGATGACACTATTTAGTAAGAGAATAGTTTCTGGATATTTGGCAGAATAAATATGTAACTGTTTATTTGTTTATATGTTATCAGTGATTGGCAATATTAGGATATGTTGATATGTTTTGCCCATAGTTAAGATCGGTTATTATAGAAAATCATGACCCCGGTTTAAAACAGCTGAATAAAAAGTGTTTTAAAAAATACTACCCCAGTGCGGATGAAAAACTCGGTTTAAAACGTGTTGGAACCATTAAAAATGCTAGTGCGCGAGAACTTGATTGTGCGGAAGATAATTTATTGATCGACGATAACGATCCCTGAAGGAATGTAACGCCCGCAGGTGTTATACGATCACTTGCAAAACAGCATACCATATGTCGTATGCCCAAACACTGTCATAGTGGACTTGAATCCACCTATGTGACTGTGAATTCTGCCAGACTACGAGAATCTTGGATGTCCACCAGTTTGCCGCCTCCACTCTACAAGTCCAGGAGTTTCTAATCTACACTTATAGTAGATGCGCCCTCGCCTGGACGCAACCCAGCACATGCATTCAAGCCCTTGCTGCTGGATGACCATAGGCTTCCTGCCTAACCGACTCTAGCAATCCGCCCCTAGCAAGCATCTCCCAGACAGCCGCCCCCAGCAAGCATCTTCCTCCAAGCCGCCCTAGCAGGCCGCCACTAGATGCCCAGATCTCAGCCAGAGTTGTGATAGATTAGTCTGGTTAAGCCGACTAGTAGTCACCCTCAGAGATATGAATGATGTCCCAGATAGAGTGCCAGAACACTCTCAGATGCCGGCAAGCAATGCCGCATTTCCCGCTTGTCCAGAAGGATTGCAGCCTTGCCCCAGAGAAACGGATGATGACCCCAGGAGAGCATCATTCACCCCCAGAAACGGCAAGCAGTGCCGCCCCTCCTATACACATAGAAGGAGAACCGCTCCCCAGTCCCAAGAACGCCGCCCCCAGATGACTCCCGTTTCAACTGGAATGGAGACCCGCTCAACAACTCCCGTTGTTAAAGAGGAGAAGAAAAAAGAAAATTGCTGTTCGAAAGTAAGAAATTCTAGTGTGAAGGACTTCAGAAATAGACGAATTATTGTGGTATTTTTGTTGTACAGTATTCCGTACGTATGTCGTGAGGAAACTGTCGTATTTTATCTATTTGTTTGTTGGTATTTTACCATGTTAGAAACGTAGTTTCTCATCTCATAGACTAGTAAGATCATTTACTGAAGTAATGTGTTTAATAACTTGAGCATAGTCCAATTTCCAGTTTGTAACTTCTCGAAACGATATCTATTAACTGCTTGAAAGAAAAAGATTCGCTTGTGATAATACTCTGTTTTAAGCAGCACTCTCTATTGTTTGTAAATGAACTCGTACGCAAAAGATAATCTAGACATAGTAGGATTCGTTTGATAGTTGAGAATTTGTCTCGAATCAAGAATAGGAAACTAGACTATACGAGGGAGATTCAGAAGTATATCGAGGTACACACATATAGTGTATACCTCGAATTCTCGGTTGGGAGGTATGTGGTAACCCACGTCTACTATAATATTAGGTGTGGCTCGTGGACCCTAAAGTTCTGTGTCATTGAACTTGATATCCGAAAAGCAAATACGATAACATTCCAAAACCAAGTATAAAAATGAAACTATAAGCGCGACACGCGCCTGAAGGGAGGTCAATGATACTTGCCCTCTGGAATCTCCAGGAGAAACAGTAATTAAGTCGCGAAGATGATGTGGAATGTGTACAACTAAGTGGTTTTCGTTGTAAAAATTGTCAGCCCATCAATAATCTGGCTGAATGCTTGTTTTCGAGAGGGTCACGAAATTCATGACGTGTCCCCTATGGACAATAACCCGTCCACTGGAAGTGGAAAAGATATAAAAGCTCGATTTCAAAACATAACCAGGACAGTTTTCCTGACAAGTATGGTGCTCTAACAAGTGATCTAAGTAACAAGTACAGTGTCCGGAGTTTTATTACCGAAGTTTGTGCCTGAACCGGAATAATGTTGTACTCTTGTAAGTTGAGTCGATTGTGCAAACACTGGTAAAATAATAAACCAATAGTTTTAAAACACTGCTCGAAATGATAATTTGACTCGAAGAAAATAAAAGATAAAACTCTTTCTCCGAATAAATCTTGTACTATTGACCCATATATCGGAAATGTCGTCGGTGCCTTTAAAGCTGTCTTGTCCTTCGAGAACACATGTTTCCACTGAAAAAGCGTGGCATAGGTCGTAAACTTGTACTGATTCTGAACGCGAAGATTAGGGAGTATCTCATATAATAATAAAAGAATGTTACGTTGTAAAATATACCCTTTGACTTAAAGGGTGATTCCAGGAAACACTTGAATGAACAGATGTTATTCATGTAGCAACGAAGATATTATTACATTTTTAACCATGTCTGATAAAGATATACAGTGTCAGCATTTACTAGTGTTCCTTTTGATTTGTGAATCGATAGTTTGAATATCGCAAATATAATGTATATTTGCGCTTGTAATATGCTTGATTGTTTTTATGAAGGTTTGTACTGTCTGGTGCTATGAATATCGAACACTTGTATTCCTTGAATTATGAATTTACTTGTACAATACTTGAATTGTGTACACGTTTTGCATGGTGCATTGTTATGCATATTGATATTTTTCGCTTAATATGTGTGGTGTATTGATTGTAATGCGTAAAACAGAGGTATATAAAGTTGGCTATGCTTGAGGTTATTGTAATTATAATTATATTGTATGTTTAAGTGTATGTGATGTGAACGTATATCCAGAATCGTTCATGCATTAATTAATTTCATTGAATCTAATAATTTTTAATAGATTTTTATAATCAAATTCGTTTGTTTCTCTTTCTACACTCGACCCTCATTTGATTAAGTAATACGTGTTTTCAAGTACCGACAGGGTATGGTGCAGCCGCTCGCACTGTATCCTTATTTTGATGTGAATAGAGTTAGTTTCGATTAAGATCGAACTAGCCAAGACATTTGCCGTTCGTCACTATATTCGGTGTCAGTACGACATTTGGATGCAGGTATCACACTCAGTATATGCTTATAGTAAGGATTGGAGGTCCCAATCCTTAGGAAAGTGATAGGTGAAACTAAAGTCAGTCCTATTTTATTGAGTACAGTTGCTAATATTCCATGGGGGATTGAGGGACAGACATTGGAAATCAATAGTTTTTCATTTTGGGTGATCAATTTTCTAGTAGTAAGGATTTCTTGGTCGATGGTAATTTTTCCTTCGGCTTCATTCATGAACATATTCACAATTTCTTCACTTGACAGGTAAATGCATATTCTGTTATTGGAATTTCTCGAGGAGAATAATGTAATTCTTGGATGAACAACATTTCCTAGAGCTACGAGGTAGTCCTTCAGTTTCAGGTTTTCGAAGGATGTGAACAGAATTTCTTGTTATTTAGAAAGGTGCTTGGTGGGGTTTATTTGACTAACTACGGATGAAAATAGTCTGTTTGTATTTGGGGGATTCCTGTAGTCAGAAATCCCCAGATTTGTTTCTTCACTGATGATTACGAAATGATTCCATAGAGCCTCAGTGCGCTTCTGTGCTTCTGCATCAAGTGCACTGATAAGAGGTCGATATTCAGCCTTGAGTACAGCGATTTATTCGTGCTTCACTTATGTTTATAAGATTACTTAAAAGACTTATGACTAATGACTCACAGGACTATAAACGGTGTGCTATGTTTGGAATCGCTAGGTGTATCACTTAATTTTTACACTTTTTTCAATGTAAAACTAAAAAATTCGGAGACTGATAATGAGTACACTTATTAGCTACTATGTCAGGGCCGAACTCGGGCTTTAAAATACTTGTTTTACCTATTTCTTCTTTGTCTATTAAACTTTAAATTTATTCCAAAGACTTTTTTTTTCTAGTCCAATGTGTAATTATTTCCATTGTAACTATTAGTGAAGTACATACTGTACCAAATATGAAAGATGTTTAAAATATCAAGGTAATAAAAATAATTTCTCATGATAAATGATATTGTATCACTTACGAAGTGTTATAATTCGTTCAATCCGTCTTGAAGTAATGCATTTTAGAATTCAATTTCATTGCCAAAACAATTCAATTACTTCTTCGACTGTTTTATGTTGAATGGCCGCCGCCGTGCCGACGTGATTTCCATGGCAACGGCAACTATGACTTCGAGATTCGGCCGAGATTCGGCAAAATTTAAATTGATAATGAAATAAAAGTAAGTTGGAATGAAATATGGTAGTATGTGTTATACATTTTAATACATAATAATAAGCTTTATTCATGCAAATGAAATATGAAATACAAAAAAATAAATATACACAAATCTTCTTGAATAAAGAAATCACAGTGATGAGTGCTAATGCACTTGTTTCACGAATATATAAATACCTAATTAGAGAACACAATAAAATAGTTGTAATAGACACAGATGAAATGGAGCATAACAATAATGTATGAATAAAAATAGTAATATAATAATAAAACAATCACACATACTCACACCTACTAATAAACACATATCTACATAATAAAATTTTCATTTCGGAGTACAAAATATAAAATAGATCTATCAGAAAATTGAGACTTATATCCAGGAGGAGAAGGAGAAAAGGTAGTGTAAATCATTTTAAAATTATTTGGTCTCATTAATAAAAACAATCAACTAACGAACGAAAATAGGAAGTAATCACGATGAGGACAGGTTATCAGTTATATATTATATACAGTTATATAGAATATATTACCTATTCATAAATATAGTAAAAACTAAAAATAGAAGAATACAGATAAACATATGAATTATTCGCTGAGTGACAAAACAATTTTTTGAGAAACGTAATAATATTAGAAAATGATAATAATCCATTTTAAATGATTTATATAAAAATATGTATATTAAATGCTAACAATGTTTGTTTTTCTTAATCAGATAACATTTTATTTATTCTCAGTTCTCAAATAGAGAACGTATCATATGTCTGGGATTTTCTTTTATAAACTCTTTCAACCGTTGTTTGAATTTGAATTGAATGTGATGAAGAAGTGTAATTTGTCTCAGGTCTAAGATTTTGGATTCAGTATAGAGAGAGTCCGATGAGTATCTGGAGTTTTTAGAAAAAATCAATTTAATAAATATTCTCTGTATTACTTCTAACTGTTTCAGATGAGTTTTCAGTGCCCCACCCCATGCCAGAATTCCATACCGAAAATGACTTTCTACAAGAGAGTGATGAAGAGTTTTTATTTGATTAAATGGTAAATTTTCTTTAAGTTTTTTGAATTTATACAATATGCATCTTGATTTTTCACTACATACGTTATGTGTGAGTCCCGTTTCAAGTGACAATCAATGATTACGCCTAAGTATTTGATTTCTTTGACAGGTTCTATAAAAAAATGTTCATTGTTCATTTTTATATCTAGTTTGCTGAGACTAGGCAGACCACGAGAGTTACAGCTGAATCGTAAAAAATTCGTTTTCTATGTGTTGATCGTTAGTAGTTTATATTCAAACCACTTTTTTACTGAATGAAAGTCAGACTCGGCTTTTTGTTTCAGATTTTCCCAGTTGTCAGACCTGTAGAAAATTGCTGTGTCATCAGCAAATCCAAAAATTTCCCCGTTGCTGTCGAGTGAGAACAGTCCATTAATATAAATGTTGAATAGTATGGGTCCTAGGACTGTTCCTTGTGGCACGCCATAGTCAATTGCTTTGGGACCGCTAACTATGCCATCAACACTCACAGCCTGAGTTCTCATGCTCAAGTAGCTCTTGAAGAGTTCTAAGCAATTGCCTCTAACACCAACGTCTTCCAATGACTGTAAGAGTAGGTCATGGCTAACGGTGTCAAACGCTTTCGACAAATCTACGAAAATGCATAGACATGGACTGCTTTCATTCAGAGCTTCCGTTATTCTTGATGTTAATTCAAGTATTGCATCCTGGGTTGATGTATTTTCCTTGAATCCAAATTGATTATTGGAAATTATTTTAAATTTGTTTAGAAAAGAAACTAATCTGTTTTTTTTTAATTTTCTCAAATATTTTCGAGAGATGCGTTATCAAAGATATCGGTCGGTAATTGCCTACTTTCTGTGTATTTCCTTTCTTATGGAATGAAATGACTACTGCGTGTTTGAATGCCAATGGATACTTTCCAGCCTCTATACACAAGTTGAAAATATGCGTTAATGGCTCTACGATATAACAAGAAATGATATTTAAAGTTTCGGCTCTGATATTGTCAATACCGACTGATTTTTCATTTTTCAATTCATTGATTATGTTCTGTATTTCTGCTGAATCTACTGGAGTGATAACTAGAGAATTAGGAACAGAAGAACGATTTGGAATAAAATTAGGGTCTTTCTTTATTTTACTAGCTAGCTTTCTGCCCATTTCTGCAAACCTTGAATTGAATTCTTTTGCTATTGGTTCTCTATCTACTAAAATTCTGCCGTCTTCACTTTCAATGGAATCTATAGTACGATGAGTTTTTTTCGTTCTACTTATTTCCTGTACAACTTCCCATAATTTTTTTGTATTGTTGTTGTTATGATCAATTTGTTTTCTATAGTAGTTGTATTTGGTTTGTTTAATGAGTTCGTTCACTCTGTTTCTATAATTTTTATATTCTACTCTCAATTGATTGTTATTCGAATATTTCTGAAGAATTTCGTTCATTGAGTTTTTTTTTATTTATTGACTTGAGTAAGCCGTTTGTCAACCAAGGTGCAATTTTCTCACGCCTTCTATTAATTTTTTTTACTTCTGTACATATATTCAATGCCTGTAAAGTGATATCGACAAACAAGTTTGAAGCAGTGTTAGGATCATTCGTTGATAATAATGTGGCCCAGGATATGTCTTTGTAGGTTTCATGAAGTTTTTTTGTGTAAATAAAGTTTGTGAATTTGATTTTGGGTTGCTTGTAAGTTATGCTTCTCAACACAATTTGAAGAATAGTTGCGTAATGGTCTGTAATAGATGTTTCAATGATTATTGGAATGATACTTTCGTGAAGGTCAACTGCAGATTTCATGAAGATATGATCGATACAAGACCTGCTGTTTGCTTGAACTCTCGTTGGGTTATTTATCGTTGAGATATACCCATATTCGTTTAATACATTGAGATATTCGGAACAAACATTCTCGCTCGGGTCTAACAAATCAATATTTAGGTCTCCTGTGAATAAATTTGAGTCGACAGAATTTTCATTATCAATTTCGAGAAACTGATTCAGGCTATTGATGAATTCTTTGGGATCTGAATCAGGGGATCTATAGACAGCTGTGACAAGTACACTTCTTTTATCATTGTAGTAAATTTTTATCTGCATGGCTTTGATTTTTTGGTAGATTTCTGATATTTTATAAGTGTATTTCAAAGATTATTTTATGTATGCAACAACGCCATCATTTTAATTGAATTTACTCTCGTTATATATCATATTATATCCATCAATGTTAAATAAGCTCTGGTCTATAATATTCCATGTTTCTGTAAGAATTACACAGTCGGTATTTGCATTCAAATTTTGTAAAACGACCTTGAATTGATCCAAATTTTTGTTTATGCTACGTATGTTCATATTTAATATTTTAAAATTATTCTGGTTTTCATTAATTTTCAAGATCTCGTTGCATTCTGAATTGTGTGTGAGGGAGTAGGTTTCGATATTATTGACTTAAAAATCGCGTATGTATTGATCCATTTTCAATATTCGCGTATTTAAGAATTATATTTAAAGTGTATTCTATTTTTTGTTACAGGCGATCTGCCTGAAAAATTATGTGTGGTTCATGAGATGGATTTTTGGCTTCTTAGTGCTCTAGTTTCTGCGGTTTTCCTGGTCTGTTGTCTGTTGATCACAGCTCTGGTGGTGGAACTTGCGTTGGTTTTTGTTTTTGTGTCGGTTGGAGTATTTTTGGTTATCGTAGTTGAGATTATTTGTTTATTCTGAGTATCGGTTCGTGATTCTGATCTAGACTGTTTTTTAGGATCGCATTCCTTCTTTTTAATGTCCGTGAAAACTTCTTCCGATTCATTCAAAAGACTAGGTCCTATGGTTGGGGTGGCTGGAGCGCTATTGTTTTTCGGGATTGGAGTGTGATAGAGTTCTATGTCAGAATCGTTTCCAGTTGGGTTCTCTAGTTCTTCGGCAGTGTATGGTGTTGCATCTATATATAATTTGAAGTTTTTGATTTGTGCAGTTTGATTATTGGCTCGAGCTTCCTTCAAATGCTTCACGAGTATTCTATTCGTTTTTTTATCCTCTGGGCGTAGGTCGTTAGTAATGGAAATTCCAGTTCCTTTCAGTTTATACAGATGCCGGAAAAGGGTTTTCTTCTGAAGGTATGAAACAAATTCCACTATAACATTATTTTTCTTCCCGATGCTATAGATATTGTTCAAATCTTTCTCTAATAAGTTTATTTCAAAAATTGAATTGAGTTGTGTGATTGTAGTTTTCGAAAGGTTTTCCTTTTCTGTTTGAAGCCCAAAAATTACTATATTATTTCTTTTATTAGCTCGTTCAATTGAGGTTATTCTCTCCTCAATCTTCTGATGTTCCTCTTCGATGTTCCTCAATTTCTGACTTATAGTTTCATTTATTGATTTAATTTCTGCTTTTATCTCTACTGTATTTCTTTTAATAGTTTCTTCCAGTCTATTGAATAGTTCTTGGTTTGTGAGTTGGTTCATATTTTGATTGCCAACACCCGTACTATTATTGGTTTCAATGTACGCTATCGAGATTCGGCTTTTTGCGGTAAAAACAGTTCAAGTTTTTTCAAGAATAAGCGGTCGTTTATTGATTCATGAATGAATTCGATCAAGTTCCTGATTTATAGTTATGGTTTCGTAAATATCTATGTACTCACTCGATTCGCTGTCATTTCCTGAACATTTTGTTATGAAATTCACATTTATTACTTCACTCTTTACCACTAAAATTCAACGATTCCTGTAGTAGGTATTTAATGTGTGTCGACTCTTTAAGACATTGATTATGAAAGTGATATGGTTACATTTAAGTTTTTTGAATTATTACAACAAAATCAAATTATACAACTTCACAGCCTTTCTCTGGGCTAACAAACAAATATATTATTTTTCTGTAAATACAGAGTCTAAGTAGAGAAATTTTAGGATGGTCATGGCACTCTAAGATTGAAAATTAGTGTTTGATTTAAAAATATAAATTATGTCAAAGCCAATCAAAAAATTATGAATTTGGATGTAGGGAGATATAAAGAATCCTAAAAACAAACAATATACAGGGTGTTCCATTTGAATTTCGATAGTTAAGGTCATTTTCTGGGAAACCGGAAGATATAGAAATTTGTCGTTACACCAGTCAATTGATATCTAGTTCGAATAATAAGTCGGCCAAGTTTCGTTATATGAGGTGAAAAATTAAAAAAATGGCAGCCTGAAAGTGATATCGTTGTCACCCGGTATATTATGTTTATTATCATTTATAAATTATGAAAAATTATTTGGCTGAAAGTTGATTAAATATCATGCTGCAGTACCATCTGTATAATTATTAATAAATCCAAATGAATGAAAGTTAGATTCGTTTGTTTGCTGTACAGGAGTCGGTGGCTGTAAGAACTCTGTTGAGGTTCTACTATATACAGGGTGGGGCACCGAAAACTAAACAGATCGAATATCTTCAAAATGCATGTGTTGTAAATAAAATGCAAAAACACGTCGATTTTCAATCCAAGGGGGACATCTTCCTATCACAACCTCAACTGTCATACCTTTCCCCCCACCCCTTGGTCACTATCACCCAAACAATTTGAATAGGGAAAGTAGTAACTGTGACAAATCATTGAAAGGGTAATTTCACAAGGAATTGCGCCATGTCAATTTTTGCCACCTAACTTTTTATTTTGGCGCCCTCTTGCAGGAAAAACAACTGTTCCGTATTTCAAATTATTATACTGCATTTGCAAGCTATTTTGACATAAATTCGGTGACATTGCATTATGGAAATTTTGTAAGAGAAAAACCAAAATGGCGGCATCAAAATGGCGGACCTGATTTCCAATTATAGTCCGATTCGATTCAAAATTGATATGTGGTTGTTTTGAAGGTCGGAAATTATGATAATTTTGTTAATGCAAAGAAACAAGATGGTGGCTCCAAGATGGCGGACGAAATTTGTAATTCTGGTCCGATTCGAATCAAAATTAGTATGTGGGGATTTTCATGGTAAAATATTATGATGTTTTTGTAAATGCAAAAAACCAAGATACTGGGCGAAATTTGTGATTGTGGTTCGATTCAAAATTGGCAAGTTTTCAGTATGACCTTCCATCGCTCCTTTGTTTACGCAGACTCCCGAATCCTGAATCTCAAATGGGCTGCTATTGCCTACTTGATCCAGTCTACTAACTTTTCTATTAGCAAGTCTTAATCATTTGGATTGAACATTTCATTATTTGAATATCAGATTGAAATTACTCTTAATGTCCCCTCCCTTTATTTATTTATACACATAATTCATAGCGCTGGTTGGCCGTTGGTTTTTTTATGTTCAAAATACTCTCATTTAACAAACAACCTCACCGAATAACACCTTTGTGGAGATTAATTCATTTATAAATCCCTCAATCAATCAATATATACTTTATTGTCCAAGAAAAACTACTCTTATTGACAAAGCTGTCTATGATCTAATGTGAGTATATTATTACATTTGACGAATAGTACAAATAAAAAAAATTATCACAACACAAAAAGTGAGCATCATCGTTTAAATATTCCTATTTACATAGCTTTCTATAATCTAAAATGAGTATATATTGTAGTTAAATTTCTACTACATAAAACAAGTTGGCAAAATACAAACATTATTCACAACACAAGAAAGTGAGCATCATCGTAGAACTCCTGTAGGGTTTAATAGGATTTGAGCAAGAGTATTTCTTTGATTCTTTTTCGAAAAATATGGTGTATGGAGATTTCTCTTAAACAGGGTGGCAAATTGTTATATATTTTTTTACTGTCATACATTATTGATTTTTTCGTCAATTCTAAATGGGGGATGGGGAGAGGTTAGGTTTTTCTCGTTATTTGGCGAGTATTATGGTTTGTTTGAGTGCGCCCAGTATCGTAGATAGACTTGTGCTTATGCTCCAAACATAGGGTTTCAAGTATAAAAATGGAGGTTAGTGTCAGGATTTTGTGTTTCATAAATAACGGTTTACAGTGGTCGGTGTATTTAGCTGTGGACATGAATCTGACCGCTCGTTTCTGCAGGACTAAAACAGAATCGAACAATTGTTTGTTGCAATAACCCCAAAATGTAATACCATACCGCAGGTGTGATTCGATCAGAGAGAAGTGTGTCACCTTACTCATTGGCAAACCCAGTTCCTTAGACACAACTCTCACTGCAAAGCAGCCCGAATCCAGTTTTTTTTTAGACTTTGAATGTGGATATCGAATTTTGGGTTAGTATCAATTTCAATGCCAAGAAATTTGGTACAAAGTTTGCTATCAATGGTTGTAGTGTCAAATATAAGCGGTTTATGAATGTGTCTGAAGGTTAGAAGGCTAGTTTTCTTTGCATTAAAGCAGAGATGGTTTGAGTCGCACCAGTGTTTTACCATCTTCAAATCATCTTCCATTTTTGATCTTAGTATCTCATAATTAGAATCCTTCCACATCAGTGTCGTGTCATCAGCAAACATTGTGAATTTTCCCTGTATATCAATACTGGCTAAGTCATTTATATATAATAGGAATAAAACTGGCCCAAGGACTGAGCCTTGTGGGACGCCACTCCTGATATTACATGATTTGGAATTGGCCTCTTTCATTTTCACAAGTTGCTTCCTGTCAGAGAGGTATGACTCGAACCAATTGTAGCTTACACCTCTAAATCCACAACAGTGTAGCTTTTGGGGCAGTATCCCGTGATTGACGCAGTCCAAGGGTTTTTGACATATCACAGAACACTGCCCCAACTGCTGCTCCCTCATTCATTCCTAGATATACCTTTTCCAAAATATGGAAAATAGCGTCATTTGTGTTTTTGCCAGTCTGAAATCCAAATTGGGAATTATTTTAAATATTTTGGTCTTGCAAAAACTGCAGCATCCTTTTTTGACAAGTCTTTCTATGACCTTAGAGAGAACAGATAATAAAGAAATTGGGCGGAAGTTGGACGGATCATCACTGTTTCCGCCTTTGAGGGTTGGAATGATAACCGCTATTTTTAGGCATGATGGAAACACACCACTGTCAAATGAAATATTAATAACTTCGGATAAGTTTATCAAGAGTACTTCAGTGAAGTTTTCCAATATACTCAAGGGAATGTCGTCAATACCAGTACTTCTTTCATTTTTCATTTCACGGAATATTTCTCGTAACTCGGTGGCACTGGTGGGGTGCAAGAAGAAGGTGTCAGTCACAAGTATGTCTTGCATATGATACATTGGATCTAACCCTGTTGCATTTGAAGTTAATGAAGCTGCGATAGTGCAATAATAGTTATTTAACATATTGGGATCCACATTGCTGAGGAAAAGATCCACTTTTCCCTCTTAATGCATTAACTATTGTCCAGCTCTGTTTCATGTTATTTTTAGATTTATCTACCCTATTTTTGAAGTAATTGTCTTTAGCAGTTTTAACTATAAGTTTGTATAACTTTTTATAATCTTTATAATATTTTAGGAAAAAATTGCAATCTGTGAATTTCTTGATGACATGAAGGGATCTCAAGTTTGCAGCTGAGGTTCTAATTCCGAAGTTGTAACCCTTTTTTTTTAAATGTTGTTGAAACCCTTTATGGGCACCTTATCCGGCCAGTTAAACACATTCTATGAGGTGGTGTGGGAGTCCCCTGAGTCCGAATTGAATCCCCCTTAGGTATACCCACGAAACACTCCACCTCATGCGTGGTAGGCTCGTCCAGCCACCCAAGGCTGACCCGATGACACGTAGGCAGATGCCCATTGTATCGTACCATACCACCTTCTCGGGACATGGTTACCCATGGTTTGCTTCGTTTTCCTTTAATTTTTTGTAAGGGGATACACCGATTGAGTCCTTCTTCTAACAATGAATGAAACACATTCAACGGTTCAGGAGAAGAAATCTTCTCGCCCCAATTGATGGAATAACAATAATCATTAAATTTATCAAAGTTATTTCTGCTATAAATCCTACCTAGTTTTGCTTCCCTTTTTTATATTGCCTCGTGATCGGAGAAACCTACAGGTGTCACGAGCGAGAATGTCATAGTATCATTAAAATTTTGACATACATAGTCCAAGGTAGTTTATGATGTTTTGGTTATTCTGGTAGGCCCCTCAACCAACATTTTTGAATTGAACGATGAGAGTCATATGTGATCTCAATCATAACAATGAATTTCACTCACCTAAATACCCCCGTCGTCGGCTTATTGCTCTGGATTGGTCACACTTTAACTCATCGAACATGCACCTTTAATTAGCCCGTTCAGAGCTGATTGGTTTTACTAATTCAGTAATTTTGGTTTGGTTCAATTATTGACTTAACTAACAAAGGAAACTCGAGAAGTAGTATGTTTTTCATTTATTGAGGCAAAAGGAAAGAAATAAATATAAAACAGTATAAATATCCGACTAGAATGTTAATATTTACCAGAAAAAAGAAAAGGATGTAGAAAATTTACTTTTATAATTAACGTCAAAATACTGAAATTTCAATGATTATACAAGAACAGACTGAAAACAATATTTTTAATATCTCAAAACAAAGACCTATCTAATTGACAATATATCATCTGGCATGTTAGCTTACCAAGACCATCTTCAAATACGTAAAACTGATTAGAGACTTTGATAAATGATAAAATACTCAAGGAACCCTTCAACTCTGAGAAAATATATCGGACATGTCCCAGGTCAAGGTGAGGCCTTGACCTGAGTATTCTTCACTCGACTTACTGATTCAGATACAACATTTCGACTGTCTCTTGTTTTGATATCTCAAACGGTTCAACTCTATAATTCGAGGGATGATTCCGCCCTCAGGATTTTACTTGTAAGATATTAAGGTAGGTGTCGTTACTTGAATGGTCTTGACATTCTAAACCCTATTCTGGTATTCCACAGTCCTAATTAATTACATGTAAGTTTTCCTATTACGTGACATCATATGGGTGACCGCCCCGTACATTTAGGACTCCCGTCGAATGTGGTTTTCACTTTACATTGATAGAAAACGGTCGACAAAAACTATCAATCATTCTCTTTTGGTCGTCCGATGTCACTCTGCCTTCTTACTTTTGAGATAACAATAATTTGCATACATTTACAACGAGCGACCTAATTCCATAGTATTATTTGAGACAAAAATTAATTGATTAAACAGTCAGAAAGATATTTCTGACCGTTCGTTCTAGGAATATCTATGGCATCCAAACGAGTTGTACCCAGATGGTAAACAATTTACCCTTGAACTATTCAGTCTGTTATTCCCAGATTTTACAATATCTTCAAAGTTGAATGGATTTTCTGCTTCTCACGAAAAATTTATTGTTTGTAATACGCCCCTCATAAATTTGGAGTGCCATTTATTTCTGTTACTAAACTTTGGTCATATTGCCCAGTGGAACATGTGGGATCCAACTTTTTTATCGAAACGAATTTTGTCCTACGACCAGAGGCGTCTCAACATTCTATTACACCAGACCGAAAGCGACAGCAGAAACTGCAGTTGGAGTCGTTCTTATTACCAAAGAGGCCAACATCTGGACCTTGCTAAGTCTTCAGTTCATCATGCTGCTTTGTCCGCTTGACCACCACTCAGCTCAACCATATTGGATCTTTGATCTTACGACTTCCTTGTTAACCCAGCGGATAATACCTGGACTGGTACCTTGATGACTTCCCACAATCCTTTTCAGTTTTCATAGGATTGAATATTGAATATTTTTATCTACATGGGGCAAGCGTCCTCGAATTTTTGTAGTCCAGTCCATCATGCTGCTCTGTCCGCCTGGCCATCACTCAGCTAAACCATATCGGATCTTTGATCTTACGACTTTCTTGTAAACCCAGCGGGTAATACCTGGCCTGGTACCTTGATGAATTCCCACAATCCTTTTCAGTTTTCATAGGATTGAATATTGAATATTCCTATCTACATGGGGTGGGCGTTCATGAATTTTGTAGTCCAGTCCATCATGCTGCTCTGTCTGCTTGGCCACCACTCAGCTAAACCATATTGGATCTTTTATCCTACGAATGCCTTGTAAACTCAGCGCATAATACCTGGACTGGTACCTTAATGACTTCTCACAATCCTATTCAGTTTTCATAGGATTGACTATTTAATATTACTTTCTACATGGGGCGTCCATGAATTTTTATAATCCAGAATCACCCCTCAAGTATTTGACCTGCTGCACCAGCTCCACTAGCTTTTGGCCAAATGTGTTAGTTGGCCTGAACACGATTTTTTCCTTTGAGTTTTTGAACTGGTCCTCTCTCTGTTTCACTGAGATCCCTGCTTCACCGCACCATTTTTCAATTAGTCTGCAGAGGGCCTGCATACGGTCGCAGACGACTCCGATTCGTACGCTGACTAGGACAACTCCATCATCGCGTATGCTTGTGCATCGAAACCTCATTCTGTGAGTTTTCCAAGAATTGTCCATGACTTAGCATACATGTGAAGAGAGGCAGCTTTCCTGAGGGCAGCCCTTCCCCCTCCACCTCGGCTTCCAGTATGTGGTCTCCCAGGGATACCTCGCACTTTCTTCTCGTTAACGTTATAATACAACCCAGCTGTCCATCGAACAAGGCGTTCCTCTGGCCATTAGTGCTGCCTGCATAGTCGCTTTATTTATACAGGGTGTCCCAACGAAAACTTTCCACCCGGATTTACTGGGAAATGACAAATTATTTTCGGAAACGCGAAAACAGGTCGATTTTAATTTCTAGGGGGACACATGTTAGTAATGGATTTAGTCGAGCAACTTCATATCCCTGACGGGGGCGGCTACCCCCTTGCGAATCATCCTAGAGAAAGTGGGTCGAGTGATACATCATCTTAAAGCTCTCTTTATGCTCTATCCAAACGTCTATGATTTTTTTCAAAATCGAATGAATAGTAATTGAAATTAGTATTGATGACAGGTTCAATGTAAATAATCAATATCTTACCTGTTCCTATTCAAATTCAATTTATGAACTATTTTAAGACTCAATGAGTGGACAGATAGACAATGGCAACATCCCATCCGGTCAGGTAACCCAGTCACCCCACGAAAAACGAAAACAAATTAGTCAAAACAAAGTAAGTAGCCAGGCTGGGACTATTAATTGCGAAGACCTTTCAACCAAGTATCAGTTTTATGTCGCTATTCGCGAATACAACATTACAAGCGGAAGATGCCCACCCCAATTGTGAGCGAAACGTCCAAAGTAACCTCCTCCACAGAGGTGAACCGACCACGGCACTGAAGCCCGGAAACCTTATTTCTTAGTTTTTGTTCTGTTGACTTTTTCATAGACAAAAAATACCTGTTTTTTATGGTTCTCCTGCGTGTATGTTCTCAGCATGAATTCACAGTTCGCATGATTCTTATGGAAATATTATTTGATTCGTATTCTGTGAGTTAAGTTTCTGCCTAACAATGGTTTACGCATTAGAAGAACGAATTGAGTTAGTGAAACTTTACTACAAAAATGATGATTGTTTAAGAGCTGCAGCTAGAATTTTCAATACAAGGCATCCAGGGAAAAATGCATCTCATACCTATGTTCAAACGTTGATTGAGAAATTCGAAAGAACTGGGTCTGTGGGAAACCAGAAACATCATCCTGAACGTCTGATAAGGAACGAGGCTGTTGAGGTAGCGGTTTTGGGACACGTGGCTATGGATCCTACTCAAAGTATTCGAAGCTTGGCTGACGCGTCAGGTGTAGCGCGATCGAGTATTCAGAGAATTCTCAAGACACATCGATTCCATCCATACAAACTAAAACTTGTACATGAACTGAACGAAGACGATTTTGACAGACGTCAACAGTTTTGTGAGGAAATGAGAACAATGAGAACAAATCCCAATTTGCTCTTCAATATTTGTTTTTCAGACGAGAGTACATTTTTTGTTAATGGAAACGTAAATCGTCACAATTGCCGCTACTGGAGCGATACCAATCCCAGGTTAACACGTGAGGTCCACACACAAACTCCGCAGAAGTTGAATGTTTGGTGTGGTATTTTTGGCAAAAATATTATTGGACCACTTTTTATAGATGATAATTTGAATGGACAAATGTATTTACATCTTCTTGAGAATGCCATCGATCCCATGATAACGGATATTATCGAAAACGATGGAGGTTATTCGGAAGACAACCTACATTTTCAATAAGATAGAGCACCACCTCACTATGCAGTGGCGGTTAGAAACTTTCTGGATGAACGATATACCAATCATTGGATAGGGCGACGAGGACCAATTGAGTGGCCAGCTAGATCACCGGACCTCAACCCGTTGGATTATTTTTTATGGGGGCATCTCAAAAGCAAAGTTTTTGCCACTCCGCCAGAGTCACTAGAGGATCTACGTGGTCGAATTGTAAACGAGTGCGGCAGAATAACTCCAGAAGTATTGGAAAACGTTCGTAATAGTTTCGAAAGTAGACTTTATCATTGTATGGAGGTAGGAGGGGCTCATTTCGAGCAATTAATAAATTGAATTTCGATAAGAACAGGTACGATATTGATTATTTAAATTAAACCTATTACGACACTAATCTCAATTACCAGTCATTCGATTTTGAAAAAATATAAACGTTTGGATAGAGAATGACGAGAGCTTTAAGATGATGTATCACTCGACCCAAGTTCCCTATGATGATTCGCAATGGGGTAGCCGCCCCTGTCAGGGGGATGAAGTTGCGTGACTAAATTCATCACTGACATGTGTTCCCCTAGAAATCAAAATCGACATGTTTCAGCGTTTCCGAAAATAATTTGTCATTTCCCAGTAAATCCGTGTGGAAAGTTTTCGTTGGGACACCCTGTATAGCCGTTGTCAAAAGCGCCTTTCACATCGAAGAACGCCAAGGGCTCACCCTTTGAGGTCCATCCAACAGGAATCAATCCAACAGCATTCTAAGCAGGAACGGTGTAGGCTGATGCGACTGAAAATATTTGCTATTGTTTAGTCTCTTTTCCTCAAAAACCGATGGTGGCGATATACGCGATATTTGAAAATCTCACCGCGATTCCATTTATTTTTTCGTTGTCGAATTCACGACTGTCTCATGTTGGATCCCATATTTATTTCGGTCACTTCACCAGGGTTTCTAGACATCCCTTTCTTACTGAATATTCATATCAACAATAAACAAATCGATTATGTCCATAACTACTTCTATTCAGCGTGAATTCAATATTCTGGGTTATTTAGGAAAATCTCCTTCCTCATAGAAGTTTTGTGTTCACAAACATAACTGGCAAAAAATTATTCAAAAAGTCCTTGCCAAGTTAATGAAAATTTTCAATAATGAATCGATTGTGGGCTACTAATTATTAACTTCAGAAATGACCAATAGTTGAAATTCGTTCATTAGTTGCTCTCTAAAAATTTGATTATCCTTCACTCATTAACATTGAAACACTGTGCTGCATTACGCCATCAAACTTCATTAAAGTGTACCTACCTCGAGTGCTGGCTTGTCCGGCAGAACCTCCATGCATTACATAAAATGGGGCGATTTGAAACTGTTTACGTAAATAGTTATAATAGCTCGATACAATCTCCTACGCGATTTTGTGTAGAAGTAAGGTTAATTGCAAAATTCCAGAACTGCAAAGCAATTAGAATTCCTTTCTTGATACATCACTCCTGTTTCTTTATTTCATGCACATGATGGGGAAAATTAAGATCGAAAATCAAATGGACTCATCAACATGGAATGGAGAATAAAAATAGTTGTCGACGAGATTTACTCTTTTCATAATCATGATACCAATGTTTACGTGGTTTCCTAGTCTGCCACTGTCCCAAAGCGTTATTTTAATTAAATGAATAACAGGAAATACTAATTAGACGAATGAAAAATAAAAGTAGTGTAAAACTGAAGAACATGACTGAGGTCAAAGATTATAGAGAAATGAGGCTGCTAATGAAACATAAATGGGTGAATTTACAATTAAACAAAATGAGAATGTACGTCAGATTGAAAATATTGGAGATATAAAAGGAGTCAAAACTGAAAGCATAGAATAACCATAAATAAAATATATACAAGGACAGGCACGTTAAAATTTGAAGAACTGCACCACGAAATAAGTCGAAAAATTTTGAAGTACCTAAAATGTACTTGAGATACGTGACGTAAGTAACGTGTTCCATCTCAAAAATCATTGCCATCTGAATAAACACGAGAACTAAAAAAGTCAACTGAATAATTTTAGCTCTGTACGACTTGCGGAATAATAACCCTCTACACAGCAGTTGTCAGATATTAAGATGCAACTGCTTCCGTAAGAACGCCTATATGTTCATAATAATGAATGAGTATTTGAACATGACGTTCACCAATATAATCATACCCTATATTTCAGCTACCTTGGTTAAATACTTCCGCAAATTTTTTGAATTGTTTCATATGGAGAAATACCAACTTTCATAACCAAAATCAAACATACAATAAGAGCTCACGAAGGAGTCCCAAATTATTCGAAGTTCTACTGATATCCTTTTGTACATAAGGAGACGTAGGACATATAATTAACAAAATGTTTGATGGTGGTTTTAGTCTAGTCAATAAGTACCATTGTTTTTAAATTTGGTATAATCACAGAAATTTATTGGTATTGTAGTATAGAAAGTTCAAGGAAAGTTCTCAAATAGGGCTGAAAAGAATTGCTCAAGTTATAAACACTTGAGTGAAGAAAGAAGTGGGAAAGATTTTCGGAATTTAAACAAAAATCTGGAAAGATCAGCGTTTTTTGCTTTATTTTCAGGTTTCTGTGAAAATTATAAATATTGGGGGTACAATTTCGGAAGTCCGAATTTTTTTTTTCCGGTGGATTGTTTTGAATTTTTGGTATATGTAGTCCATGTAATTCTCAATCAATGTTACCATTGCGCTAACCCAAAAAAATTAACAGTTTTGCTGCTAGGGGGCGTTGAAATCACCCCTTGCGCAGATTAAACTATTTATTTTTGAACCCGGTAACAATAGTTCGACTTGTTTCATTGTTGCTAATGTTGCACAATAATGTGCTGTTTTATAAAAAAAATTCTTACCCCCTCCCCTTTTTCCCCCAACTCCTATTACGAAACGCAAAAAAAATATTTCTCGAGTGTCTTCATTCAGGCACCACCTCAAATTCAAATTGTGGATGTTTAATTTTTTTTTATTTTCAAGATATTCGCCCAATTAATTGATATTCAAAAAACATGAACTACGCCCTACTAAGAAGTCAGCGAACTCCACCAATATTTTTCTGAAGGAAGGGAAAGGTGAAATTAAACAACTGTACGATTTCCTTAATTTGAGCCTTAATTTGAGCCGATTTATTTTCATAGAGCATTTACAAGTAGTCGGGAATTGATTTTTTTCGTGTTTTAGAATAGGGGTAGGGGGTAAGGGGGAGGTTTCAGATTTTCAATTCATGAAAAATTAGGCAATTGATCAGCATAATCTAAAGTAAAATCCGTAGAGCTATTATTTCCGCCTATAATAATAAATGGTCTGATTTCGACGCCCCCTAGAACCGAAACTATTCATTTATGGGGTTTGTCACCCAATTAATTTCCATTCAAAATAACTTGAACTGCATCATATCAAAAATTCAGAAAAATCCACCGAAATTTTTTCGTTTTGTGTCATTTTGGGGGTGGGGGATAATCATAAAAAACTGCTGATTTCCTTATTGAGGCATATTTAAACATTCGACGATACATTTGAAGGGACTCGAGAAATATTTTTTTTGCGTTTCGTAATAGGAGTTGGGGGAAAAAGGGGAGGGGGTAAGAATTTTTTTTATAAAACAGCACAATATTGTGCAACATTAGCAACAATGAAACAAGTGAAAATATTGTTACCAGGTTCAAAAATAAATAGTCCAATCTGCGCAAGGGGTGATTTCAACGCCCCCTAGCAGCAAAACTGTTCATTTTTTTGGGTTGGCGCAATGGTAACATTCGTTGAGAATAACATGGACTACATCATACCAAAAATTCAAAAAAAAATCCACCGGGACCCAAATTCCATAAGGCGTTTGCGGGGTCCTTTGCCGAAAATATTTGGTATTTTTCGAGATATTCAAAAAAAAAACCAGAGCCCCTCTTTTTTTACTTAATTGTTTAAAGTTTGAAATTTTTTTCGGTTCTTTTCGGGGCCTTTTCTCAAACTTCCTACATAACGTTACGAATCGAATGACACAATGATCATGATTTTCGGTGACTATCCATTTATTTTAAATGGTACATGTTGACTATATCATTTTATCAGATTATGCCACAGTATTCTAACCTGAATTTTCTCTGAAAATCAGATGCCAACTGCAAAAAATGGCGTACCGTTTTTGAATTTCATCAGGAGAATGAAAAAATTATTGGTGATCGATACGCCTTACCAATTATGAAGGATTTTGTGGACAAATTGTCTCATTGCCAGCATTTTTTAACATCAGATTTCTCTTCTGAGTTTCACCACATTGGGATGGATCCAAACTCAATAGAAAATACTGCATTGAATATAGAAAAAGGGGAATTTTGAATACGCCAGAATTATATGTGGGCTCAAAAATTCTCCCGCTACATTCCAGCGCGTCTTTGATGAGGTCCTAAGACATTTTCAAAATGGGGTAAAGTTTTTGAGGTATCTCATTACTTCACAAGGTATACCAATAAACTTGCAAAAAATTCAAACATAATTGTATCACAAAAATGGCAAAGGAAAATAAATAATTTACAATGCTACTTTGGTGCTATATACGCTTATTCATTGAGAACGGTGCAAAAGTGAGAAAATTATTCACAATAGCCTGGTGAATAGCAAAAAACGAATGAGTTATAACTCAATTCATTAACTCTAACGAACTTTGCATGAAAATACTATGTAATATCCCGATTTTTTATCATGAAAACCAATGCTTTCAATGTTGCTGTCGTGGCATCTTTTAGCCATGTAAGAAATGGTAGTAAACCTCTAATTGGCTTTGCTTCCCGAATTATGAATCCTGATGAAATTAACTACAGTATGATTGAGAAAGAACGACTGGCAACGTTCTGGCAACAAAATATTTCCGCCCATATCTTTTTGGAGGAAAACTCAATATCGTGACCGACCAAAAACTCTTTCAGTAGCTATTCTGTTTCAAGGATTTGAACTCAAGATGAGTCACCTCATGGAACCTCCTCATGGAACAGGATAAAGAATAGTTGTTTCTGAATGATTGTAGTAAGTTTTTGTACAACAATCAGATCTTCACTTCGCTTTATAACTGAATGTTATGATAACAAAAAAGTTTTGAAACCGCTTTTACAAAATTCTACTCTCGTTTTCATATGTAATCAAATCATCACCACAAAAAGACATGAAATCCTCGAATTTCTCCAGGAACTGAGGAAACTGTGCTTCTGGCCTGAAACCAGACCACAATTTACAAAATACAGAAACAACTTTCACATATTTCAATAAGTGAGTTATCACAAAAAAACTGCAAAGAATCAAATTTGCCTTAACGACACACCCAGACACAAACTAAAGGCCATTCGGAAACAGAAAACAGCCAAAGTTTGCAAAAACACCTCACTTGTAGAATTTACTTGTTCACCAATATTGTTGACTAATATTGAATACTTGTTGACCAATATTGAATATTGAGCAATAACATCGTACCCCAAACACTTTCTGAATGCAGCTCATTGAACGTAATGGGAAATGCATCAAAATAGCTTTACCGTACTCCGATGATACAGTTGAATGTATCCAAGTTATGTAGGATCTGCAACAAAATCAAAATTCGCCTACGGAGGAAAACCCAATTCAGATTTAGTTCTCTGAAGAATCAATCGATAATAATTACAACGCTACCACAACGTTTCTCATGATCAAAAAACTCATTGAAGTATAAGAAAGCACTAGATAGGACATTTAGGAGCACCTAACCCTATCACCTTTATAGACAATTATGAAGACGAATTGTCTTTTGCAAAGCTGTTTACTCTTCCTAGTACAGAGAGGTATGAGAGAGCAAAGCTTTGGGTAGATATTCAACAGTTTTTCAAGCTGAAGTGTTCGCCATGCTAATCGTAGCTACTAGGCGAGAGGTGAGAGAAAGGCCCGAGCAGAAAATTTATATCTGCTCGGATAATTAAGCAGTGCTCAGAGCCATATACCATCCTAAACCTAGTTCCAAGCTCAGCACTTGTAAAATAATGCGAAGATGCTCGAGAACCCAGCTGAAACAAAAGAAGTTCAGCTGGTTAGAGAGGGGTGCTCGGAAATAAGGTGGCAGACGGACTTGCCAGATCCGGATCCTTAACGCCGTTCTGTGGACCAGAGCCTGTAATAGGCATCGCGAGATGCTAAACCTCTTTAGCCCTCGACGAGTGGACGGAAGAAGAGCTGAATAAACTTTGGAGGGATATTACTGGCTGCAGGTAGTCGAAAGACTTTGTGGTCGGCTCCAGTGACTCAAGGACGATATGGTTCTTAGGCAGAAACCGCCAAGCACGACGCTTCCTCATAGGAATAATAACAGGATATTACAAGTTAGACATACACCTATCACTTACTGGTATAGAAGACAGCCCCACCTGCCGCGAATGCGAAGACGACGAAGAAACTTCATCTCACTTCCTCGACGAATGTGATGCGCATGGGAGTCTGAGATTTGGAACCTTCGGAGTTAAGAAACTCCAACAAGAGGAACTAATCGAAAAGAAAGATTAGGACGATGATTGTAGGTAGGTGGAGAACAGGAGATGGCAAAAAGGGTCCATGAGGGCTTACTTGCCTTTCTGCGGCAGCGGCTCCATGATAACCTCTACTACTACTACAGTGATTTCAGCATCAGAAATATATTATACGATGCAATGCAAATTAAGCAATATTATTTTTCACCATAAACTCACAAGCACACAAGTAACATTCTCAACAGATCAATTAATTCATGTCATATTCCAGGGATCGTGTCGCAGTGAAAAGAGAGTCTGACTCTGGGACCAAAGGTTCCAGGTTTGATCCCCAGTCGGAGCTCGACTGGAGTGAGTACCTACTCCTAAGATGGCATATGGAGTTAATAACAAGGCCTAGCTAGAACATACAGGGGCTAAGGACCAGAGTTTTCATAGTGACTATAACCTTCTAATCAAATGAAAATGCATATCACACGTGTTTCAATATTCTATCCGGAACTCTTTGAAATATTTCGCCTATTTCTTCTGCAAATCAATGAAATGATGATCTTTCAAACTTCACCTGGTGTTAATCAACAGCAACATAAAGATGCGACCTGTCCTGTGATTGGTGACGATGATCTAGAAGTACAAGTCGTTACTTGTGTAACAAACTCTCATCAAATAGCCGGAAACAGAAACTCCAGATCACGAACTACTTTGTAAAAGCTATAGCAGGCCACTATTTCACCAATACGATAAAAAAAAACAATCAAAATCCAGATAATCTACGAAGACAATGAATTCCCACATAAATTTTTGACGGCTTCTAAATCTATTCCAAATTTTAGTCATCAAATGTAACAAATAAAACATATTGTTCCGAAAGCAACCAGTATCCCTCTTATATTTATCATGGGGAGCGGAAAGTAATGTTCTTGAAGACTTTGATACCTAGTCCGCTTGGCATCCTGTAATCTTTTCTTTAAATACTTCATGTATGAAACTGATAAGATGTTGCCTGAAAGCATGAAGCTCGAAAGTACTAGCTGTACTGTCTATAACAATTACATTACATTTTTCAACGATTATTGTATAAAACTATAGTAATGATGTTTTCTCAAGTACCTATATGAAATCCATTTTGCGATAGTGAATAATGAGATCATGTTATGTATGTTAAACTTCAATGTCACAATCATAATGGAAATTCTTCCGACTAGCAATTTTATTTTGTATGGATACAGAAAAATAGAACGTGTTATAAAACATCGAGTCAGGGCCAATTTAATTTGAAACTTCATCAATTTGTAAATTTGAATAGTTTCAGCAGCAAAGATTGAAAGTTTAAGAGTATTGAAATGGATGCAGATAGAAAAAATGAAATGATTCGTACACTTCCAGAAATATGGAAAGCGGCAAAAATTTAATCGTTGAACTTAACATCTGGAAAATCAAGATAACTGTTTTTATCTGCGTATGAATTTTTAGTACAATGGAGAATTTCTTAGAATATCGAGTCTGCCTCAGAATCCGTCCTGTTGGTATATTGTTGTTATTTGTTCTTTTTTTCCGTTAACCAGCTGTCGTCTCCTTACGAACGGCAGCCCTCAAAAGTTGAAACTTGTGCGAACCAAGGATTAACGAGGTCTTACCTTTTTACGTGCGATTCCTAGCACGATCCGAGGAGAATATCGAAAGAAGGTCCATTGGTCAACCATCCAAACCTCGGCTTCGACTAGCGTTGCTTGGCTTCAGATATCGGTGAACCGGCGCTCTCCGTTCGAGCTATCCCGCGGATATGTTCCACAAGATATGAAACATCAACATTGTGGCAACCTGTTCATTGCTGAAAAGTACAATTTACTTATATCATGGTATCAACATTGGAAGTTATAGCAAATAGTGGGTACTTTTGTGTATTGTTGGTGAACCCTGTATTCGACGATTCTCAGGTTGAGAAAATCATATTTTCATCAATTATTTTCATTTAAAGGATTATTACTTAGGTTCAGACTTCTATCGTGAGAGTTCATAATACTTAACTAATTTGGACAAATAATTTTGAGATGAATGGTCTCTCTATCAAACGTTTTATGAGAATGAATTTAAAGAGATTCGGTGACTAGACTCAAGATAGTGCTGATTGCCGGATATGACGATTGTTAGGGGTGCACACGCACTAAACGAGTGTAATGGAATATTAGGGCAGATGAAGTGTTTATCGCCTTGAGATGTGTTTTTAGCATTTTCTCTTGCAAACTAACAATACATAACAGTAATCGTTCCATAACAAATAGGGGAAAGTTCAACCGTATCTCAGTAAGTAGTTCAATATAATATTTGATGAATATATTCGTTCTGATATGGTAATGAATCATTACCGTATGTTACTAATAATATTATTACTAACAATGAGGAAAATAGTTTCACTAAAAAACTAATGGCGTGGTTGATGTGTTTCAAAACGATTATAGTTTATATAAAAATCCGGGAAGTTTAGTTTTGTCACCAAAAATTGTATGTAGGGATAACCAGAACAAATTTTTGAATCAAGATTCCAAGAAGGAGGGAGATCTAATGGATAAACACAATAAAAATTTCAGGTTGGTGAGTTACCTGCTTTAAGAAACCGTTATTGCAGAGGAGCAAGCTTTGATTTTATCTATTTATTTTTAACAAGCTCATTATATTTTCGGTAATTGGAAAATACGGAGTGGATTAATTATTTCGATAAAAACGATAATAGGTTTCATTTCGTGATAGGCTTTCGCGGCCATCGTCACTTACATGGTGGTTCTTCGGCTTGCAAGGCCGACGTATGTTAAGAGAAGATCTTGACGTTTCGCCAACACGAGTGGTTAGCATTTTCAAGAGAAAGTTTCTGGTTTCATATGTCGCTGTCAAATGCTTGACATTTGTTATACGTTGTCTCAATAAATACCTGTGATTTGACGTTCTTACATCTGATTGGTCCATAGCGTTACAAAGAAAGAGATATTGAGAGGTGTATGAAAAATAGAAGAGTAATCAGAGACTGAAGAATCAATAGTAGACCAAATGACTGTCCATCCAGTGAACCAAGTAGTAGTCAAACCAACACCGATAAAAGAAATGCATTCTTACCATATGTTCCCAGAGTTACAGATCGTATTGGCCGTATTCTACGAAAATATGAGACTAAATTCGATTATAAACCTTCAAAAATAGTGAAAGACCACTTAAGATCATCGAAGGACAAACGAGACGTACTATGCTCTTCTGGGGTTTATCGCATTCCATGTTCCTGTGGCAGCGTTTATATCGGAACCACGAAACGCTCCGTTAAAACAAGAATCAAAGAGCACAAGGCTTGCTGTCGGTTAAGGTACACACAGAAATCCACTGTCGCAGAACATACTCTCAACAACGATAACCATAGAGTGAAATTTGAAGAAACCCAAGTCATCTCTTCAACATCTGCCTATTACCCAAGACTCTTTTGAGAAGCAATTGAAATTCAGAAACACCACAACAACTTCAACAGAACCGAAGAAGGACTACAATTGAACAAGGTTTGGCTTTCATTTCTCAAAAGTTCTCAAATAGCTCCCTACCCACAAAATAACGGTATGAACGATTCAATGATGTCAGCTAACGCTATGGACCAATCAGATGTAAGAACGTCAAATCACAGGTATAACAAATGTCAAGCATTTGACAGCGACATGAGAAACCAGATACTTTCTCTTGAAAATGCTAACCACTCGTGTTGGCGAAACGTCGAGATCTTCTCTTAACATACGTCGGCCTTACAATCCGAAGAACCACCATGTAGGTTTCATTTCTTTTGACGATTTGTGTTACCTCAATGTCTCACGTGTTTGACACGTTCATGATATTCCTCGTTAGAATAGTTTCCACAATTTTATTCCATTTATTGAATCTGTGATTTAATAAAAGCACAACTAACTTCTAAGATCCCTAATACCCCTTTCAAGCTTTGTGGTGGTATCACCGTGATACCGGTGATACCACCTTTCTAATATTTTTCATCAAAGTTGTCCAGTGGTTACATCGTGCTACCGCCGTGTGCATAGTGTTGTCTATATCGTAATCTAGTGACCGCGTGGTATATCATCGGATTTTGACACGTCAGACAGTAATGTGCTTTGACTGTATCAGGTGCTGCACGTATTTTTCACGTGTTTTCGATTTACTAATATTGAAATAATAGTACATGGTCAATCCCCTTGAAAATGGCTGGTAAGTGCTATATTTGAGTACTTTATAGTTATCTTCGACTCATTTCATATCTGGTACGCAACTCTTTTTTGTTACGTACTTTGTGTTGTTGATAATGAAGTGGTGTCATTCTATGCCACCAGCTATGAAATGAAAGAATTCTTTGATTTTTCAGATTCAAAGCGGAGTTTTACTGAACTTGAATAAATGGAGTATGGAGATTACCTCCATATTTTTGAAAATATTCCGTCAGGTGATGAATCTGAAGATGACATAAAAGATGATGAAGAAGATGATATGGATGCCTAGAATTTACAAAGAAATCAAATTGTTACTGAGGATATCATTGATATTCCTACCATGAATGGTGATGACAGTATCACTTCTAATAATGATAACATTGATTACCATGATTATGACACTGAAAACAACATTTATCTCAGGTGAGGGTGGAGCTACTTGCGAAAACATTCACTCGGAGAAATGTTGAATCTACATTTGGAGAACCAGAAATTTTTTCCGAAGATTTTGGGACTTCCAACATACCTGTTCTGCCTGTAGATATATTCCTGTGCCTGTTCCCAAATGTCCTTTTTGAACATATTGTTTACGAAACTAATTTATATGCGACGCAAGCTAGCGCGCGTTCAGTGAAGTCGTTTATTCCCACGAATATAAATGAAATGAAATAATTTTTTGCTGTAAACATAATTATGGGAATCAAATACCTTCCAAGTTACCGGGAGTTTTGGTCAGCTAAATTAGAACTGAGAGATTCGTATGTTTCAAACATAATTCACAGAACTCGCTTTGATTGGTTACTTGGAAATATCCACTTGAATAATAATATTCTACAGCCAGACCATGGTCATCCCCAATATGACAAATTATTAAAAGTTAGGCCATTGTTCACAATGCTGTCCAAAAATTTTGCGAAGTTTTATAAGCTATCAAAAATTGTATCTATCGACGAATCGATAATAAGATTCAAAGGCAGATCATCGTTACGACAATACAAGCCAAATAAACACATAAAGCGTGGATACAAAGTTTGGGTGCGCGCAGATTGTCATGGTTATATTGATGAATTCCGAATCTACTTAGGAAAGGTTGGAAATGTAGCCGAAAAGAATTTAGGCGCTAGGGTAATCACGGATATGACACGATCTTTAGTAAACAAAAAATTTTTTGTTTAATTTAATAATTAGTTCACTTCATTACCTCATTTGCGACAATTGAAAGCGGAAAATATATATGCTTGTGGAACTATCAGGAAAGATCGAAAAGAGTTGCCAAGTAATATCAAAGAAGTAAAAGACATGAAACGGGGTGAATTTGATTGGCGCACAACAGATGATGGAATTGTTTTATTGAAATGGGTAGACAAACATATTGTGCACCTTGCCAGTAACTTCCATAATCCTGAATTTTTGGCTGGAACTGTGAAACGAAAAAAGAAAAATGGCGAAAAAGAAAACATTACGTGCCCTATGATGGTCATAGACTATAATAGTCACTAGGGTATGTAGATAAGGCAGCTATGATGAAGAATACATATGAAATAATAGAAAAAGTAGAAACTGGTGGCATAGAATATTGTGGCATTTTCTAGATGTTACAATTGTGAATGCCTTTATAATTGTCACTCAACGAACATATTCAAGAAGTATTGATCTGAATACATTCAGACTGTTGTATCTGGACTCGTGGGAGCAGCACAAGAGAACCCTCGTCGAGGGAGGCCAAGTGGTCAACAGATTCAAGCCACTCATTCCTTTGGAAAAGAGATGGGATCAAGCCTCCCACATGCCAACACATTCAACTTCCAGAAGATGTGCCCTATGTAGTTCTAAGGCAGAGCAAAACAGAACCCGTTGGTCCTGCTCAACGTTCAGTGTTGGATTATGCCTCAGTGGAAAAAAAAATTTTTCCCAAAATATCACAGCAAACTTTATCAGTAGTCTCTAGTTCTGAAAACTCGTCTATAGCTGCTTAGTGGTATTGTTATGAAACCACTTCCCAACATTTTAGTATATGCAATAAAAAAAATTCAATCCTATGTTTCATATTCCTTATTAGGCCCGTAATGCATTTCATTGAAAAAATCAACAATTGAAAATAAAATGATTCTGCCTTGAAAGGGATACAGAGATGTTTCAGCCACAAGACAGTCCCCTAGTTCAAAGTGCCAGATCTATGCCTTTATCTATGCCTTTTTGGACATTTGAGAGACATAAAGAGTCAGTTAAGCCTCAAGCAAATATATAGCTGGCTATCTTTTTTTAGCTCGGTTATAACAAAACCAATGACCGAAAATCGGAGTGGTGACAGCATTTTACCTTTTATTCGTTTTGAATACTCTTCAATTATTGTTGACCGAAGTGGTTTCAAAAAATTGGTGACAGTTTTACTCGTTCGTGATTGAAATATTCAAGTAACTACTCGCGGGTCTGTGGTTATCCTAAAGAAAACGATCCTGAACGGATGAAAGTAAATCTTCCTGAGCGGATCATTCGAGAGTTGTTGGTTTTGTGCGGTTGTTCACGATGTGATTCCCCGAACAGTTGACTCTACAGCGTATGTGTGGACAGCGGCAGTTTCATTCGACGTATTTTGGAAAACCTCGTGTTGCTAGTTCTCAAGTTTCCGTTTTCTGTTTTGCCAGTTGGGGATTAATACAATTACGGATAATCGCCAATGGAGTGAAGATTTCATGATGGAATTTTTGGAAGGATATTGCACAATATCACCATAATGATTTACAATTCGTAAATGGAACAAAAAATATAATTTCAGTTGCTCGATATTAAAAAATTAAATATAAAATGAAAGATAACATCGAAAACTTATTTTTCTGAGATGCGGATTTACGATCCGATTAGAACTGTGCCGTGATCACATATGATTAAAACTGTCAAGTAATTCCCGAACATGTGTGGGCTATGGCGGAATTCGTGAAATCTGCCGGGTAATCACGTACGGGTAAAACTGTCACGAATCCCGTTTGTATAAAGGCCACTTGAAGACCCTATAGAGTCAGTGCAATGAAATTACAAGCAGTCAGAAGAAAAAATATACTTCCTGATATTGTATTCGAATGAAAGATTTCACCGGTGACCTGTAAAATATAACCGTACAATATGAGCTGCTCTTTAAATTATAAAAAAAATACTTCCTAGCTTAGGTGACTACGAAGTGGTAGTTTTGGTTTGTTTTAAGTTTACCTAGAACCCGAGATATTTCGCACACCCAACTACCTTAGGTTGAGTACGACAGTTGGAAAGAAAAGCTGAATACTTCAACAAATAACTTTTTTCCAGAAAAAATAGATGATTTTCTCACGAACACATCTGACGATGAATATATTGGAACAAAGTTGAGGAAAAAATCTCTTCATACATGTCAGATTAGTATTATGTTGAATAATTTCGAAGTCAGACATCCTTTCTCAGGTGATAAACACTAAATATGCACTCGCAATTCATAATCCAGAACGATTTCACAATTAATAGTATCAATATTTCCGAGCAGCTAAAAGGTGATAAGTTTAGAACTTGTCAACGAATACACCGCGATCATGACGGCAATTGGCACTCTGCTCGCCTACAAACACTCAATCAGACTTCCATCCCAAATCTGTTCTCTTCCTTCAAAACTTCAAGTGATTATTTTTCCAGAAAACGTCTATGTATTTTAGTCTACCTACCCCTCTTGATCGCGCGTGTATACGCTGTAATCATGAATACTTCAAAGATAATTATATAAGTGCCTCAATGAAATCCAAAGAAATCCCATGAAGAGACTGAGTAAAAAAATATACTAGATATCATAATCAAAGAACAGTCTATGCCGGAATATTTAGCACAATCCTGATATTCTCTTCTTTGATATTCATTCTCCAACTGGGCCATCCTGACAAACACACGTCTTCGAGTGAATCTAATAATGTTCATCGTATACAGTTTGATCATTGTCAGTCATTGTTCACGTGCTTCCACAATCCAAACATTTTTTGCACTCAATCCCTTGTTCATACAAATCATATTATATCTGGCACAGTAACAAAAATTCCTGATGCATGAAATAATTCTATTCCTTACCAGTTATACATATTTTTCTGAAGAATGCTCCTCTTCATTCCCACTAGTTCTCTACATCACCTAATGAGGAAGCGTACCAATTCCACCCAACATAGGTGAAGACTCAATGGTCCACCACTGAATGTCAATTACAGCAAAATCTATGTACCAGCGTAATTATCAAACCACATACTCCTCCACTTCAACAGCTGCACAACATGCTTTACTCAAACCACTACAGGTTTGCTGTTACGGCTACAGACTAGGAGCAAGTAGCAAGTAGCACCACCATCAGTACTTGGCCAGTCCCCTGATGGTTGAACCCATCATCTCCCGGTCACTCCTACCACTCAACCGCTTACGTGTGCTCGGCCGTTTTCAGTCATGTTCGCAAGCATATTCCACCCAAATGGCAGCATTGTGACGCAAAACGAGAATAAACGTTTTGTGGTACTATAGTACTTCCACTTTCAAAATCTGTTTTGAGAAATAATTGAAATCGAACTATCACACTGCAAGATAGTGCAAAAAAATTCAATTGCAATTGTGTCAAAACTAATGATCCGACAGCGCCTGTTTTGTGCACACATAAAGGACATATGATTCAATACTTTCGTGTGAAGGGCCAACCCTACTCTTCGAAAAATACCGGAGTTATGAATTTTAAAATCTTAATTTTTTTCGATTTTTCTCCGTTTGTAATCCCATTTTGTTCGTATTTCAATTCACCACAATTTTCTGGAGCAATCAGATTGCTCTACCAGTTTTCATTTTATAAGAAGTACAATAAAAAACACATTTTTTGTATTTTTAAATGTTTATAACAAAACTTAAGAACTTCGGATGATGGAAAGCTTTTTAAAAAGATTTATTTTCGAAATAACAGTCAACTTAACTCGACTGAGTAGTTACAAAGAATAATTTTGCCTATTGAATACAATACAAGAATCGAAAATAACGGAACGTTTTTTCGATGGGCCCTCGCTTCCATCTTCTTTATTTTCTTTAACTTGATTTTCCTTTGATTTTCTTCTTAACAAAGGTAGAAAAGTCGTTTTCTTTGTGTAACCGCCAGTATAGTACTACGAAGCCTGTAATATAGACCGGCGACTGCATGTGGAACTCGTGTTTTTGGATGGGTGGTATCCAGCTTTCATAGTCCTTCAGTCGATAAATTTCTTCCATATCTATTTTGGTAATATTTGGTATTTCCAAAAACGTAGTTGAACTTCCGGCGACTAATTCAATTTCGGGTAAAATTAGTGGTTTTCCTTCTTGGAAGCGGATGTCGTTGAGAAATCTTCTTTGGTTGATTATAATTTCGCAGGTTTCTGGGATGGTGATCAATACTGATTGATTGATTTCGAAGTATCGATCGGTTTTACATTTTGCTAAAAGTTTCTCCGGTTTTGTGGGAGAATAATTACCATTTCTCTGGTGATTTGTTCGGCAATGGGTTCCTCTAAATTTACTCTGAAGGTGGGGCAGTTCTCTATCTCCGTAGTGTTTAACAGTTTGTCTACACAGTGGTCGTGGGGGTGGTACTTGTACAGACAGAAATATTGTCCCTCAACAGCTGGGCATGTGTCGGTTACAAATTGCAACTTTGATTGCGATCGTGCCAGGAAGGTGTATCTCGGGACGAATATGTTTTGGTTTTGGATAGTTGGGTATATATGATAGAAGGAGAATGTTTGCGGCCACAGTATAGGTACATGAATAGGAAAAATAATTTTTGTGTCTGAAAAGCTAATCTGTGTCCCAAAAATTGATAATATGTTAAAATATTTTCAAATAAAGGAATTTCGTTTCGGTTGTATATTTTCGAGCATTTTTTCCAATTCTGGTCTCGAGAGTATGCTGTTATGAATACATTGTCTAAGAACATAATAAGGTTTTGACAGTCAAGGTTCAATTATGTCATTATTCCCTGAAAACTAATATAGTCTTGTATGTTATTAACTGTTTGTTGGACTGAATGTTGTAATTATCTCAAGCCAAGCTGGAATTTTTCCTAATTTACGCTTAAGGCGGTGATTGTTTCATTATAATTATCGAATAAGTTTTTTGAAAGAAATAATTGCATGTTCCGATAGTTTCTTACATTATTTTGATTTGCCTCGGAAGCAGTAATTGCCTCGTTGTAGCGATCCTCATCGTCTGCGTCCAATGTACCGAATAGTCATTCGTTTACCCCACCCACTATTTTCAATAGTTGTTTTTCTTCGTGTATATGCGGTTTCAGATTTCGAAGTTATTCGTTTGTTATTTGTATCAGGTGTTCCGTTGTTATGAGAAGTATGAATCTGATAGTCCATGACATGATATTTGATTAGTCAGATTTCCAATCATCAAGTGATTTTTTATTATTATGAAATGCTTTTCAACGTTTTCGAGTTGTCTGACTATTTGTGTCGAATCTATATAGTGTAAAAATGTGTGTTTACCATTAAATAGCCTAGCATTCCCTAACTGAATAGGAAGGATTAGATCATCCAAGTTAGTTATTTGAATGTCCGTTCCAATCGTCTGTTTGATTTGAAGGGCTGGAAATAGCCATATCAGGAATAGTGTCTTGATCCTGAAAAGGGTTTTTATTTTTGGGAAACGGTTTTCTTGCTATACTCTTGTGTTATGAAGTTTTGTTCGTGTTTATTTTAATATCAGTTTGGCCGGTTAGTTCAATTTTCTTGGATTTTGGAAGGTGTTTTCCTCGCGTTTTAGTTTTGACATACGTAGTATTTACAGATTCAAAATCGGGAGGGTCTGACCTGTTTTCATTTCTTTTACTTATTATTACTTCTTTTGTTCTCGCATCGCCCGCCTTCTTTGATTTTTTCATAAAGTTTATTGGAATTTTCTTCATGTTATGTGATTGGACATAGCTGGATACAATGGCATTGTCATTAAGGTCGAAGGGATTTGATACCATTATGTGTCCATCAATAAACTTAAATTGTGTGAATTTTGTAACGCTATGTATAGAGTTATTGTACCCGTTTCATTACCTGATCGGTTGTCTTTTGATTAAGTTCCTCCTAGAGGCAACGATAGTTTTCTACTAATGATGAAAGAAATCTTTAAACTAGAGAGTTTGAGTTACTGTTCTTAGCGGTTGTAAATAAAGTGAAGTTCAACTTCATATAATTTACAGATATCTTCTAGATCTCTATTTTTGAACTTAGTTCCCTGATCCGTAGTGACCTTCAGGGGTAACCCGTAGTGGGTGATGTAATTATATATATTTTCTACCACTTCTACAACTTTTCCGTAACGAGAGAAAGCATCGATTATAGTGACAAATGCTTCATGATTCATTCGAAACGTATCAACGTGAACGTGTTCGAAAAGTCTAGATGCTGTGGGTGTAAGATTAAATTTTATTACAGTGGGGTTACGATCATACTTATTTTTCTGACATATTTCGAAGTTGTTAATGTATGTTTCAATTTCTTCCGATAATTTCGGCCAACAGAACTTTTATGCCAAGGCTAATTTCATTTCATTCATGCCTCGGTGGCAAGTTTTTGTCGTATGGTACAATATCAATTTTTCTTTTAGATCGTTGAGAACTTGAATGTCCTCTAAGAATTTTACACAATGAATTATTTTATGAGATGAATCTTTAAAAAGGTTCTGAATGGTTGTTACGGGTTTATTTTGCACGAGAAAACCCTTTCTGTTTTAATACAATAACATCAGAAATTCTCTGTCATTGATATACACTTTCCACTCTGTACGCCACTGTATCAAAATGACAACTTGTTCGTTGTCATATATAGCTTGTTCCGAATGTTAGTACTTACCATTGCCGTACTAGTTCGAGCGGACATGAACCGGCCTTAAGCTAATGACAGTTATCAGTTGTTCTATTTTGCGGTATGACAGCGTTGTTTTGTGAACATACTTTTGGTTAGTCTATTGTTTTGTGCTTAGAACACAAAACCGTAACATTTTTACTCTATCTCTGTCTTGTGTCATTGAGGTACCTACTTCACATTCGAATACTTGACCTTGTTTGTGTTTGGTTCTGAGATTGAGAGGCTGGCGTTTTCGTCTTGGATCAGTTGGCAACAGTGAATCTTAAGGTGTTCTTTTCATAGACAGACAGAAAAATTTTATTTCCCAAGAAACTACATACATTTATCAATTTTGTATTTTTTTTATCAAAATATACATTTAAAAAATGACAAGTTTCGCTCATAGAGCATGAGAGGAAGAGAAAGGTTTGTTTTTTTTATATATGATACGATTGTTTTGTTTGTTTAGTTTGCAAGAACATACTATTAAAAATGAACATGATATTAACATAAATATTATTCAACAATATCAGTTTTTTTTTTTTTTTTTACTTGAAGGCAGAAATTATTGGAGTGAGTCATCGAAAAATTCGTTGAGAGTATAGTATACTTTAGTTTGTAGAAGTTTTCTCAATTGTTTTTTGAATTTGTTCGCTGAAGTTATATTTTCGAAAGAGTTAGGCAATTTGTTTAGTATTCTTATTCCCATGTATAATGGTCCTTTTTGATTCACTTGGTAATTGAATGATGGTATCAAGAAATTATCTTTGTTACGGGTGTTGTAATTGTGAATGTCAGACAATTTTGTGAAATTTTTTTTCTTTTGAATGCCGCTATGGCAACTTTGAATATGTACATGTTGGTTAGTGTAAATATTTTCAAATTAAGAAAATGTTCTCTACATGACTGTGACCTCCGTAGTCCCAAAAGAGCACGAATAGCTATTTTCTGTAAAATAAGTGACGAGTTGCTTTCGACTGAATTTCCCCAGAATTCGATACCATAAGAAATTGTGCTCTGGAAATAACTGTAATATACAGTCTTCGCTACGTTGAAACTCAAGTCGTTCTTGATGGTTTTTATTGCATATATGGCACTAGATAGCTTTCTATTCATAGCTGATATAGGCGCCCTCCAGTCTAACTCCTCATCAAGAATGTATCCTAAGAATTTGGTTTCCGTAGTTGGCTTCAATATTCCATCTTTTGTAACAATTTCAGGTTGTTCGCAAGACTTATTTGGATGAATGATCATACTATATGTTTTGTTGAAATTGATTAGGAGTTTGTTTGCTGAGAACCAGTCTAGAATATCATTCATCGTATTTTCTGAGTTTAATACCAATTCATCTATATTTTTGTTTGAATTGAGAATGCTCGTATCATCAGCAAATAGAAAGAAAGATATTGTTGAAAAGCTCTGTACCAGGTCATTTATATATATATATATATATATATATATATATATATATATATATATATATCAAAAATAGGGTAGGTCCCAATATTGATCCCTGAGGTACACCGTATTTATAAATTCCGGAATCAGATCGAATTTTTGAATGAGAAGTATGATTCAGCGTTTGCATTTCTACGTACACTTTGCGATTTTCCAGATAGGATTTAATCCACTGGTATGGTATGCCACGAATACCATAATGAAGTAATTTCTCCAAAAGGATTGCATGATCTACACAATCGAACGCTTTCGATAAATCGCAGAAAATGACAAGTGGTAATGATTTTCCTTCAATGATAATATTTATGTTGTTGAGTAGATCGAATGCAGCGTCGCCAGTGCTTTTCTCTGCTCGAAAACCGTATTGTTTTCTCTCTATTATGTTGTGTAAGTCTAGAAATGTTGTTAATTGATCTTTCATTATGGATTCAAGAATTTTTGATAATACTGGTAATAAAGTTATAGGTCTATAATTGGTAATTTCGTTTTTACTTCCTTTTTTGAATAATGGTTTTATAATACCTATTTTTAGACTATCTGGAAAGGTACCGCTTGCCAAAGACAAATTAACCAGGTGGGTGAGAACAGTTTTTAGTATTTCGATACATCTTTTAAACAATGTGATCGGAATTTCATCATATCCAGAAGATTTTTTATTTTTCAATCTCTTAACTACGACTGCCACGTCTGATTCACAAACTGGTCTCAAAAAAAGTGAACTATTATGGGGGACGTGTATATTCTTCATATAGTGTGATGGAGTATAAATACAGTTTCGATTTTCGTTCATTTCACTTGCAGCATTGAGAAAAAAAGAATTGAAGTGATTGGCAACCTCGTAGGGTTGATCGATTATTTGTTCATTCATCTTTAGTGATATTGGGTCTGGAATATTTATATCATTTTTTGGTTTGAGATTGTTATTTATAATATTCCATGTTGTTTTTATTTTATTATCGGATTTATTCATCACACTCATAAAGTGCATTTCTTTAGATTTTTTTATAACATTTGTCAATATTCTACAATAACTTGATATATATTTCAAGATATTTTCATTTTTAGTGAACCTCTTGATATACAGAAGACAACGCTTATTTCTGCAAGAGTTTTTTATAGCTGAAGAAAGCCATCCAGCATTGTTGGTGTTTTTTTTCAATTTAATTGTTTTCAAAGGAAATGATTTTTTGAAACAATCATTGAATATTTCGTGGAATTTATCAAAAGCGCTGTTTGTATTCGATTCATTTAAACATGGGATCCAATCAGCTTGTGAAAGCAAGGTTTTAAAATGTTTGGTACTTTTTTCATTGATTATTCTTTTACTTTCATAAACTGACTGTTGGGTTCGACCAGAGTATTGACTGAAGGATACTATTTGTCCATTATGGTCTCCGAATCCAAAATATTCATTTTTAATGCTTGAGATGTACTTTGAATCGATATCTGTAAAAATGTTATCTAGAATTGATACACTGTCTTGAGTTACTCTGGTGTAAGTATATACATGTTGAAAATATTCAGTAAGTTGATCAGATTGTCTTTAATGTTGTTTTGCTGTTCTAAATGAATGTTTACATCACCACATAAAATTATGTTGTAGCCTTTGTTCATTTGGGTTAATTCAACAAGTAATTCATAAAGAGAGTTGAGAAAATTATCTACTTTACCTGTTGGAGATCTATAGGTACAAATAACAATGACTTTTTTCGATTTGCTCTTCGCTGTGCAATATTCAAATCCTTTTTCAATATTTCCTACCTTCAAGTTTTTTACTTCAACAAAATCTAAAGTTGTTCTGCTGTATATCATAACTCCACCATGAATTCCTATTCTTCTACAGTAATTTGAAACCAACTTAAAATTATTCACATTCAAACTAGACACTTCATTTCCGTTAGCCCAGCTCTCAGTAATGCACAAAACACCAATATTTTTTTGATTATAGTCACAATCATCCATGAAGGCGTTGATGTAATCAATTTTATTTCTAATACATTGTATATTTTGGTGCATTATGGTGAAGTTGTCCTCTGCTTGCCCTAGCTATTTACTCTTCTGACTTCTTAGAAAACGGAATGCATTTTGTTCAGGTTGTTGTTGTTGTTGATCTTGCTTGTTTGCATCAATTTTAGATTTCGATTCCTTGTACTATTTCACCTTATCTGTTCCAAAATACAGTTCACATTCTTCCATTGTGTACGCTTTTTTGTCAACATAGAGTTTGTTGTGCTTGATTTGCACTTTATTACCGACTTCCTTCGCTTGCTTCAAAAAATTTTTGAATCCTGCACGTTGTTGCACCTCTTTCCTAGTATAGTATGGTGATACAGAGAAACCTGAATTTTTGAAATGAACTGCTTTTTTCATTATTATCTCTCTATGTTTGAAATTCGTGAATTTTATAACCACCGGCCGATTGGCAGTATTGTTATTTCCTAATCTGAAAACTCTTTCGACTGATTCTGGTGGAATGACAATATCTAATTTATTTTCCAATATATTCAAAATACGTTGTTCTAATTCATCGGGAGTTTCTTCAGTGTCTTCTGGAACTCCGTAAAAAACTAGCCAGTTTTGTTTGGACTGAGATTCCAAAATATCTAGTCGTTTTTCGATAGTGTCTATTTTATCGTTGAGCAGTTTATTTTCTTCTCTTAAGTATTTTACCTCTGCTGATAAATCATCCATATCGTTCGCAGTTTTTACGACAGTATTTAAGATAACGTCTACTTTTTGCTCCAAGGAGAGTGAACGAACATTTTCTAGTGACATTTTCGTTGTGGTTTACTATCAAATGTATGTTAGATTAGATAACTTTACCGTCTGAAAACTTATTTGGAGGTATCCTTGTCACGTTCCAGAACTTCAAGTGTAAAATTAACTTTAGATTTTACTGTTCACAGTGGTTTTTTAAACAACTCTGATAGAGCTCTCACAAACACACGTCTACCTCCAAGTAGCTCGAGGTAATTCCTGGACTGATCCCACCGAACACTAACGACCAAGAAAGCGCCTTGTCAAATATTGACAGTTTTGACTTTGACGTCTGATACATTGCTCTTCCTTATTTGATCTTGATGAGTGACTGACCTATTTTGAAGATTTCCAATTAAAGTTTGATCATCGTTGATGGATCTTGGAAAAATTCATATCAGGAGAGTTTCTCATATTGTTTGCGATTTTTGACGTTATATATTTTTGAGAAATCTCCGTTCGCTTTGCGGATTTTTGAGATTAAAAGTCATTTCATCATTGTGCTTGCTACCACTCTGCTACTACTTTGCTACTGTTACTGCTTCGCCGCTGGTAGTGCTCCACTACGGTTTATTACTACTACTCTGCTACCGTTTATTGGTGTTTCACTAATGTGATTGTTCCACTGTTCCGTTGCTACACGATTGTCTTTCCATTATTCCACTACTGTGATTGTTCCTGCTCAACTGTAGTTGTCCCGCTGTATATCGGTTGTCAGCGTTCCTTCGCTGTTCGTCCCCATTGTTGGTGTTCTTCGTTAAGGGTGTTCGTCCCAGATTTACTGGTACTTAGATTGATTGAGACGTACCCATTGTCTTACGAAGGAAACCTACTTACGATCAGATAAGTTTAGCATAAGAGATTGCCCCTAAGGCATCAGTATTCATAATTGTAAGCTATCGTGACGTCACAGGCATAGCCCTCACTGGAGGTTCAATATTTTATTTAGGGAACCAGTACACCACTCTCAATCTATTGAATCCATCTTGGTGGTACCATATTTGTGTAACATACATCAATATATTTTATTAGTAAGGGTCATGACTATTATTTTTATTCTGGTCCAAGTTATCTAAGCGTAAGGGAAGACAAAACCTCTACATATTTATATATTATTATTATACCATTTACAGGTATCTATTGTTTAATATTTTAGTAATATTAGTGCAGTGGGTTGTCCCATTCCATCAGGGCGGTTTCGGATTTTTCACTAGCGATAAATCCGTGGCGCTCCGGAAAATTAACCCCATATTTCAATCTTATCGAAATCAATTTTTATTGTCGAATCCACGCCTACTGAGCTACTGGATAAGTTAGAGGCGTGACACATCATTGCACATTCACTGCTCTCCTTTCCTAAATTTCGCCCCTAACATGGTATTTGCAAAAGAGGGGACTAGTTCATGATTTTTGAAAAATAATGCGTGGACTTTTTTGGGATTGATATATTCTTTCAGAATATGAATCATATGTGGGATTGGATCTCTCCTAGGGATGGTAATATATAATCGTTTATTTTCGAAAAATGTCTCGTCTGATGATTATTTTCTCCACGTCTCCGGCTGTGATTATTATTTGATATTTATGCATATTTATTGATTTTTTCGCTTTTCCGCTGACGAGTGCACCGTTTCTAGAACTGATTTACTATTTCCTTGGGTATCAGGTGGTTTGACTTGAATTTCAGAAATGATACTGATTTTGGGCGGTTTAGGATTGGTGTTTGAAATTTCGTTTACTGTTGATTCGTCTAGAATAGTTCGGTCTTCCGAGTTGGCAAAAAAGTCATTTATTATGTCGTCAGAGTCACCTAGGTTATTACATATGGATTCGGTCTCAACCGAGTTAATATCTACCTGGTGTCTGGAAAGTGCGCCTGCTTCTTGGTTTGATTTCCCTTTTTTATAGTGGATCTCGTACTCGAATTCTTCCAATTTTAACCTCCAGCGCACTAGTCTTGAGTTTGGTTCTTTCATGGACATCAACCAATGAAGTGGTTTATGGTCATTACATAAAGAATTTTCTACCAAACAGGTAGGGACGAATATATTTGTAACTCCAAACAATGGCTAGAAGTTCCTTTTCTGTTGTTGCATAGTTTGATTCTGCGGGGTTGAGTGTTTTCTGGAGGCATAGCAAATGGGGTGATTGCCTTGGGAGAGAACCCAAGAAATAGCAAAGTTTGTTGCGTCCGTGGTCAATTCGAACGGTTTTGAAAAGTCAGGGTATGCTAAAACTGGTTTAGAAGTTAAAATATTCTTGCATGCGTAAAAACAGTTTATGAATTCTTCAGTTTGTTCGACTTTCTTTCCTTTTTTCAAACACTGAGTCATTGGCTTCGTGATTTTCGCAAAGTTCTCTATAAATTTTCTGTAATACCCTACTAAACCTAAAAACGATTTTACTTCGCGCTGTGCTGGAATAGCATATTTTTACCTCTTTACGCAAAACTTCGCACTTATCCATTTGTATTTTCAAATTTGCATCTCACAACCTTTGAAATACCAATTTCAAGTTTTAAATGTGTTCTTTTAGTCCAGTGCTCATGACACTGATAAATAATAATAATAAATAAATAAATACCATGCAAATTTTACTTTGGAGTACTCTCAAAATCTCATCAAGGGCGTACTGAAGGCTAGAAGGAGCGCATTCGAGACCGAAGGGCATCCTCAGGTTCTCATAGTGTTCATGTTTGACGCTAAACGCTGTTTTTTCAATAGAATTTTTGAGCATCTCGATCTGGTGAAAACCACTCGCGAGAACTAGAATAGAAAAGTATTGTGAGCGTCCTAATTTGTACAGTATGTCATTTTTTGATTCAACTTCCGATACTACGCGACAATTCGCCATTTCTGCTTCCCCGAGGCGTCGATCTTTTTTTGGAACGATCCAGCGGCGAGGACCACGGACTACAAGATGGCCTTATAATTCCTTTTTCTAGCATTTCGTTGATTTGTCTGCGGACTTCGTCTTTGTGTATGAATGGATTGCGATTAGATTTCGTGTGAGTCGGTATTTCGTCAGTCATCCTAATTTCATGTTTAGTTCTCGAGGTGAAAGGTAATTTGTCACTGGGTTGTAAAGTATATCTTAGTATTCTTTGCATAATTTGGATAATTCTCGTTTTTTTTCTATATTCAAATGTTCAGTGCGGATCATTTCAATGATCTCAAATTTTGATATTTCACTGTTATTCTGATTCGTGTTCTGGAGGAAATTGTCGATGGTATATAGTTCAAACATTTTGGTTTCGAAGGGTTTGACTGCTAGGTTAGGTTAGGTTTGAACGTGGGCCCGTATCAAGCCCTCCACTGACTGTTAACGGACTTTTCATATTGATTGATATAGGTATATTTATCAGTTGGATTTTGTATTTCGATGATGGCGAAACCATTTTCCTCGTAGGACAGAGCAGAGGAAAGATCAATTTTCCTAATTGTCCCAAATCTATCATAACTTCACCTACATAAACACTAACTGGAATATTTTTTAATGTTTTTCCGTTAGCATTTATTGTGATTGAAAAATTTGCCTGACTTGATTCTCTATAATTGAAGGGTATTTCAATAAACACTCCGATCAGTTTCCTATTGATCAAATCTATATTGAGGTTCATTTGAATAAGATCGGATAACCCTATCACACCATCGAGAAAGTCGTGGAAATCGAAACGAATAAAGCAATTTTTTTGTGTTGCCCAATTCCGAAGAGGCTGGAATTTCAGCTTGAAATTGGGTATTTTCTTTGCCTATAGCTGTTTCGATAGTGTTGTTTTATCGATAAGAACAATTTGGAAAAAAAAATCTGCTAATGTGGGCATCCATATAGAATGAGAGCTTCCGGTGTCTTTTGATAATTTAATTTTTGGGGTGTTTGATCTGGATGTGAGGCGTTGTTAGACGATATGTTGACTGCCAAGAAGTCTGATTGATTGAAGGGTCTGTTACTTGAAAATTTTCGATATCGTTGATTGGTTCGGTATAATCGTTAAAGTCGTATTAATTTTCAGAATCATTGTCGTCATAATGTGTTTGAACTTCAATGTCATGGTAATTTTGGTTATCACTATCCTCATATTGATGTGTATATAGCTCTTCAAATACATGGTTGAATATTTTTTTAGAAACTGTTGTGATTTTGAGTGGGATATCTCTTTATTTTCCGAAACTACTGACATAAGAGTTGGTTTGGGAAAATGATTTGTTGGTAGTTGATTTGGTTTAAATACATTTTGGAGTGGCACAAAGGTTTCTCGATTTGTTGAAAATCTCCTGGGTGATAATTGTCTAGGCTATATATTAATTGGTTGCGATTGCCAATCAGGTTTCGAATTCGGATACTGAAAAAAATTTGTTCAATTGAAATTTGGGTTATTTGTGTAATTGAAAGAGTTTTGATGACTTGCATTGAACGGATATTGTTGATTTGGGGAATTTTGATAACTCCCTGGCTTATTTGTAGGAGAATAACTTCTATTAAATTTTTCTACACTACTGTTCAATTTACCGTGAAGTTTTTCGAAATTTTCAAAATCGGTCTCATACGCCATAGCATATTCTAATGATTGGGGTTTGATAAGGCGCATATCATTTTTTAATACCCTTGTGCATCCTGCGATGAAGGTATTGAGTGCTGTTTTATCATAATGGCTAATTTTACAAAGTTTTCCGATTTCTGAAAGGTTTATATCGTTACTAATTCGTTAAGCAATGCTACTTCGAAGCAACTGTAATCTACTTCTGAAATAAATATGTTTTCCCCTATTAGGGCGCGTTCTAGTTAATTCTTGAACCAAACAGTCCCTACGATTCGCAAAACATTGAGTTGATGCTGTTTTCAAGGTTCTCCAATCGGTCAATTCTGATTTCTAACTATGCTTTCCGCCTTGCCTACTAATTTTTCCTGAAAACAATCAGAAATGTTCAACTCGGGATCATTCAAACTTGCATATAGGTGTTTGTCAAACCTTCACACCTCTTAACGAATTCATTCCTCCATCAAATCTTCATCAAATGGCTCAATATTATCTGATTTTGACTTGAAAAGATTCCAATTCATTTTGTTATATTGATTTCCGGTTGCCATTTCGTTGAATGTATCTGTGATATTTTCTACTGAATTGAGGGTGAGAGTGTTTGATAATCGATTGACAAGTTCGTCAATATCTGTCATGAATATATAAAATTAAAGAAAAAATTCAAATCAATTTTAACCTAATCGTCTTCGATAGACTGGCCTACCCTAATGTCTCCAATAGACTGTCCTAACCTGATTCCTAACTATTGTAACCTAACCAAGTGCCTTAAACAGAGGGTCGGGGTGTAAAAGGAATGGTACTTACGCTTCCGTAGTCTCCTTCCTTTTCCTATTCTTTGTCCTGGCTGCTGTATCCTTGATGGCCTCCTGTCGCTGGTCCTTTTCTTGATTGTACTTGAGGGCTTGAAATCCCAAGTACTGGATTTGCTTTTGACACGTTCGAACAGTCCCAAAAATCACTACCGTACAATCCTACCGACTGCGCCACTTAAGAACTTCGGATGACGGAAAGCTTTCTCAAAAAAAATTATTTTCGATATAACAGACAACCTTACTCGATTGAGTAGTTACAAAGAATAATTTAGCATAATGAATACAATACAACAGTTGAAATGGAAAGTGCATAATTGCAGTTTGGAGATTCTTCTTATCTCCTGTTTCAGAGAACGATGACCGCTACGTCAACTGTACTCGTGGTAGGCGACTTCCTATCTCAAATTATTATATGACAATTACGAGTCGAAAACAACAGAAATTAACTACGGACTGTCTTTCATGTGGCGGCACAGTCGGTTTCCTACTAGTATTTTTATTCCCATCCCATCCTCCATTGATTGGTCTAACCATACTCAAAGATGCGGGCGGGGATCTAACAGTTTTGAAGAGGCATGGTGGATGGAAATCTACGACGGTAGTGGAAGGCTGCACTGATGATTACATAAAAAATAAAATCGATCTATCTGGACAAATCTTGAACACGAAATATGATCCAACATAAAAGCAAAATTAAACCATATCTACAAGCTCGTCTTTAAAAAACTAATACATCATTATTAGTTGAAATTCAATGCCTTCAATAAATTTTGAATATTGTGTAAATACAGATGTTACCATTGATATCAAAAAGTAGTTGAAGTTTTTTTCAGTCATAAGTCAGAGTCTTTTTTCAATGTTTCATCCCTTACATGTAGAAACAAGAATACGTGATTATTTAACAAAGTATTATACATATATTATGCTGTTTTTTATCATATCTCAATATTGCTATATTTTGAACCTTAAGAGATACGAAGACGATTATAAGGCAGAAAAGTGAATATTTTGGGGAGAAACGCATTGATCAGAGATAACCTACAGGGACTCTTACCCTTCTCGATGAAGACTGAAATAGCTATTCATTGAACAAGTTCGTAAAGTAGGACTTTTTTGTATGAGCGTGAAGATTGTTGAATGGGGCGCAGCCGAGTTCAACAAACACGCGAGTAAAAAATAGCCCTTTACGAAAGTGTTTCATACAAAGTTTTTATATTGCCAAATTGTAGCAATTATATCATTGATGTGAATGTTTAATGATATATTTGTCGTAGTTATATCAAATACAGACTTCCGAGTTATATTTGATGCAAAATACTGTATTTTTCTCAATACAAAGAATTTTTATTTCGGAAAATATTAAAAAATGGCAAACGCGAATTTCATTGTATTTGAAATTTGCTACGATAGTGTATTCATGAATTTTCGATTTGAGATTTCGTGTCTTCACGGCTAACATTGAGATGTTTTTTTTTTAAACGGACCTATGCTTTCATTACAAATTTGTTGATAAATCATACTTGTCATTTCGAAATCGTTTTATCTGAGATAAATAACATCATCTGTGACAATAACTTTTGATTACGGTCTTGTACTGAGATGTAATCAAATCTAATGTAGCAATAGACATGACATACTTAGAAATTACCAAAAATTTTCAATGAAGAAAAAAATGGCTTAATCAGGCTTCTTGTACAGGGTGTCCCGTGAAGACCACGTCAAACTTAAAGGGAATGTAGATAACTATTTTATGATCTTCCTCCTCAATTTCTCTTGGTTAAGGTGTTGTTGGTGCGCTGTTGAATTATGAGGTGCAGGGGGTATGAAAACTTCGTGAGAGGTGTCTTTGTTCCAGTTTTGGACTTCTGTTGCAGTATATGCTTCCCCATATATTATTAATTTATCTCCTCTAATATTCGCCTTTTTCTGGGATCTTCTGGCCTCTTTCGAACCTTCTGTTAGGATTTTTCTGGAACTCAGCTCGTTTTGGGTCAAGTCGTGCGTGAGTCTTATATTTTTCCCTCTCAGTTTATAGCTGTTTTTCAAAAGTTCTTGTATTTTCAAGTTTGATATTAGTGATATCAGTATTGTAAATGAAGAGGGTTTTTTTTGTATAAAGTGTATAATTTATTTATTTAGAAATTATACACTTTATACAAAAAATCCCCTCTTCATTTGTTCTTCGCAAGTGTATTCAGCATTCCAAATCAATATCAGTATTGGTATATTTGGTCTATTTTTATTCCCAAATCTAATATATATTGTTGCTTCGAGTGTATCAGTGATAAACTTGACAAACTTTTCTGTGAGCTCTTGTTGCCAAAATAAAAATGGTTCAATTATATATTTTATAACCAAGTGCAAAGTGCAGATTGAAACTCAACCTCTAATTTGATAGAAGAATAGTATTCATTATTGAAATTGCAATATTCTTGTCTCAATCTACTCTGATTCAACAAAAAAGTGCCCATTTTCGAAGCTAAAACATTCTTGCCTCAACCAACTTATGAAGCAAGCGTTCACTTGTTTCAGAATATTTTCTTCGTAAGTGGCCAAGAAGAATCCGTCAAAGAATCAAAGTAATGTTTGGTTGAACATATTCAAGAATAAAATCTTTATGAATCAATGAAATTATGTGTTGATGCAAAACATCTTTTTTATCAGTGAACCTTGAGTAATTTTTTCCCGCAATTCCCCAGGCGACGCAGGTTGAGTCTCATAAACAACTTACTCGATGTAACCCCATAGAAAAAAATCAGAGGCTTTAAGTATGGTGACCTCGGTGGCCACTCAGTTCGACCTCTTCTTCAAATCCATTTGTTCGTATGATAAGTCTCCAACCAGTGCCTAACTACAGCTGCTTTGTGAGGGGGTTCTTTATCTTCTTGGAGGTGCAGCAAATTTTCTAATAGAGCTAGATTGCCGTGGTCGTCCCTTTGGTATTTTAATTCATGCCAATTGAGTATTCGATGGACTTTTCCAGCATATCCAGATAGATTACTCAAGTTGCCTGGTATTACCATGTGGCTAATTGAAGCATCGCCTTATATCCCTGCGAGTCATGAGTTCACAAAACTGAATTCGTCGGTCTGGATCATCATCGCATAGAATTTGCGTTTCGTACCGGTGAAACTTATGAAATTTCAACACCTTCCTTACCGACTTACGTGATAGTCGTGCTGTTGCAGATACTTGACGTGTTGGTGCAGTAGGATTTATTGCAAAGTGTCCAAGTACCACAATTCAGCTTGCTCCATTCAGTTATCTTAGGGCAACCCCTTTCTTGTTTCACACTGATCCTGTTTCTCTAAATTTTTTACCTAAATCACAGATGTACACGTGACGTAAATTTATTTTCAGATACTTTTCGTTACGTAGTTGAACTGTTCTTGAATAACACTGGTTGGGATTTATATGAAAATTATCCCCACACGTACAGGTATATCGCAAATCATCGTGACAACTACATCTAAATTACAGTACTAATCGAACAAATGATGAACACTAATGACACTCAGAACTCTCAAATACACATTAAAATTATGGAATGCGACAGTGTTTACAGTTCACAACTAGTTTTGCAAAAACGGCAAATTAAAGTTTTAATTTAGCATCAGAAAGTACCTACGGAAACTCATCACTGAAAATGAAGTGTTATTGGACTTTAACATTGTAAAAAAGTACGGTACCTATGTTTGGTTTTGGAATTGTTAAATATCAATTTGTTTTTTATTGATACACCCTGTTCAAATATCATTTATAGAATTGGATAGCATTTTTAGACACTTCAGGGATGTATCATCAGTATTTACATTTTTTTATTTCGGGTAGATGGGGCCTGGGATGTGGTGGAAGTGAATTCTCTTTATTCATGTAATTTTTGTTCCTCATTCCTATCACACTGTATGATATTGCATGCAACCTATCAATATACAATAGCTATTTGTATTACGAAAATGTTTCGATGCTATTCTGTACCAATATACTTTTTTTTCTATAATTTGAGTTCTTTACGACCCCACTTACTTTCGCTTACTCCCTTACTCCATATGGTTACAACTTTGGGGACACACATTCGTAAACAGTGATCGAAATATGTTGTGAATTTATATTTGAGTTGAAATAAACTGTTTACACAATATCCTAGCACCGTGTGTATTGGGGGCGATAAATTTCTGCAGAGAAAACTCACGAACATATTTATTCTCGATATTTGTATCGATTGTTTCTCCACACAATGCTGTGTTAGCCTACAAGGAGCTGTCTGATAAAATTGACGTATTGAACTACTTGTCATTTACTTTTATTCGTTTTCATGTACAATTCTAAAATTGTATATTAATAAATTTGTTATCATTTACCACAGAATGGATGCTATATTTAAGGACTTAAATATCATATTTATATTCATAATTAATTGGACACGTGTACGGCTAAAAAAAGTTCGAATATGTGTAACACTTGATAGCAAGTGGAAAGACAAACAAGCTGAGTCGACCGCAACAGGAAGCCAACCACACATTTGTAGCTTCAGTCTACGAGGCATGAACCAACGTCGTTAAATCATCTGAAAGGATTAGGATAACAGAATTGAGACGAGCATTGGCACAAGAGTAAATGCTGTACAAGATGGTGCAAATGCCCAAAATACCTATAATTCGTTACTCACGCGGTATTTACTGGCGATGAAGATCTTTATTATCTGTCGATAATGGGGCTATATTTCCGAAAGGATTCAATCATTTGCACATCTTTTAGATAGGCAAGGATATATTTCAGAACCTTTCATTGGGTAATAATCATTGGATTACGTAATATTAACCGATCATAAGATGAGAAATCTTGCCATTCTTACAGAGACATAGCAAAAAATCTATATACTACGAGTGTAGTTTGGGTGACAGTGAATTTGATTGTTTACACACACATAAATGCTCAATGAATGAAAAAATGACCCAGATCGTTATTACTCCACTTGTAAATCTGTTGTTCGGAAGTATCGGTACTTTCCACAAAACGTTAATGTCATACGCTTTTAGGGGTATGCAAGCCATCAACAAATAAAATCCGAATATATCGGTCATTACAATGTCTTAACAGACACGGTATGAACTAGTAGAACAGAGTTTTAATGCACTACTCTCCCGTTTGATAGCTGCATTATCATGCCGTTGATTACAATCCGTACAAGATGCAACAAATAGACGAGACAAGAGACCAAATAATGATCTTATTATATTTAGTTTTCTATTTTATGTTTAATTTGTATAGAAGTTCGTAAAAATAAGTAAACTGAATACAACCAAAATGGACAATTTTGAGTGATCCTGTATAATAGTTACCTCAGATCATCTAATATTAAAACCGAATGATATACTCTCAGTCTAAAATCCTACCAGATTTTGCTTTTGACTGATTTTGTTCAAAGACTTACATACAAATTATGTAGTTATAAATAACCGTATGTAAGGAGTATTAGAACTTTTCATTACAACTCGAGTCGACAATATTAAAATTGCTATTATTCTCCCTTACTTAAAAAAAAATAATAGCCACATTATTGATTTTCTAAGGGAAAGTAACAACCATGTCTCTGCATGTTTGACACCCTGTATATCAAAAACTGTCCATTAGATCTCGTTATGCCCATGGAGACCTTTCATCGGGACATCATAAACTACATTATACTGAATTTGTAGCCAATTCGACTGGGATCAATTTTCCATAAGAACCGTGCGGTGTATTGACATTGTCTCCTACGGCACGGCGCATCTCTAGAAACACATTTTCCGAATCACGGGAGACAATGTCCCACGATTTGCTCATTTTCAGGATGGACATTTTCTCCCTTGTCTGAATGCAGTATATTTTGTTCCGAGACAATTCGCATTAGGAGTGACAATATCTCCTGCGGATTGGCGAATAGGTACGTTCATTGTTTAAACAATAGTACGTATCAATCTTGTTTGTTTTCATTTGGTCATCGTTTCACGTGACTAGCAACACATACTCACCTTGCAGTTTATTGTATTCATAAGTAGGGTTAAGCCAAAATGGAGCAATTTTGCAAAAACAATAGTGCTACAGTCATAAATTTTGCATTCAATAGCGATCTCGCTTACACATATAAATTTCGTGTTCATCATGACCAAAAAGAAAAACTCGCATCTCAGTTTTATGACTACTAGAAAAAAGATTTTGGAGATCTATCTTTCACTAATTGAATTGTCCGATACACCGATTTCAAAAACACCGAAACTTGAACTCATTCGTTATGCTCGACACAGACCATCATGAAATTAGAGAAATCATACATGAATTAAAAAACAACAAATCACCTGGATATGGTGGGCTGGAGTAAGAAACCGTCAAGTCTGTTTCAGAATATCTTGTAGAACCACTAACATACATTATAAATAGTGCCTTAGGACACTGGCCTTCAGCTTTCGAGGATACAATTGTTATCCCAATATATAAAAAGGGTGAATAAGGCTTGGCCATGAACTATAGACCGATATCACTACTAACAAATTTCACAAAAATATTTGAGAGGGTTATTATAAAAATAGATTAGTGTCGTACCTGAATAAATACAAAATATTATCCGAGAAGCAATTCAGGTTCAAGAAAAATGTTTCTACACAAGATGCGATAGTTTCCCTAACAAATACCGTATTTTCTGCCCTAGATAAAAGTATGCCTTGTTTATGTATGTTCATAGATCTGGCAAAGATACCGTGAGTCATTCTCTACTTATGGAAGGTCTAGAGGATATTGGAATTAGATTTTCGGAAGCTACATTTCAAACAGAACACAATGTGTAAGAGTCCGAGACGAATACAGTGATAAGCTACCTATTGAGTTTGGGGTACCACAGGAGACGGTTCTAGGATCTGTCTTATTTTCAATATATATAAATAACCTATTCAATATCGAGAGCACTGGAGAAATCATTGGTTTTGCAGATGATACTGCCATCGTTTACAAAGCACCAAGCTGGCACGAAATAAAAATAACAGTTCAAACCGACTTTTCTCGTATCAAACATTGGTTCGATCAGAAACTACTAGCGATAAATTTGGAAAAAACCCAGTACGTACCTTTTACATGCTACGAATCCAATACACCACATTTCAACTACATAGAAATATATGGAACTGAAACGAGTTGGCATATACTACCGGCAAAAAGTGTTGAGTATTTGGGTGTTTTCATTGATGGTCATTTGAGGTGGGATGTCCATATACAATATTTAATGAAAAAATTACAATTTATTTTATACAAATTTAGATATTTATGTCAAATATTACCACAGAAAGAACTAAAAATGGTGTATTTTGCGCTTGTAGATAGTCATCTAAAATATGGCATGTTGGCTTGGGGTGCAGCACTCAGAAAACACATACTTAATACCTTTAGAAATTCTCCAAAGAAGATTTTTGAAACTGATGTTGCACAAAAAATGGGACCTCTCAACAGAGCTGACTTATATGGAGTCAGGAGTGTTCGATCTCTGGCAAGAATTTAGTTTCAAATGTATGATTAATTATCACTCAAGTAAGAAATTCAATAAAAGCAATAATACACTAGCAATCATTACTATAATACACGTCAAAGAAATCTCCACTCAATTCCATTCATGACAAAATCTGTAGGTCAAAGATCAAATGAGTTCCTAGCACCCAAACTCTATAATAGCTTGCCGGCGAACTTAAAAGCATGAGTAAAAAAAAATTCAAAAAATTTTTAAAACAATATTTGCTGGCATGTCCTAGATTGTACGTACATAGCTTAATAGGAATGAAAATATGAATAAAAAACAGTTACATGTCATCGATTATCCAGACAGTTTGTTTACATAACCATTAAATCCGTTGTTTCTTATTATTATCTTCTTTCTTTCAATACTTATATTATGTCCTCATAATTACGTTATATAGTACTCCATTTTTATGTTTACTATTGTATATGTGAGAATTGTGTGTATGTATGTTTTTTGTGTGTAAGTATATATTATATTTTATATCTTAATTGAGATTTCTACATTTTCTCGAAACAAGTATATTACTTACCGAGTATATTTACTCATCGTAGTATTCCTAATGTTTTTACTACTTGCTACTTATATTATTTTATTGTAATTTATTGTATTGATATTATGCTTGTATTGTCATGTGAGTAAATAAATGTATTATTATTATTTATTATACCTATCCAAAGGTGAAACATCTGAAATTCAGAAAAGTGTTTATTCGGCAAAAATAAAAATCGTACAAAACTTGGATCGCAAAATCTCATTGAATTTGTTTTTTTGTTACAATTAAAAAATAAACTGAAGAAACAGGTACTTGCATTCGAATAGTTTTGAACAGGTAATGAACTAGTATGGCAGCTAAATGTGTTATGATAGAAATCAACACACATATCAAATGTTCTAATTCACAGTAGATATTGCCCGTCATAATTTGAAAAGTTCTCGTGACCTAATATTTTGCATTCAAACGCCTGAATGTTCAGCATGTGTCTAACACAGGAGAGTCCAGCGTAATAATTGGCAAATCGTGGGACATTGTCTTCCGTGATTCAGCATACATTCTTTTAGGGTTGCGTCCTACCATAAAAGACAATGCCGATACGCAACCGAGCGGGGTAATTTTGAGTTTTGATTATACTATATATTTTTTAACTGTTTAAATTGATGATTTCCCTCATCAATGATGAGACCATAATTCTTTAAATAAATTCTGTTTACTATAAGTTCGATAAGTAACTTCTGTTTGTAATAAGGGTTCATTTGGGTATGATTTCCTATAAAATTCAGTCAAGTATCACAATTGTTTAAAAAGTTTTCAATTTCTTTGTTGGCGTTAGGCCAAAATAATCATTTTTGTCCTCTTACTCGTAACTGACACTTTGTGATACCTAGATGATTGTAATGGATAATTTTCAGAATTCCATTTATCAATTTGTAAGGTACAATTATTTCAAATTCAGAACATTTACGTGGAATCTAATTCGACGGAATATGGAAGTGGTTGATCTATACCTGGGGTGGATGGTTGATTCGTTCCTGATCCCTTCGACGCGTTGTGGTTGGTTTATACTTTCGAGAATTTATTACCACCTGGTAGCTGACAGAAGTATGGCTCACTTGCTGGTGACTGGTCTCTATCAAAATTCAGTGAGATGGCAGTAGGCTGGGCCAGATACTTGTGCCTCTTTGACCCTCGTTTAGATAGCAATGTAACCTTCTTTTGGTACCATTCCTTCACCCAGTATATATGGCCTTTTCGATATGATGCGAAGCAGACAGAAGGAATCAGAATTGATCTATACAATGTTTTTGGGACGAAGGATATCCTTAGAACCGCAAGATTATATTCTGAATTTTATTAATTGAGGATTTTTACACATAAATCTGATTAAGTGAGAGCACACTCCGACTGACTGCTCAAAAGTTGATATTTTACAAATAAGAAAGGTATTAGTAATCTAGAGAACATAATTCTCCAAAGAAGTTAATAGTTAGAGAAATCAATTTTCTCCAGGAAAAATCATAGTGATATGTGTGGCCCAACACCAAAAAACCCATACAGACTCACTCATGGTGCCACAACAAATAGGTACCGTGTAACAATGATATATGAGATAACCCTACCATTCAGTTATGGGTTCACATAAAGAAATTTGACGTAGAGGTATAGGATTGAAATAAACGCGATTTTATTGAATCATTCCTGACCTATTCCTACAGGACGATTAAGAAGTGTTGACAACTTTTTCATGGAAAATTTCACCTTGTCTATTTTATTCAGTATAAGCAATGTTCTCAGAATACTCATCACACTAGATAGAGCTGTTATCGAAAAATGTTGATACTTGATTCGAACAATTCGATTGTATCGAAGTGGGTGGGTATTCTCATGCATAAACCCATTTTTTACCACAAAATATTAATAATAATAACTATATGTATACCGCCGAATCTGAATTAGTAAATAGTTTACACAAAGAATAAAATTCAGTATTTAAATAAATTGTGAACCGAATGATAAGATGATGAATTCTGATTCGTTTTATGGATGAATAGACACCTAGGCCACATGAACACTTTCGAACGAATATGGAAACACGTAATGATTAAAAGTTTGATTTCATAGAGGAAATTTATTTCTTGACATAATATGTCATTTGCAGGTCTGTACCTTCCACTGACTGGATATAATAAAATAAAAAATTAAGAAAATCTATACAAGTGTAGAAGGGCGAATGAATCAATTGCTCCGGTGAGTTTCTGCGTTTACAAGACAACGGTCTTGCATATCGTGCAGAAAATATCCTGCTTTCAAGTCAACTGTACAAAATTACCGTTTATAAAATATAATATCCAATTTGTTTTTTCACAGTGGCTTTTCATGTAGAAGGCGGTGGTGGTCAAAAGTCATCGGTGATCAAAGTCAGCTTTCACTGTTGTTTTGTAGTAGAATGTTATTATTATTTACAGAAGTAAATCCATTCATTTACAGCATTTATATTTTTATATAACATTGTTAAAAAATTCAATTGTCATTCATTCTACGAAAAATTATTGAATCGACAGAATGCGAAGATGGAAGACAAGACTTTCCGTGTGTGCCTGAAAAACATTCAAAAAGAACCAATAAACCTGAAAAAAAATCTGGAAAAAATCGGTGTGGAATATGTTTGATTTTTAGTATGAAATAACGGACGAATCTGATGATAAAAATGCTATTGCTGATTTGAAATATAATTAAATTTGTCAGTTCCAAAACGAAGAAAAACTGATAGATAAATGCTCTTTGGTTGCATTCACCATAGAGAAACACGCTTATAGATTTTTTTGTGTATCAATCAAATTTGATTGGGTAATAATGATATAAATTCCTACTCAGTCGAAGCTTAATTAATGGACCCCAACGTATATAAATGAAATTCAGGGATTTATTAGACAAACAGAAAGGTAATTAATATTGCCAAAAGATTGAGTGTATTAACGAGTTTTTTTTCTTAAATAACCCACATATACTATATAAACTTATCATACATTGTGTTTCACTTCTCATGGAAACACCCTCGTAACTTCCGTAATTTTTTACTTAAAACCATGAAATTTTCAGGATCGATAGACACACTAAAAATGAACTTTCTGTACGAAAGACGTCATCTCAAGTGAATCACACTACACGCCAGAAGTGATGTAACCACCCATTTTTCCTGAAAGTTATATTAGGGGGCAAAATTGGACAAAAATTTGTTCGGATTCGTGTTCAATGCATATGAATGGAAGCTTGGCATTGAGAAATCATCAAATAATTTTATTAAAATTATTCAAATTATTTTAATTCTTGAGTATCGCAGAATGGCAGGGATGTATGAAATTGCTCCCGCATAGCGGCGCTGAAGTAGTTGGAGTTCTTTCGTTTTTAGAGTTGCACAAGTTTGACTTGAATGTTTGAGATTGACTTGATTTTGACTTGAAATTAAGTCAAACTCAAGTCAATCTTTCTGACAAATAATTCAAGTCAAATCTAACTGGATAATGGTGACAGGTTTGAAAATTCAAACTGTTTGTCAAACTGGTTTGAAAGAGTTTGAAAAATACTGTATTTAGTAGTTATACCTTTAATGGGTAAAATGTTTATGTTAAATATAGTAAGTAGGTACAACAAATACATTAATTCAAAACAAAAAGAAAATACATTATTTTAAACATTATTTTTAATCAACTCCAACTTGTCACCTCCAAATTCTTCTTGAAAAGTAAGTTCTTACAAATCAAGTGAAAACAACAATATATCAAATAGTAACCTCTTTCTGCGATCCTTGTGTGATATTTGTTAAGGATTCTTATTGAAGCCCTAATAGACTGGTCATTTAATCGGTTTCGTTTTTTCGTGGCTGTCAAAGAAGCTGTCGAACAATAGCGTTCTATGCAGGCTGATGTTGCTGGGGTGCCGTTTCCACCACTTTAGTATGAGTACTGTCAGCTCGTAATTCAGCTGCGTATTTGTCGATTTCGTATCTCCATGAATTTTGGTTTTTTTTTTTCGAATTTTTGGAGATGATTGGAAAAGTCCAAACAAGTCTAAATCAATATCGGTAACTTCATCAGACTTTTTTTCGAACACAATGACTGTACATTCAGTTTGGGTTTGGGGTGACTCTTTGTCAGTGTAAAGTGAATAATAATTTTTTTCATAAATTTCTCCAAATTTCTTGATGGCTTCACCTTTTAAGGATTGTCCCCATGTCTTTAAACAAATCTTTTCAATTTTATGACGAGGATCCAAAATCAAAACGATAACAATACATCCAGTTAGTCCTACTGTAATGCTTAATAATTTTATCGCGAGCTGCCTGAAGGACAAGAATTATCTTTGCGTCAAGGTCGTCTCTATTTTCTTTATTATCTAGTTCATGAGCCCATCGTTCTAGTTTGTCGAGTTGCATATTGATCTCAATGACCACCATAGGAAGGGTACAATATTTTTCTCTTTCTAAAATTGTAGTTAGTGTTCTGAAACTTTGTAAATAGTCATGTTCTTTCAAAAACCTTCAATTCTGTATCATGTATTCGAAAATGTAAAAGAGTATCGGTATTGTCACAAAGAATATTAATCGAACGTTTGATTTGTAACGCCTAGGACAGTATTTCCAATGTAGAGTTCCATCTTGTTTTTACCTCCAGTTTTTTGCGAAGTTTAATCTTAACATTTAGGAGTTTTCAATTTTTTTTTACAAATTACCTTAACCTTTGCAATTGTTGCAGTATTTTCAGATATTGTACTTTCGTTATCACTAGTATCAGAGTCTTTGTCTTTGTTTTCTTCAGACGTTAACTCAAACACTTTCATTAAATCTCGAGCAGCTTAGTGAAGAATATGTGCAAAAAACACGTTATGCTTATTCGCAATATCAAAATTTTCTATTATGTTTCCCAATTCTTTTAAAACAGTGAAATTACTAATAGTGTTGTCAGTAGTAATATCTTGAAAAGAGTGTGTTCAGCCATTATTACAAAAAACAAGTTGCCATTGAAACGCCAGAGTATGTTGTCCTTTTGCGGGTACAAAATCTAATGAAAAAGAATTTAATGTCCAGTTACTATCAATAATAGTAGCCCTTTATCGAATGGGAAGACACTCCATCCATCGTAAACGAAATTTTTTAATCACAAGCATTCAAAAGTATGTTTACTAAATTTTTCATAACTTCAAATTTGGAAAATATTCGTAATTTCAACTGGTTTCTTGAAGGGACAATTAAGTTTGGATTATTGTAGATGTATAATTGGTGGGTTATAATATCATCTTCAAAGAAGTTAAATGGCAAATAGTTTTCTACAATGTACTCCACTAATAGATCCATAACTTTATTTTTCTCTGTCTCCAAGTCTAAAGTTTTATTTTGGTTTTTACATAAATACATAAATGTAGACTTCAAGAGGCCCCGATATTGTATAATAATTCACCACTTTTACGGGTCAAAATCGGGTTATAATAGTTTTTTCACGGCATCTCCTTTATTTTTAAAGCAGAAAAATATGTTTTGTTGTACTCATAATTTTTATTAGCAGGGGGCTCTAGTACTAAATTTCTTAATTTCGTCTTTGGTAAAAAGTTTGACACCATTTTAGCGAAACTAATCAAAAATCAAGAAATCTGGTACTAAAGCGTCCTGCTAATAAAATTTACAAGTATGACAATACAAACCGCATATTTTTAGCTTCAAAAATAAAGGAGCTGCCGACCAAAAACTATTTTGACTCTATTTTGACCCGAAAACGTTACCATACATAGAGGCGACTATAGCGACCGCGGCGCGACGCGGCGTTCGAATTTAACATGTGATATGGGGGCCTCTTGAGTAAATTTATTATGAAGGTAGATGGTGTCTAAAAATCACGGGCGCAGCCATAAAAAAGTGAGCAGTGGGGTAACACATTGTTGTTATAGGGTTTATTGTAGGCAGCTCGCTCTCAATTATTAGAATTGGAAATAAACACGTTGCTAAATATGATATTCAAACTCCAAACTGTTTGAAGAAGTTTGATTTTAAGTCAAACCTAAAGATACAGAAATCAGGTCAAGTCAAACTTTTTTACATATAAAGTTTGATTTTCAAGTCATGTCGAGTTTGTGAGTAAAATCACACTAGTTTGACTTGAATGCATCTCTATTCGTTTTTGACAGCCTTTCTTATTCAAATGACAATTATTGTGTTAACTACTATTTTGATTCAATTTCGTTGGTTTTGGGAGTTTTTTTTAGTAAAATTATTGATAAATATGGTGGTTGGGTTCTAAAGCAGTTGAAAAATTAGTTGAGAAATAGGAATGCAAAAATTATTGGGAAAAAAACTACTTAATGCTCGTTCACACCCTTGCGGACCTTTGCATTTTTTGTGATTAGACTCATACGGCGAAAAAATTGCGGTGAATGATGAATTATACATGTCAATTTCCAGTATTTGGGATAGTTATTAGGTACTGCATTACTGATTCATCATTCACAGCAATTTTTTCGCCGTATGTTTCGAATCGCAAAAAAATTACGAATATTTGCAAGGGTGTGAACGAGCCTTTAACAGAATGGTAATCAGTCATAAGCTCAACTTATTCTTGTTTCCAGTGAAGCAATGATAAAAATGTCATTTTCAGATTGGAATAATGAATAATTTGACTTGTTTGATTCCAGATTGGCATCTTATGTGTATGACAAAAACGGTAATTTTGAAACCAGCTTAATAGTTGAAAAATGTTAAGAGACACTGTCTCGCAGATCTTATGGCCACCTAATGATTCAATCAGATGACATGGACCATAGACTATGCCTTCAATATATATTGTGCACATCAACATACATTTATGTGACACTGTGACAATGAGAAACATCAATATTTGAATATTTAAATAAGCTCACATTGACAAATGACCATTAAAAGACGCCAGCCTAACTAGCACCGCCTACTTCAAGCTTTCCAGATTACCTTCCATTGAAGTAGGAGATTTGAGCCGGTTCTGGGCCTCCCCCTCCACTATGACGTCATCGTTGACCTTGTGGTGACCTTCAGGGATGACCTTGGTGCATAGGTACCTTTGTGTAGGTCTATGACCTTGGCATGCCCTAGAGATGCCTTTGAAATTTTGTGTTTGACCTTGATTTATATTGTTGGGAGAGGTGTTCAGGGTTTGTGTTTGACCTTGAGATGACTTGGAATTTTTTTCATACACGGACAAGTACTTTTTGTAAGTACACTTTTTTTTTACCTCCATGTCTTGCATGACCTTCATGTCTACCTACTCAGGGACTGTGTATGATCCTTGTAGAGTGCACATGAAAATCTATACCGAAGTATGGAGACGGTACACGTCCGCACACCACGGAGATCCAGCCCGATATGTGAGCTCTGATTTCTCTCCCGTGATGTATACCTTGCGACGGTGGTGGGGGGAGAGGTCGCGTGACGTCAGCGCTATGCACACGACGATCCACTGATGTGTGTCAGGCCCTCGCTCCCGACACGGTGGGTCCGCTGACGTCACACACCCATACGCTGTGGCGATGTAGCGACTACTATTTACTCTCCGTCCTCTATCGATGCGATGCAAACTCGCGCATGGTGGGGTCTTTGCAACACACACGCGGTGCATGAGTCTGTGGTGGGGGTGCTTCACTATCTATTATAAAAGAAGTGGGTATGGTGATATGAAATCAGAAGTTGTATACCTAGCAGTTGAGTAGTCAGCAAGAGTAGTGAAGTTATTCAGTGCCTACACACAGAGAGAGAGAGAGATCAGTGAGTGTGTTTTTCTATTGAAAATTATTTATATTTTCCTTATATATTTTCATCATGTCAGTTCCAAAGGTGGATTTACAAAAGCTCAATTCTATAATTAAAGAAGAGATGGAAGTGTTAGAGCAAAGAGTAATATCATCTTTGCCACTGAATGAAGCTTTCCCAATTAAGACTATATCATTTTGTTCTACTCGGTTTGGTAAATCAATCCTATTAACATTGGTGGATGTGAGTAATGATACAGTGTTCAAAACATGGCTACCAAAACGTGTTTCAGCACAATTAACGGATGCTGATGTTACTTATATCAATTCTTCTGGTGGTAAATATACGATAGCATATTTGGGTCAAAGTCAACAGACTATTGTTGGCATGAAAACGAGATCATTGGTCAAATTTGATCTCACTGAATAATAGTAATATATAATTTCCACTTGTCATAGGCTAATTCTGATTCTTTATATTATAGGTGATAATTGTAAGGAAAATATAAAACTTTTCATACATTGTTAAACACACTCTTCGGTAGAGACATAATCAAAAGTCTAATGTGAGTAATACTAATTATTTTTGTAGCATAGTTATTTCAATAATTTCTCTTGATTATAGCTTCATTCTTGAAAGATGTGGATGCAATATGCCAGCCAATACTGGACCAAAGCCACAGATATCTCTTCAGCCGTTGAAAGGTTGTCATCAGAACTGGATGCTTTAGGTGAGGACGCTCACCATGCCACCAATTACGACTTGGGCGTGTGCTATGATGAAGAGCAAATTGAATACTGCTTGCGAGACTACGAGAACTACAAGAGGGGTGCGAATCTTTGCGAACAATATTCAGATGGTGCTTTGGATTTAGATCAACTCTGCAATAGTATGATTGCGTGCGAGTTGAGAAGATTTATTTATCGCCTCTTACCATATCTACCTGAAGGGATCATCCAAAAGTACCAATTGGATGATCATAGCGATGAAGAAATCGAAGACGGCCAAGAAGATAGTGATGAAGAAGGAGACATAATTTTAGATTGTTTGCATATACCTAAAACTAATTGAATTGTAAGCTAGCGATATTTGAATAAAAAACGTAATATTATTTAGTCATGTTTTATTTACCTATTCCTCTTTTACATAAATAAATGAAAAAGAAATTAATACAAATGAGAAAAATTAAAAATACATAATATGTGTGTGTGTTTCTTCAATATCTGCTGAGAACTGAACCATCCAATGCATTGTATTTCAAAAACGTATCATGCAGAATGAGTGCATATACTTTGGTGTTGGCCGGGAAGTTGGCTTTCCTGGTTTCAAACTCGAGCTTAATATCAATCGTTGATGATTTTGTGGCAGTCGGCTGATGTGAACAATCGATGATGAATAGTGGATTTTGTCGAAATTGCCCAATGTCCATGAGAGGTTCACTCATATCTTTATCATAATAACTTCTTTGAAAATTCTCATAGGCATAATAAGCTGAAGTATCGAGTTTTTTATCGAAATCCAAATTCCAACGTTCATATGGGTATACTTCAGAGTTCAAGTACACTCGAATGTTATTGATATCAGCAGTTGTAAATTTAGTGATATCCTTTGTCCTATCTTCCCAAGTGGTGTTACTTTGGAACCCAATGATGATATAACGAGGTGTTTCAAGTGCATTGGTTGTCTTGATAGCCCATATATCTGAAGATGTGCCACGTAGTGATGGAAGTTCATAGAGATCCCACATGCGATAAGCCAACTTGATTTTAGCATTCAGACCATTTTTGTTGATTCTATTCAAAAGTTTCAGCTTGTGTTTATCTTCTGGCACTATATGTCTTATTTTCCACTCAATTTTATTGATTTCCAAATCAGCATCAACCGCACCAATATATGAGTTCTTGAAGGATCGAGCGATTATTAAAATTATTTCTTGTTTGGCATTCAAGATACTTTTGTTATAATCTTCAGCGAAACCCATCACATATTTCAGTGGTAATTTACCACTAAATACATGACTGGTTGTGTCCAAGATATCCTGTTTCGTTTCCGAAAGTCCCCATCCAGTTGTTAATAATGTGTTGGCATGTGATTGTCCAAATGAAATCATATTCTTCATAGTAGATGTTATCCCCGGCTTCCTGACGACAGCAACATGTTCACCACCCATTTCGTAGCGAATTTCATCAAAAAGGAAAGCGATTGCATTGTTCGAGAGATAACATGATTGCGTTTCATCCCTAGGTGTGAATTTACCCTCTATATAAATGAAACTCTCAGTAATGTCGAGTATAACGTCTTGATTATTGATTGCGATTCGGATTTCATCTGAATTCCTAAACAATGGTGATCCATATGGTTTGTATGTGTGCTCATGTAAACTCGTGAGGGAATGATCGATCATCGGCTCATCGAATATATTCAATTTTTCACTATTTGTTTCGAGCACCATTTTTCCTTACTTTCAGTCCAATAGATTTCAAAAATTTGAAATCTCTCACTGACAGAGCGTGGTGTGCTAACTGTTTAGCGTACACTTTTGGAATGAGCCTTTTTCTAGTCGAACCTTCCTTTTTAGCGGTTTGTGGAATGATTTGAAATCCTCCACGATTCTGTCTATTATAACAAAAACCCATAATAGTTATTAGATTTTCGTCAATTCCAAAATAATAACAATCTCTTCTGTACTTCCAAAATCAATAATATTGTTTTTGTGATCCAAAATACGCACTGTGATGTTGTGAATCAACTGACGACCTTCTGGACTGACTGGCATATATATAATCTTGTGTGGTTCTTTCGTGAGATTGAATCCAGGCTCCACATCGATATCGAATGAAAAAAGAATATGTGATTCTTCATTATTTATGTATGAACCAGATATAATGTTGCAATCTAAGCGGATGAGTCTCACAGTTGTTACGTTTATCGGTAGTGAGGATTCATGTATCTGATTCGGTTGAAATCTATCAAAATTGAAACCCATCATCTTTGCTATGGAATTCGGATGGGTAAGATCAATTTCAAATTTTGATCGCATCTCACATTTGAAAGTATTATTATTGGCATGTAGGTAGAATATATCATCTGCATTGGTATCGTTTTGATTATTACCAGAAAATAATCTAAACATGATATGTTTCTGAATAACTGCATTGATCTCATCTATTTCATATGCACCACATGGAATTTCAATTGTGTATTTCTGAAGTATTGGTGAACTGTCAGCACTGATTCTAAAACTGATTACATTGTTTTTTTCAGTTATATTATTGATTGTGTTGCATCCATAGAATCCTGAAAGTCCCAATCCATAACGACTGTTTCTATCCAATTCAATGGGTGGGAAAAAGTCTGCACTCAAGACACTCGTCCCGACAGCTTGTAGTTCGAACTTCCGTGACATGACTGATACATTTTATGAATATCACTTCAATTTATTGTTGTCTACAACACACTTGAGACAACCTACGCTTTTTCGGAGATGGTTCATCAATATCCAGTTCATTTTTATTAGCACCAATATTCATATCGTTTATATTGCAATAACAGCAGAATATTTTTCGAGGTGTAGGACCATCATTCACATCAGAATCTGGAATGCTGTCACCGTCAAGATTGTGGTGTTCATTGCAATATCTATATTTCATTATGTCGGCATCATCTTGTAGACTTTTGGGTAACTTTTCCCAAACATGAGCAATCTCATGTGCAGCACATGCAAGCATCACTTCCTTCGGCATAGTTGCAAGCATCACTCGATCCATTTTTGTCAAAGTGCGATATTTTGAATACATCTTGAGTGAAAATCCCATTCCCTTAATAGCCTCTCGCGTCATTGCTGGAGTTGTATCCATTTTATAATGATTCAGAGAGAAACTTCAGGCACAAATGACCGCAGAAAACTGTGTTGAACTTCTGCTGGCGATCATAGTTATATATAATTTTCACTTTCGGACATTTCTGAAAGTATTGAATCAACTCTATTGGTGGGGGTAGATCTCCAAAACTATCAAAGTATGCAATGTCTTTCCCACATTTGCCGTATGCCACCCAATGTGTTCCCGATCCTCTTATTCCATCTAAATTGACAATAGCGGTCTCGTAGTTTCGTGGACCTCTAGTGGGTAATGTATCACGCATGAAAATACCGCGAAAGTATGGAATTTTCATTTTCTTGGCATAATAATTGAGATCGATGTCGGTGAGAGGTCTTCGAGGTAGGGAATCAATTAGTTTTTTGGATTGTATGGTTTCAAGTATAGTCCGAGTCCTTTACGGTATGGTTTAAGGTATATACCACTACCACTTTTACCCAATGCCACACTTTCCATCTTCTTATTATGACGATTCGCTTCGATCAGGGCTGTTCTGCTTGCTTTTGCTGCATTCACAGCTCTGGTGATGCCTGCAACAGCACCCGCTAAACTTCCTAGCGCGGACAATCCTGCAAAAATTGGTATCAAAGGTAGAATCCCCCCAACCTTAGGAATTGGAATTATGCGGGGTGTGCGGATTGTTTTCTTCCCACCGGCAGCTTTGAGGTATTTACGTGCCGCATGCAATGCCACTACGGTAGCTTTTTTCCTATTATTCGTAACAAATTGCTCACCCCCAGCTGTTTTCAATACATTCCGCACTTTATGAACCACCCCAGAACCGAAGGCGATTTTTCTGAGTTTATTTTTCTTTTTCTTCGGTTGCTTCCTCTTCTTTCCCTTCATAGTAGTACTACAACCCATACCAAAACGTCTCTTTGCTTTCATAATGTTGGTAACGAGTAGGGCAGCTGCTCTTTCCTTAATACCAGCGTCTTTCGATTTAACCCTATTCCAAGCTGCGTATTCGAGTTCTTTGTCTGCCGTATGTCTCGCTGTGAGATCAGTAAGATGATTCAAATATTGAATATCGTGTTGTTTGCATGCAATATCCAATTTATTGATTCCAGGATCTTTGCGGGCTAAACGTTTTTCCAATTTTGTACCAGGTCCACAGTACTGATATCCTCCAGGTAAATGTAATTCGAACGGAAGTTTGTTTATCAAATTATTAACGAATCCACGACCGTTTTTTCTGCATCTACCACGAACACATCCGTTTCGTTTGATGGTACTCATTTAAATGAAACGTTCACAACATATCATCGCTTACATAGTCTCCAACCACGGTACGATGCGCATTGTGAAGCAGAAAGAAAAGTTTGCTGTAGATAATTTAGATGAAAAATTCGGTTGTGGATTGAATGGACAGAAAGTGTTGCGGCATGGTCCGCTACTTCCATCATCTGTTCGAGGACTCATTATCGGACCGTCGAATTGTGGAAAGACGAATGCCATGATCTCTCTCTTAACACATCCACAAGGACTGCGATTCACAAACGTTTATCTCTATTCGAAATCACTCAATCAACCCAAATATCAATTCCTACGGAATGTATTGGAACCTATAAAGGGGTTGGGTTTTTTTACGTTCAGTAATAATGCAGAAATAGTGGAACCGTCCGATGCCAAACCAAATTCTGTTTTCATTTTCGATGATGTAATATGTGAAAAACAGGACATTATAAGATCATATTTCTGTATGGGACGCCATAAAGATGTTGACTGTTTTTATCTTGCTCAAACATATTCACGAGTGCCCAAACAGTTAGTGCGAGATAATACCAACTTTATCGTAATGTTCAAACAAGATGAAACGAATCTACACCATATTTATTCCGATCACGTGTCACCCGACGTAACATTCAAACAATTTCAACTGATGTGTGTTAAATGTTGGGAGGATCAATATGGATTTATGGTCATTGATAAAGATAGAAAAATGCACGAAGGTAGATATCGCATGGGATTTGATAGTTTTATATATCCATGACACTGCAATCCACATTCAATCGATCGTTGTATTGCACACAGGTTACTTCAGTGGTGTAATCTCTCTTGTAGAACAAAATGAAGAACGATTCAGTTGTTGATGATAAAAACAATGCATTGAATTTGAAACGTCAACTAGTTGAGACAACAGAAGCTGTACGCCAGAAATTTAACTCTATCAAGAGTGGACTTATTGAAAATCGAATAGCACTTGAAAAATTCTACGATCCCCTAATGAAGCCATTGAACGTTCTATCTTCAGCTGCTGCAACGAAACAACTACCACCACCACTACGACAATCAATGACGAAGCAAGTGAACTCACACTCTACTCTAGTTAGGAGTACTCCTATGGGAAAGAATCAATTTGGTAGTGACACCTCGTCTGCTGACAGTGACACCATCAAAGAATTCGGTGAAACGTCTATATTCGAAACACCATCATCATCTCGAATAAGTAACTCGGACTATTCCTCCCTTTCTGAAGGCAATATTGAAGATATTTTGAAGATGCATTTGGAAAATGTCAAAACAAACAATGGTGACTATGACACAATATTTGGTATCCGTTCAGATCCTGCTACGGGAAAACTCAAAATGGGAAGTCTCAATGTAAATTTCAGTGGTGGAAATATTTTATTTTGGAATGCCAATAAAACAAAAAAACATGAATTCCCAAGTAGTCCGGAGTTATATAATATGATTTTTTTAAAAAACCCACCTGAAGTCAGTGATGATGGAATTCTTCATACATATGCTAAAATATTGAGAGTCACGAATGCACCATACAAACAACATCAACTGAGGAATGGTTTCAAACATACGAAATCAAAAAAATTCCGTGAAGTTATTAAACCAGTACTAAACTTATCACATTATCTAACAACGAGAAGTAGAACAAAAAAAGGTGCAGGGATTAATCGGATACAAAAAAGGTATGATCCCAAACCTGCGAATTATGTATACTGGAATTCACCAAAAGAGTTAGTCGCTCGTTTACGACTATTGATATCCTCGAAATCAGCTGGACATACTGGACACGACAATGAAATAATTTCAATAATTGAAGAATTACGTGAGGAAAGTATAATATATTGAAACATTCAAGAAAATGATCATTTTGTACACGGAAACAAAGTGAAGCAGTCATTGTGAGAGGATGGACAATGGAATAAATGATCTCAAACGACAAGTTGTCAATGAATTACATACACCGGCAAGACGTAATTTCACCAGAAGAACCACCACCCTCAAAGGTTTTGCAGATCTATGGCAAATTGATCTTGCCGAATTACAACCCTATGCTAAACATAATAAAGGATATAGATATGTCCTTGTAGTAATTGATTGCTACTCAAAATATCTATGGACAAAACCGATCAAAAATAAAACAGGTAGTGCTGTAACTGATGCAATGGAAGATGTGCTGAAAGAAGCCGACTATTCTCCGAAACATCTACAAAGCGATCAGGGAAAAGAGTTTTTCAACAATACTTTCTCATCTCTAATGGGTAAATATAAAATCAATCATTATTCAACATTCAGCACAATGAAGGCGGCCATAGCAGAAAGAGTAATTCGAACAATAAAGACGTGGCTTTATAGGGAATTTTCAGCGATGGGACACAACAAGTGGTTAGACATTCTTCCTATTATAACAAGAAAATATAACCATAAAGTGCATCGTACAACTGGTATAGAACCAATCAATGTTACACCAACAACAAAACTGAAATTTAAAGTTGCCAAAGTCATTCGAGGAAAACAAAAACTGCCCAAATTCCGAATGAATGACATTGTTCGTATAAGCAAGTACAAAAATATTTTCGAAAAAGGATATACTGCAAATTTCACAACTGAATTATTCAAAATCATTAAAATCAATAGGACATATCCCACAACGTATATAATTGAAGATATGGATGGCCAACCGATTAGAGGATGTTTTTATGAAGAAGAGTTATTGAAAACGGAAAATCCTGACATTTATCTCGTCGAGAAGGTGCTGAAGAGTAAAAAAGATAAACTATATGTGAAGTGGTTAGGTCTTCCCATTGAACACAATTCATGGATTGATAAACGTGACATGGTTTAAATATGTATTAACTTTAATAAAGTGGTGAAATTGATTTTGAGTTTTCATTTCAAGTAGACTGAATTGAAAAAATATTGTAGCGGTAAACGTTGCCCCAGCCAATCGCAACGTTCTGTGTATGCCAAACCAATTTAAATGCATACCCCATTCCCGCTTATATATTTTCAACTCACAACATTGATGACATTCCATTATCATCAGAGCTAATCAGTATCATATTGAAAAGCGTGATCAAACTCTTTTCTCCACTTATCACGTACAGATGCTGCCGTATCGAAAAGTTTAGTGGACTCCTGAAGCTCCATCTCAGCTTGCACTTTCAAACAATGGGTGAACTCATTATTCTGTGTGATTTTGTTACGGAGTTTATCTGCATCTTCACACATTTTGATCAGTTCAACCTTTGTTGATGCAATCTTTGCATCGAGCTCCTGAAGAGCCACCTCGTCTATGCTGCTACTTTGAATATCGTCATCGCATTTGACGATGGTGGCCTTCGCTTTTACGATGCGGCATTTGGCTTTCTTCAACATGTCCCCACAGCACTGCAGTGGACCGAAAGAATGAAGCGATACATTTCCCAAATCACCCATCACTTTCTTTAAGGTGTCATCTACCTTCTTCTTACGGGGTTTCCGTACACCCTTAGTTATTTTCTTGGGTTTAGAAACAGTAGATGTACCCTTCCTCTTAGATTGTTTCGGTTTATGATCCACACTAAGAGGAGAGAGGAGTGGAGGGCATTCGGGTAGTGACAGCTGTGAAAGGGTTGGATCAGCACATTCTGAAGATTCCGGTTTATCTGTCATCTTTAGATAAGCTTCGAAGTTGAAGTCATCGGTGGAATCTTGGGATGACAAGTGATATACCGGAATATTTTCAAAACCAAACTCACCATTTGTTGCACCTTCTTCAACAGATAAATTTGGTAGTGAGTTCATGATTATTTAGCTCGGAGGAATGTGTGATATCAATGGGATGTGGATAGAAATGGTGCTGATGTTGATGCGACTTCACGTTTTATACAATCAAGTCGCATGGTACATGCGCACATGAACATGACAACAAACCACCGTAAAAGGAGAGGGGGTGAATATCCCATGAGTTAACTCTACAAATTTCATAGTAATGGGAAGTGTTGAGAACACACAGTATTCTTCCAACCGATGTCTTCTCCAGATGTGTATATAGTTCTATGTCACCTACATAAGCTTTGCCCAATTAACTATAAATATGGAAATCATTTCGTAACATAATGCGAAAGTGTGATTTAGAACAAAATGATCAAAGTGAGTCATAGTTCTGATTTACACCTACGTATTGCATATAATTATAGTGACGAATATGATTCCCAATAGAAAGTGTGAGTTCTTTTTTGTAGCCTTGAAAAAGGCTGTTTTGCTCCAAAGAGCCAAGGGGAATTGGGTGAAGACTGATTAGCTTGAGTCTTCACCGACATTGCCAACATTCCTAGCATAGAATGCCCTAGCCCGCTCCTTCGTCTCCGCCCACACACGGTTAAACTCTGTAGCATCTCCGATATCATTGTCATCATCGGACCCATGCTCTTCTGCTGAGTGCCGCGGTGGCGCTGTGGTAGTTGGGATCTCCTGTGCTGTTGCTGAAGACATGTTGAATTGTTGAATGATACTTTGAGTAGGTTGTTACCGTATTTATAGTGATCGGAGTGGGGATATGTGATGGAAATGGTGGTACACATCTACTGTGTTAGAATCCGCCGAGTACTACTACTAAGATTTCAAAAAGTGATTGAAAATTTTTTTTCAATCATTTTTCCAGTAGAATTCAACATTTCAAACCTTTTATGTAGTATGAAATTTTCTGATAGAACTCACCATTTCGGTTATATGAAATATTTCAGAAATTCCAATAATTATTTTCAAAAACACTCTAAAAATTATTTTCAAATATTTTTTCCTATAGAATTTAACATTTCCAATCATTTATCTAGTATGCAATTTTTTGATAAAACTCTTCCTAACGCGAATATAAAACATTCAAAAAAATTTAAATAAATATTCAGTGACGCCTATGGATTTCACGTTATCGGATGTTACTACTACCTGCTATTGAGTGCTTTGTGAAGGATAATTTCATATTCAAGATGCACTCGGTCAGAATCAGGTAGGCAGGCGATACTCCTTAGACAATTCTTTCAGGTTTTAGTTGTAATTTGAACTTTGCTACGGTTTGTTTATTGAGAATAATGGCTAGTTTAAACTTATCACAAATGGAAATGGATTCCAATGTTGAGTCTATTCTTGTGGAAAAATCAGTACCGGATGTTTTGTCACCCTTCAAATCTCCCATATCGTCGAAAATTAAACGTAAGCAGCCATCAAAATTGAATAAATTTAAACGCGTGATAGAAAAAAATAGCCCATACTCTCAAAACGCATGGAAAAAACCATCGTATCAATTGGATTGGAATGTTCCGGGCTCTGGTACGTCTAAAGGTAGTGGAAATGCCACAAACTGCGAAGAAGAAGAAATAGTTGAGTTGATTGATCAGACTAAGAGAATGTTTTTGTATTCGAGGGAGTCAAAACAAAGAGTGACACAAATGAAAGAAAAATTGGAAGCGCTGAACATCGAAAGAGAAATTGTGAGAAAGAGAGAGCAGGAAACTAGAAAAAAATATGCAAACTTTTTTTCAGGAGAATAATTGATTACGGAAAGTCCTATTGGAGTACATAATATTAATTGGACGTTGTACACAGTGACTAGCGATGTAGAGGGGCTATTCACGGACTTTCCTTGATTAATTGAATTGAATTGTTTACAAAATCGAAAAAATTTAAACTTCCATTTTTTTTCTCTAAAAACACCAATAACTCGAAAACTGAATGAGATATCATAAAATTGTATATAAGCAGTTTTATTGCTCTCAAAAATGTCTACAAAAAGTTCCCATAACATTTTTTCATATCTTGAAAAATAAGCAGAATATTGACTGTATATAAGCAGTTGGGACCCAAGATAGTACCTTGTGGAACTTCAAAAAAGTAAAATTTCAAATTTGACATTTCTATGATCACCTCATAAAAGTCTACAAAAAAATGTCAATGATTTTTTTTGTAATGTCAATAGTTTGGGAAATATTTAACAAAAACGAAAAAATTATAAACTTGGACTTTTTTTTCTAAAAACACTAATAACTCGAAAACTGAATGAGGTCAAAGGTCATCAAATTAAAAAAAACACGGAATAGACTTCCTATTATTCACCTCCCAACCATTATAATAGGAAGTCGATTCCGTGGGACTCCACACAAACTAACACATCGGTCTATTATGGTTGCCAATAAAAGTCCAAAATATCTTCTAGCCTTTATATCATTCGCCAAGATGTATACAACTAGCATTACGTTAGACATCCAATATTTTAATATTGAAAACTGAAGACTATTACCATCTGGTGCCAAATACCGCAACACTGATACGAGTGTTCATTTTAACGTTTGAAAACTGAAGACCAGTTCCATCTGGTGGCAAATACTCCAACACAGCTGTGAGAGTATGGACAGTCACATCCATTTTGTTAGAGCATTGGCGTAGCGGTGGGTGGAATTTCTGAATTGTTTCATATTAACGAAATAGTTAGTTTTATTAGAAAATTTCATACCAGATAAAAGGTTTGAAATATTCAATTATACTGGAAAAATGATTGGAAAAATTTTTTCAAACACTTTTTGAAATCTAAGTAGTAGTACTCAGCGGATTCTAGCACAGTAGGTGTGTACCGCCGGTTCCGTTTCCCCCACCACGACCTTGTACATTTCTACCATTAAGTGGTGAAAATGTGTGTGTGTGTTCTTTTTGTGGCCCTGAAAAGGGCCGTTGGGGTGCTCCGGAGAGCTGGGTGTCATCCCGCATATTTATGCGCGACGACCACGGAATGGGCTTAGATGACATCGTCATCGTCTGATGACACCACGATGATGGTGTCATCGTCAGAGTCATCGTCCACCAACATGTGGACCTCCTCTTCAGAGTCTTCGTCCACCAGGACGTGCAGGTCCTCGATGCCGACATGCACGACCTCCTCCTCAGGGTCTTCGTCCACCAGCAGGTGCAAGTCCTCGATGCCGTAATGCACGACCTCCTCCTGGTGGTCGACCACCGCTTCATCCTCCGATGAATCGGATGAAAACAGGTCCTCCCAGTAAAGCGGTTGAACGTCCATCTCATCCTCTGATGATGGCGATGACGGCGATGGATAATCCCAAATATCCGTGGAGTCGCTCACCTCATTTACTTGGATAGGGCCTCTGGAAGGTCTATACCAGTGACCCCTTTCCCCCTCGTACACGACATTCTCCTGGAGAGGAAGAAAATCCAGAACTTCATCATCTTCAAATGCCCAGATGCGTCTCGGAGATGAGGTGGAGTCTGGGAAAGACATCTTGGAAGACTGATACTATAATATGAGCTGGCATTGAATTTATAGTAGTTCAGAGGAAGAGAAAGGTGGGAGAGAAGGGTGGGAAAGAAGGGTGGGAGAGAAGGGTGGGAGAGAAGGGTGGGGCTTTGAAGAGTGTGTGATAGGAGAAATACACAATATGATATTTTATCAAAGGGTTAAAATAATAAATAGAGTCAAAGATTATTTACATACTCATTGATTAACATAAGTATGAAAGACAATAATTAGAATAAAGTGATGAACAATGCCCCAACCACGCATTGCACAATGTGTACCTACCAACAAATTGAATGTACACTCCTTTTTTTTCACTTATTCTTTTTTTATTACTAACACCTAATTTAATATATACAACTTGAATTAAAATACAATTGAGATAAAGTGATAGGCAATGCCCCAACATCGCATTGCCCAATGTGTACCACCCAACAAATTTAATGTACACTCCTTTGTCACTTGATCTTTTTTTTATTAACAATAACTAATTCTACACATGCAACTTATATTTAAATTAATTTTTACAACACTTACAAATAACTTAACCTATAAAAAATATCTTACATCTAACTATTTCTAAGTCGTTGGAGGGTTGCCATCATCCTCTCCGTCAATGCCGTCACCTGAGCTCTGGCCGTCTCCAACCTGGTGAAGCGTTCGGCCTCCAGGATGGCTTCCTGACGGTCACGCTCAGTCAGCTCAGCCAGCTGACGGGCAATTTCCGCCCGCGCTACTTGGCTCAGCTGAAAGTCGCGCTGAGCCTCGGCTATCACACCCATCAGCTGGTCCACATCCGTTTCCAACGTGGGAGCGATGGCCTCCAAGGCGACGTCGGCGACGGGATCGATGATGGCAACTACCTCCACGATAGGGGCTGGTGGAGGTACAGCGGGCGCTGGTGGTACGACATCAACGCTGATGATTTGCACAACAGCACGTGGTGGTACAACTTCTGCGACTCGCGGTAAGTCGACGACTGTCGGCTCCACGGTTACAACTATAGGTGCAACCTCTTGAATACGTTCAATAGGTGCCACTACAGTTGCAACAGGAGTCACAACAGGGACCGCAGCTCTTGAGGATGATGGCCATCCTGCTTGATACGGGTTGGTTTGATCGCATCTCTTCCGATATGCGGAAATAGCACCAACCCTACTGCTTTTGCCCGATTGCTTCCGCGATGACGATTTCACGCCGCTACCACTTGGTCGTGGTGGTGTCGGCTCGAACTCATCCTCGCTATCCACAATCTCAATCGGCTTACATATCATTGACGATTTTGCCCTCATTTTACGTTTCTGTTTGGGAGCAACATCGTCAACGGAATCGCTTTGTCGCTTACGTTCACTCCCACCTTGCTCCTGTGAAACCATCGGCGTCAACGGCTCAGGGATCTCCATGTCCTCCTTAAGGCTCTCCAGGGCGTTGGTGAAGTCCGCTTCGTTGATGTCCGAGTGATATGGTCCTGGTGAAGGCGGCGGAGATGGTCCTTGAGGCCTATTTTCGTCGACCAGGACATTGGTCAATGCTGCGAACATCAACAGGTTGGTCGCCGGTGGAGCTGGAGCCATCGCTGTACATTGAAAAAAAAAATTAAACAAAATAATGAATATAAGATAGAGTACTCACCAATTAGAATTGAAGATATGGAACTTGGACGAGAAACTGCTGCTGGTGCTGGTGGTGTTGGCTTGGAGAACTCGAAGTCAACTGAAGAATATTCAGAGGAACTCTCCTTTTAAGCCATCGGCCCACCTCCCACTCTACCCCCTCCCTCTCGAAACGCTACTTCGACCATTGCGCACATCCCTCCCCTGGTACCATCTGAATCAAACCCATCATAACCCCACCCGCATTTCAACAACGCTAAGTATTACAAAAAATACATGTACTTAGTGGAGTGAGTTGAAATAAGGGAGTTTGGCATGCATGACAATGGTGAGTTGGAGTATCAGCATACTCAACAGTTGTATGTGAATGGTGATTAGCATACAACCCACCATTGTCATTCATACCACAGTACCGTAAATAGCACATGTGGCAGACGAAGAATTGGCCTTCATCACCGGTATCAATTGCAACGAAGGCTAATGTGCAACAATACAAATTAGTTGCAAAATTGTTCAACGTCTCCGACATGTTGATAGGTATGGTACGACTTATGATGGAGTCGAAGTCGCTGGCAGAATCCACCTCAACCCCTTCATCGACGTCATCATCTTCGCTGTCCTCGTCGACGGCATCCATCTCAGGGTCCTCCGGCTCCACCAGTTCCACCAAGTCCACGAACACCAGCTGGTCCACCATTTCCTCCAGCTCATGGACCGCTGGTACTTCCACCTCTAGGTCGTCTTCCCACTCCTCCTCGAAGTTGTTGACGTCCATGTGGGACAGGCTCGTCAGGACTTCCATATAATTCTCCATCGCTCACACAGGTATCAATAAATTATAATAAATATGAAATATACAACACAATATTCGAATTATGAGATTCGAATGAAGTATTCAGTGACCTGCCCGTCTTTTATATCTTCCATTCAGAGTAGGGGGGATACCACCACCATAACTCTTCTGCATAAGAGTATAGAGCTCTCGTGTCTCCCAAACAGTGTTAGCGAGAAGATCAGTGTATGTGAATGTGTAAGTAACATTATGGTATTGAAATACAAATAACTTTAGTATGACAAAATTTATTCTATATATTTTTATGATAATACAAATTCATTTTTCAAACAGCTGGGTCTGGATCACTGCCTGGAGACCAATTTACAGCTGGATCTGGATCACTGCCTGGAGCCCAAAGTTTTGGTCTATGTGTGAGCCAAATATCAGGATGTTTCCTCTCCAAATCGACTAACCTCTGATGTTTCTTCTCTAATACAGCTAACCTCTTTTCCAAATCATCATATTTTTGCATCATTGCAGATGTAACTTCAAAATCCTCTTTCATCAGATTGCATTTATGATCGAGGTCACTAGTCAACTCTGTTATTTTTCGTGTAATTGTAGCTGTGGTATCCCATACTTTGATATCCACATCACTTTTAAGATTACTATATTTGCGATCTAGATCATCAGTGACCTCCTCTATTTTTTCATTGAATGCTAGACGGGCATCAGGTACAATCTTAGCCGTTGTGGCAAGTATGGCAGCCTGCAAGGCTTTGAGGACACGTGCCTTCGTCTCCTTGATTTGTTCATTGAGATATAATTGGGTTACACAATCACTCTCATCTATCGGTTCACCAACATTTTCCAGTCTTTTACCTTGCACATCATATTGGTCATCAGGTGAAAGCTTGAATCCTATACCTTGGGGACCTTGAGAACCTTGAAGAACTCGAACTTTAACAGCACCCCATTTTCGTGTACGACCGAATTTATCGATAGCCTTAGACATCTTTCTCCCACCTTGATATCTTTCATACTGATGATTTTAAAACAATCATTTGTATATATCTCTGTGTAGGTATGTTGATATCTCAAATGAATCAAAAGGAATTCAGAAAAACATGTTTATTCAAAAAAATATATTTGGTAACAAGACATAAACTAACATTGACTAGTATAATTTGACTTTTATACAATAAGAGTACTATATAATATATTCGGTACAGGACAAGACATCAGCTAAAATTGACTAGTACAATTTTATTTTTATATAATAAGCGTAATCACATATGAAATACAAATAAATAAGTATAGTGGTGGTGAATTTTCCATTTTGAATGATATTTCATTTATTCAATTCAGCTGTTAATAAATGAAGTAATTGATCTAAAGGACTCTCTTGGGAAAAAGATTGAATAATATTGGAAACCCAACGAATATTCTCTTCTGGGTCATTCTGGTAGAATTCTATATCGCTATGACCCCAAGGAAGAGTTTGTGTCGTATTGGGAATGATGAACCGTTTATCATCATGGTACGACAATGCAACTTTGTTTTTCAATTCAGTATACATGTCGTGCAATATGCTTCTAAACGAGTTCATCTTCCTAAATATTAAACCACCCTGTTCGACAATTTTCTTATAATCTTCACATGTCAATTCATTCTTTATGACGGATCTTTTGACACCTTTTGCTTTCTTGAATTCACTACCTACAGACTGAACATAATATGCTTTAGCACCGGTACCATAAAAGCTAATTATGGGATCATTCGGAAATTCATCTTTGAAATTACCCAGAATTGACTTTGTAATGGGAATATTGAATTGGTTTCCTAATTTGTAATTGGAAGTATCAAACTCACCTATATTGCTGGTAATGAATTCATAAAAATTATCAGTTTTTACTTTCAAAATTAAAGAATCCGTGTCAGTGTAGAGTAAGGTAGCATTTTCTGCATAATGACGTTTAATACATCCGTAGAAGAAGTTGTACATAACTGTTTTGGATAATTCTAGAATACAGAATCCCAAATATAGTGGTTTATCGTACAATACATTAACTTTGCCCAATTGAATAGCAACGAAATTTTCGGAAAAAATTGAACAGCTTTTGAAATTAGGACGTGATATTAGGGTGCTAGCACCCATTTTCCTCTTGATGCTTTCCCAATGCGTCACCAATCTAACATCTATTCTGTTATCAACGTTTTCCATCGTTTTCCCATAAACTGCATTATTCATGAGTTTATAGAAATCTTTTTCAGCTTTGTTGTTAGAGCGATTGCGCATTTCAGTGTTCAAATCAATATAAGGTTTCATCCAACATGACTGCTTGAATTTCAGCACTCTATGTGTATTCATGACAATAAGACCATTGGCCACAGCCTGCTGTAAGTTTTTATAATGTACAATATATTTTCTCTTGTCATTTAAATTTGGAATTAATTTAGGAATTTTCGATTTGGAATGTGGAGGTATTAAACTTTCAACGAGAAAAGGGAGATCAGCATGTTTGTCATGTAATTCTTGGGGATAATGAATATCCACTTCGAGAACATAACCGTATGGACTATCAGATGCCACAGCCATTACGTCCAAATTGAAAATGTCATTGGGTGTTAGCCAAGCAAAATCATTGGTGGGTAATGGTTGTGACATACTGTGACCATATAAGTTGGTGGCATCTAAATATGATATGAATGATGAAGGTTCATTGGGGTTATAATCGGGTAAAAATTTATTATTAGCAATATGCTTCCTTCCACTACACTGACTTATTCCACCACGTATTCCTTTCTTGAAAAAATGTATCATGTCAATGTCTGTCAATAATTCCAATTCAATATTTGTATACTTTAGCATTGCATTCCATGATAATCCGGGTGCTGTATAATACTGTGCCGGATCTAATTTATATTTCTCTAAACATATGTCTCTAAAATTCTCAAATATGTCACATAATAGAAGCACATCAGACTTCAAATATAAATCCGAGTATTCTCCCAAACTCTTACACTCGAATAAATGCCAAACACGTTTCGCTCTCATATAATCCTTATCTGATATATGCTCTCCGTTAAGATTGTCATAAAACTGATTTTTTGTGGGGAGAGTTGGATGATTCAACTTGTCAATATGATCAACAAAGTTATATGGAAAAACACCTTTCTGTCTCATCAAATTGAATTTGTCAATTTGTGGAAAATGTTTATGCATCTCAATACACTGATCGGATGTTAAGTTAGCACCTAAGTTCTGCAAAGAATTCGACATGAATTTAAAACTGTCTATGAATCTCATTTTCAAATAATTCTTTTTCTCTTTTCCATCTTTGTCAGTGTATGAGTGAGTAAATAAATGCTTGGTGAAAGATATGTATTTTTCCTTAGTTTGTGGGATAACATCCACTTTGTCTTTGTTTCTATACAGTTCTTTTATGAACAAATGACAATCATATCCACTCAGGTTATGGAAAATTATCGGAACAAAATTAGGTAGTTTGAAATTCAAGTTACATACAGAATGTGCTGCAGGTGATCTTTTTTTTCCAGTGAGATGACAATGGTCTCTCACTTTCACATCACCACCCGAGAATGGTTTATCACATATACCACAAAATTGAGTAGAAGAAAACTCTTTTTCTTCCGAGGGGGTTTGTGCAGCCATAGGAATTGGATACCTCAAATGATTGTGATAAATATTCCTTAAATCATCTTCAAGTTTTGTAACAAATTTCTCGGCTGCATCCTCACCCCTATATGTCACAAATTTAGTTAATTTATCATTGTATGAACATTTTATCGAATAAGCAAATGAATAAGGTTCATGTTTGTATGTTTTGTTCGAGTATGAGTGTTTAGGGTTGGGTTGACTAGTTTGAATGGGTTTGAGAACTGATTCAAAGTCGGCATAAACTAAAAATGGCACCTTCAGCTGTTTCTCAAAATTTTCAAACATAAGTGTATTCCCCGGTAACATTTTACCATATTTGTTGATTCTGAACTTGACTGATGGTGTTGTAGTGCTCAAGTGATTACAGTCATGCAACTGATGACGTAACAATAATCGCTCATGAGAGAAATACAATAAACATCCATCACAAAAATATTTTTTATGCTCATGCGCAGATAGTTGACTTGAAACTAATCTAGAAAGGTCTTTAATCCAACAATAATGACTATTGCCAGAATCATCTGTTATAAGTAACAAATTGACATGTCTTCTGAGTCTTCTCTGTGAGTAACGCAACGGACCAACCACTTCATATTTCATTTTACCCTTATCAAGTTTCGACTCTAACCCATAAACATTTATTGAAATATCATTTATGTCTTCAAACTTTTTTATAGCTTGAAGTTTAACTGTAAAATCCATACCTGTTACATTCAAGACATTGGAATAGTGGGGGTATGAGGAAACTTCTGACACTCTACCATTCGCAGGAAACAATGCAGATGTGATGGCCCATGCAAAACAATGTTGATCTTCATTGCGAATATTCACAACACCTTTTCTTGTCTCAATGAATTCGGGCAGCTTCACATACGAACATCCGCTGAGTGGACTATACTTGTTGATGTTCACTTCGAGGAACATAACTTTTTCACAACTCCATCCTGAAACATAAACATAATTTAATATTCATGTAATTAGAAGGAAACCTTAAACATACCTGAATCACGTTCTTCAAATTCCGTAGTCTGAGCAATGATGACATCACGGAATCCATCGAATAATGCACCCAAATCCGTAGACTGATCCACAATTTTATTTTGTGAGTTGAATGACTTGGTATCACTCAAATCCCGTGTTTGGACAATGTAGCTGCCAAATACTTCCATATTCACTTTAAAGATCTTGTGAACCTTTATTGCCTCTTCAAGTAATCCAATAACTTTTTCTCTGATCTCACTGAAGAATGGCATATATTCAGTGTAAACATTTGGACTTTCCACGCGATAGCTCACAATTCTACACTTGAAAGCATTCCTTATAATTTGTATGCCATCACTCACTTGAACACATGCATTGTTCTTGTGCTGGAGAGTTCTTTTGTGAGAACTAACTTGGGAAGCAGGAATTGACACATTACAACAATTGCATGTGTACATTGGTGTCGATGCTGCCGCATCTAACTTAATCCTTTTCACAGAAGGGCCACCTTGGCAACTTTGGAGTTGATGCCGACGGAGATTATCACTACGAGTGAACGATTTACCACATCCACAGGAATACATTTTCTCGATGTCTCTTCAGCACAAAACTCAATGAAATACTGATTTCACAATCATTCTCACCACCTTTAAATATTATTTCGATGAGTGGAAGAGAGGGTAAACAAATTCTCTCTGCATCGACTACTCATGCAACGTCACAGAGCCCTCCCCACCAGTTAACGCATCCAACAGCATATCAATACAGAGAGGACGGAGAGTTAATAGTAGTCGCTACATCGCCTCAGCGTATGGGTGTGTGACGTCAGCGGACCCACCGTGTCGGGAGCGAGGGCCTGACACACATCAGTGGATCGTCGTGTGCATAGCGTTGACGTCACGCGACCTCTCCCCCCACCACCGTCGCAAGGTATACATCACGGGAGAGAAATCAGAGCTCACATATCGGGCTGGATCTCCGTGGTGTGCGGACGTGTACCGTCTCCATACTTCGGTATAGCTTTTCATGTGCACTCTACAAGGATCATACACAGTACCTGAGTAGGTAGACATGAAGGTCATGCAAGACATGGAGGAAAAAAAAATATGTGTACTTACAAAAAGTACTTGTCCGTGTATGAAAAAAATTCCAAGTCATCTCAAGGTCAAACACAAACCCTGAACACCTCTCCCAACAATATAAATCAAGGTCAAACACAAAATTTCAAAGGCATCTCTAGGGCATGCCAAGGTCATAGACCTACACAAAGGTACCTATGCACCAAGGTCATCCCTGAAGGTCACCACAAGGTCAACGATGACGTCATAGTGGAGGGGGGAGGCCCAGAACCGGCTCAAATCTCCTACTCATTGACACTGAATCTTCATCTACAGCATAGTATCTCACCAGTTCAAAGCCAAAACCTTGAAATCACAGATCATCATACTCATCATCATACATCATACTCATCATCATACATCAAAACTGTCGGGGCTACCATTGATCCGACATAAGGATATGGTAGAATCGCTTCAATAATAATTAAATTGAAATTTATATCATTGGTCATAGCAGTTCTCAATGCAGCTGTCAGGTCTATGGATCGTCTAGGTGAAGTAGGTTGTTTAACTTCCACTCACTTTTTATCACAGACTGAATGAGAGAAAACCTGTCACCGATAATTTCACTGAGTATATGAAACTCTAATCTCCTGCGATAAAAGGACCAATCAAAACGGTTGGTCTTGATAGAAAACAGTTCTTTCCTATGGAGTCGGTGGAACCACGTCATCAATGGCAACCACAAAACCAAATAATAATTCATAACAATATAATAATATTATATTTTTATCTAGTATGACATAAATGTCAGCCTGACGGATTTCTGCAGAAATAACGATTGGAAAATTCACGACAACGAAGCTTTCCTGAGTTTATTGGTTCTTGAAATCATCCTAAGAAATGTAACTCGTTCTCACAATACTACAGAAAATTCTGTCAGAAATCTTAAGCTCGTCCTAGCGTACTCATGATGCTACCAATCAATTCTATCTGGATGATTTCTCACAGAATAACCATCGATTATACATACCGATATACGATTTTTAATGAGTTGTTTGAAATTTCTGTATTGATAATTTCATGTTTTCGATTTAGTAGATCAGCTCTTGATTGGCTCTTGGATACATATACGATTTGTTTTCGATTTTGTGGTCCAGTCCCTCATCGGTTGTTAATTAAAACGAGCTTACCACCAGCTCAATAGCATGCTGTAATGATAACACCAAACTTTGACCAAATCCGTGACTAGCACTCACTATGAATTATTCATATCAACTCCACAACTTTCGACAAGTGCTGTATCCTTGTTCAACAATATAATCACTGAAATCGGAACCGACCAAAACTATAAGTATATATCCTGAACTCAAGAGTTAGTAATTCGATTTTCGCTTCAGCAAAATCGCTTTGTGGAATTTTTCAAACAAGAAATAGTATGAAAAAATACAACTTTTTATATTTTTTTGTAAATATCTTAAAAAGTATTGGATTAATCGGTTGACAGTCAATAGTAATGTTGACTTCATATATGATTTTGTGTGCCCAGTTTGTGGTTGAGTTGTCCAGTTACCTGTTTGTACAAGTCTGTATGCACTAATCCCTGCCTCCCCCATGGATGTGACGTCTGAAGTTGGAAGGTTTAGGATAATTTCGAATAGCACCGGTTGGATTGCTATTCATAACACTCATGATACACAGACAGGCGAGCCTCTGTATTTTACCAAGGTTGGTTTTCGACTGTCTGTTTTTCATCTTGGGTCACTACAAAAGTGAGCCGTGAGTGATTCTGGGTATTATAATCGCGGTGTAAAGCTAGAGCATCACTTTCGGTTTCAGTCCCCACGTTTCTCCAAAAGCTCTTCTGCACATCATGAACAATGATTTGGTTTTGTTGACCACATGTTGTAGATGCATGTTCCAGGTTAGTTTCATATCGAAAACAGCCCTAAATATTTGACAATCAGCAACTTGTAGTGTTACGCCAAAGAACGCGTGAGAAGTAAATGAGTGTGGATTTGCTGGGCATCAGTTCAGAGGTTATTTGGGGCATTCTTTCTCTGTTCGAGAACTACTATGTCATCCGCTTTACCTTGGGAGTTGTATCCATGACTGTTCAAAGATTCCAGACGTTTGTCTACTACCATGTCCCACAGTGTCGGGGATAGTATCCCCCTTTGTGGGGTTCCTTTGGCAATTTCTAGCTTAGCGGAGACTTCAAACATGTTGTATTTGGAAAAATTGAATTCACGGTAGAGATGGTAGTTGACGGATATGCCATTTTTGTACAGATTGGTAATCAGGAATAGAAAATGTGTTTAAATTGACATCTACAATAAACCTACTAACACTAGCTATGATGTAGCTATGACCAATGGGTACTCTCCAAATATAATAAATAATTTTCTGACTGGGAAAAAGTTTCAAATATCCTGGAGGCACATAACCTAACCTAAAGACAACAAGAAATTCATAAAAATTACGTACGATACACGGCTGTCGAGACGGTCCAGTTCTATCTTCTGAGACGTAACCATTCAGCTTTTGTATAGTAGAAGTAACAATCTACAAATGTAGTTATGTAGTCCGGAAGATGAAATCCCTACGATAGATCAGGCATTCGCGAAATAAGCTGTAAAAATTGTGATGAAGTATATTCAAACTAAGAGATCTACAAACATCTGGGTCCGTGAATATTTGGCACATGCTCAATATTCGTGGGAAAATTAATTTAGTGTTGCAGATCATTCACTAAAATCTCACAATAAAATCAACATTCAAAATTTAAAATTTCTAAAACGAATTGATGACTACAGGAAATTAGATTGTTATGAGAGTATTGATAGTTTCAGTGAATCCCTTCTCAATAATGATAATGGCCCATTGAATTATGAACTATTTGACTTGATTCCAATAATAGAATAATTATCTATTATTGGTATGGGTAGGTGAAATCATACCTGACCACAGATTGGTTGGAAGTATGATCACACTCAAGTTCCATATCAATATAATTTGATAGTAATTAATAATAATGATAATAATAATAATTATAAAAATTATAATAATCCTAATATTTATATTTATGTCGGGGCGTGGCGCAGTGGTTAGAGCGTCCGACTCTGAGTCGAAAGGTCCGGAGTTTGAGCCCCAGTTGCGGCTGGGATTTTTTAAATTTAAATTTGACCTATTAATTTATTAAAATCTCGTGGCTCGACTGGGGTTAGTCCTGCACGATTCACTGTTGCGTTCCAATTAACAGTGCTGCTCCTTAGGTGGCGTATGGAGTTAGTAACAAGGCCTACCAGAACACATGGCTAATGACTATAGCAGTCGATGCCAAAAGACCAAAGAGAAAAAAATAATATTTATTCACGAAAGAAGAATACAGTACAATATAAATGAGAAAATACAGGTAAATAAATGAGTACTCGATAAGTGTTTTTCACACTTATTTCGAGGAATGCTCCCATGAATAAAATGTATGAATAATGAACACACTGACTGACAATTACGGAAATATGATGAAAATAATAATCTTATCTAAATATAAAGACAAATATTTACAAACAGATTCGCACACACTCACACACACATCCACCCATACATGGATAACTAACTATATTATAATATATACAAAGGTTAATGGTCAATTGGTTAAAATTATAATATTAATAATAAAAAGTAATATCAAAAAAGTAATAATAACATTGTTAATTCACATATTGATACAGAAAGGACAGAAGAATACTTTCGATATCATAATAAATATTTGCATACTCGCATATTTGATTATATTGATTATTTGATATAAACACGACTAGTTTAGTATTCCTACTGATGAAGATAATTTGGTTATCGAAATGCGCATCTAAGAGAGAAAATAATTTCCTGTTCAAGGGTAAAATACTATTTGAACTCGCGTAATGCTGGCACGGAATCTGAACTACAAATCTTCGTTTCAAGTTTTTTTCATACGTACTGAAAAAATGGTTCTCACAATAATAATTATCAGAAATATTTGAAACTACCAGGTTCTTCAATCTGCCACTATTTCAATAACGTTTTCTTAAACATGTCAGATTACAATTTTAGAAAATCTCAATTTGCCACCTACGAGCCAACCCAACTAGGTAAATTTACCCAACCAATGATTTTGATCTGCTCTAAAACCAAAATATCATAGAAAGCAGATGCAACTGATGAAATTTTAATGATTCGTGAAATATTAAAATTCGGAAAGGATAGAGAGGCAGATAATTTGTCACTTGTTCACATTTTGGTGGGGCGGTATTTGTTCCACAAAAGTGCGGACGTATTGGGTTCATTGCCAGACGTTGCAAAAACTTACGTCTTTTCAGATTTGGATTGGGAGAATTTGAGCAGTAAACCACGAATGAATTTATTTCAGCAATGTTGAGAACATAATGAAATACAACCATGGGCCATCTCCTAGTGTTGCGCGCAATATTATAATAGGCTTATAGTTTATCGACAGTCTCTACGCCTCTTTTTGTTGCGAGGTAATCCAGTATTATCTCTGGTTTTCCAGATTGTATATCTATTTTGTCGTCGTGATGAATCAAAGAAATCAGTATAACATTTTTCTTTCTTTTGGGGATATAGGCCATAATGGTGCTATTTCTCATGAAACCAAATATGCTTACTCCGACTGGATGATTTGGCTTAGAAAATTCAAGGGGGAGCTTCCCTTTACTGTGAGTTTGAAATTTTGTTAGTTGAGGATCAACAAGGGGTACATTCGTGAACCAGTTATCCAGTGTGATATTTTCCTCAGACCCTTTTATTACGTCACAAAATCTCAATACTACATCATCTCGGCTGTTGCTAACTGCGTATGGCCCGTCCGGCTGTTGTCCAACGTTTATTTCCAAATTGCTGGTGTAAAAGGATTTGGCGTCTGAAAGAGGTTTGGTAGGGATGTGAGTATTGCACAAAATTACATCTGCTTCGGAAACCTTCCAATATTTGATCAATTGTGACGTATTCTTAGATTTAGTAACTAACAAATCCAAAAATTTATAGATAACTGTTCATTCTTCTCGGGTATCCTTATTATCAAATCTTAGGCAGCACAGTGAGAAAAAAAATATTTTTATTGATATTCCCTATCTGAATATCTCAATCTTAGAGCTATCCGATTTCCATAATTTTTCAACATTCAAACCTGAACGTTCAAACCTGAATATGCTCGCATTTCATTAGCATCGGTTGATCTAGCGTCTCTATATCTAGCAAACTTAGATGATATGGATTGAATGTAAGAGTTGTAATTTTCGACAAGAATCATCATGAAATGTGGAAAGATGTATTTCGGTGTTTGCAAACAACGAGTAGACAATTTGGATATCGGAAGACGTTTTAATATTTTCTCACTTCTGGTTCTTACATATTTAGGTGAAACATGTTTCATCCTTTAGCATTAGTATTAGCAACAATAGCATCGTCTTCCTCTTCCACATCACAATCTGATATTTCTTGTTCCGTTTCGCTTCCACCGTCCCTCTCGTCCACCATGTCAATTTTGCCCTCTGAATCATCGTCAGCGTCTTGACTTTCCCCTTCTTCATCTGTTGGTACCATATCCATCAAATATCTAAGTCATGCTTGAACACGTAGTTCATGCCTGAAAATTTTATTTATTAGAATACAAACATTGGCACTGACATTGAAAAGCAGTAAAAAGTTATTCAACTACCCAGATTGAAAAATATTTTCTAATTTATAAAACAAATTAAAAAAAACTGTCATACATAACCAAAAAACTATGTAGAAACACTTACTTTTGCCTTTATGTAATCTCAAAATTGCACTGGCAGGAAGTTTTTGTTTAGGTCAGTTGCGAATGGAGGCGCTAACAGCTATCGACAGACGACTGATGACATGGTACTTTTCTATTTCGATATTTGTCAAAAATCAACTATTCTGTTGATATAAAGATTTTTCATTATAACAAACGTCGCAATAATTTCGGATTATTTTACTGTTACTGTTATCGAAAAATTTTATATACAAATTATATTATGGACTTGAATTATGAACCCAACATCGAAAATGGAATGTTTTGTTTATCGAGTTGACGCTCAAATTCCTAGAAATATTCTTTCACAAGGTGAAGTATAAAGCTGCTTTCTACAAACTGATACTCATTTCCATCCGACTGTAGCAGAAATTTTGTCACAAACTGATACTAGCGATACTTTCATCCATCAGTTTCCATTTACTATCACCATCTGAATATTATTTTTGTTGTTTGTTTTGCAGAGTTTGATTTATTTATTTATTTATAATTCATTGTTTGTTTCATTAGTATTTATTCTCTGTAGTAGTCATCTAGGTGTATAGTCTTGATATGATGATGAAAAAACAATAATTTTATTTTTGTTGTTTTGAGTTTTAATATTGTGTAGTTGTACTAGTCCTAGATAAAATGTGTTTTTATAGCGTTTAACTATTATTTTTGTTTTATATACATGATTTTGTTCTTGATTTCATGAAATAAAGATTTATTATTAAACTCATATTTTGACCACGAACGAACTGACAGGTTCTACGAATCGATTACTGTATATACTTCATGAGTTATTGATTTGCCATTTCTGCACTTTATATGATACAACCATTCATATTGTTTTATTGTTGTTTTTTCCGTTAACCAGCTGTCATCCCCTTACGAGCGACAGCCCTCAAAAGTCGAAAATTGTGCGAGCCAAGGATTAACGAGGTATTACCTTTTTACGTACGAATCCTAGCACGATCCGAGGAGAATATCGAAGGGAGGTCCATTGGTCACCCATCCAAACCACGGCCTTGCATAGCGTTGCTTGGCTTCAGATATCGGTGAACCGGCGCTCTCCATTTGAGCTATCCCCGCGGATATGAAATACGGAAATGGCAAATCGATCGATTACAAAATATAAGACCTCAACTATAAGTAATAAAAGGAACACAATTAAAAAACCCTCCTTGTCTCAATCGGTAACTGACGAGAAATCTATTTTACCAACCGTACTATCTTAGTTTGGCCAGTTGCGAGGTAGGTCGCTACTGTTGAACGTGTTGCCAACTTTTACTGCAGGTTTGACAACTCTTTTTATTTTTAGTTTCTCTAAGAGTCACACGTAGTTTGCCGCTACAGGAAGGTACACACACCATTGGTGAGGGTGCTGGATTTACGCATGCATATAATATAAAGGTTTAAATATTTTGTTGGTCTACCAGATATAACGCGCCTGCTGTAGGTCGAAATATCATTTGAACTGCCAACGTTTGATAGGTCAAAACTCGTAGAAATTTGATATTATTGAAAATGTGAACATGATGCTCATAAAATCAGATACGCAATCATCTGCGAATGAAAGGCACCGTCTCTCAGTCTCCGTTTAGCGTATTGCAGCCGCATTGGCGATGCCTTCATGCACGGTAATGAAGGATTTGATTTTGACGTTGGTTTGTCTGTAACAATGTAATAAACAATTTTGCTTTCTACTGCAAATCTACAGTCCACTTTTTGACACTCCTGTACCAAGTGGTTCGAATTGAAGTAATTTAGACAGAGTTTAAATTGTCTAACAACCGTATCTCTATGATCGATTAAAATTACCCGAATGTATAAGTTACGAATAGGAGTGGCCTGCTTTACAATGGTAACAGAAATATCCAATTTGTTCTTGAGTTTGCTCATATTGTTGAGTTTAATCTTGTTGTTCAGTGTAGTTTCAGTTGTGTGAAGTTTCAAATTATTTATTCAAAAAGTTATGTATACTTAACTGAATTTAATTTATTAAAAAAAGCCCTAAAGTTTTGTTTGATCGAAACTAACAACCTCATATATAGTGGTATGGTACACTGCCGAAAATTGGCAAAGATACCGTAACTGCTGAAAACTGTCGAGCCGATTCACATTGACATCAGAGAGAAGGACCAGAATCAATGTACATAATGCCTTGTCAAGTTCAGATTTCACAACATCGGATAGCGGATCGCTTAAATCAATTTCAGATCATAGAACTGTCCACAGTTCAATCAACTATAGAATCAGAAAAACCGCCAAAATCTAATCTTTGCTGTACTGAAAAATGTTAAAGCCTCCGCGAATATATCGGGCTGTAAAAGGTTTGAATATATTTCAACCGATCGCATAATAATATAAAACTGTCTGGTCTGTATAGTAGAATTTCCGTATTGACTTTTTCGCAAATTGTTTATTACTTGTTCGTTTCATTTATTTGAATCTCTTCGGCAAACTTCTTGAACTTTGCTTGATTTGTATTTTTATTAATAATAATATCAAGAAAAAACTTCCGTATGATGCTTCTTGTCAGGCGATCCTTATTGTTTGCAGAATCAGGTTAGTGTAATGTTGTCCAGTGGCGTGGAATCAAGTGATTCAAGACCTCAGAAGAGATGGAGAATTAAACTGAATATGGAAGTTTATTTTGATGATCCGATGATCAAGTTGATCTTGCTTTATACATAAAGCGACGGTACACCTACCGTCGCGTCGTCCACTTGTTCAAAGCAAACAAATTGTTTTTCCTAAAAACATTCACTTGTATGAAGGTAGTCTTCGAGATAGCAATTTATCTCAACTAATTTTCAGTACTTATTAGGAAAACTCAACTCAGAACAGACTTTTTGCCGTTTTTCATCAATAATTTTGCTACGAAAGCCACAATTTTTTATAAATACTTAAAAAATAACGATTTGAGAGTTCATCGTGCTTTGCTTGCCTTTCAGATCATGCCGATCTATATATAATATTTGATGCAACACCAAATGAAACAGTAAGCCACACTACGGCATATATATTATACATTTGGATTTGTTGTTAAAATTGTTATGTCCGTCAACCGATTGTACCCCTACGCGCAATCCTCGTTAGTCTACAAGAGACTTGTGTGAGCTAGGGAAGACGCAGCCCTCACCTTTCAACGTGTGATGCCATGCACGAATATTATTCAACGAAGAATTATCTCAGACTAATCTAATTGAAGTGTTTTCGAATCAAATTCAGATGATGACTTTATAGCTCCCTATTTTATCGAATGTTTTCACGATCTTATGGAGAAGATATTTCCACTAGTAAGAAAAAATTCAACAAGAATATACAGCTAGGAACTCTCCACAACAATGAATTCTGGTCACAGAGAAACACCCGGACGAGTTTAAAAACTTTCTATGATTTGAGCAAAAACTCAACATATTGAGGAGCTATAAAAACCACTACCACTACCAAGAGACTAGTCTTGGTCTCTGAAAGAAAATAATGAACATAAATCTAGTCAATATTAGGAAAAATCTGATGGAAAATATTATGGCATTTCAATTCGATTATTTATTTCGCATATGGTGGGTTTTCAGTTTTTATTCACTAAAAATCGTGAATACATTTTTCAAATTCTGTATTGCGGTTTTACAGTTTACAACAAAAAGGTGTATCTGTGTCACAATTTTCACTCGGGTTTGAAGTCCGTCGTTTTTAGGAATTTCTTCCTAACGTTTCGCTAGCGCGAGTGGCTGGCTTCTTCAGAGGCTTATACATCATGAATAATCTCTGATGACTGGAGATTCCGTCTGCAAAGATTGTATCTATTCTGATTTAGGTAGTCCTGTTCGTTAATTACCGCATCTGGAATTGGTACATTTTCGCTAACACTAATTGACCCCTTTCTACTTGTCGGCTTAATTTCGTTGATATCCTTTGTTCTTTCAGAATTACTTATTCTCGTATCTGGGTTGAGCATATTTTCGATAACATTAACTGTCACCTTTTTGCCTACTGTCTCAATGCCGTAGTTTTGTTTTGTTACTCTGGAATTTATAAGAATGGGATTCCATATTCAGTTGAGGTTAACAGCTTCTTCTTTTCTGTAGAAATTTTCCGTGTGTTTGTGGATCTCTATTTCCTCCCGTACAAGTCGGCTATGGTATCCCTGATTGGGGGCAAGGAGTTTTGCGTCCTCAAACAGAATATTGTGGTTTCCTTCACTGAGAGCGTGTTCTGCCACAGCTGACTTGTCCGTTTTGCCTAATCTGCAGTTTCTCTCATGTTCCTTCAGCCTTGTTCACATCGATCTTTTTGTGGTTCCAATGTATACCTTTCCGCAAGTGCATGTTATTCGATATACCCCCTCTGCAGATAGTGGGTCTCTTTTGTCTTTTGCCGACATAAGGCTTTGTTGTATTTTCTTGGTGGGTTTGAAGACCGTTTTTATGTTGTGTTGTCCCATGAGTTTTCCAATTCTGTCTGTGACCTTAGGAATATATGGAAGATATACACACGTGTAACTATTTGAGCCTCCTCCCTACTTTGTCTCGTGGAAATCCTTGGTTTTATGGCCCTGCTGATTTCGGGTACACTATATCTGTTCGATCTCAACGTTGTTTGGAGATGTTTCAGTTTACCCTGTAGATGCTCAGGTTCACATATTATCCGAGCACGTTCTGCTAGTGTGGAGATAATTCCTCGCTTCTGACTAGGACGGTGGTTTGAAAATGCATGCAGATACCTGTCCGTGTGCGTAGGTTATCGGAATACTTTGTGTGTCATTCTTGCACCACATTTTTCGATTAGTACATCTAGAAATGCTATCCGCTGTTCCTGTTCAGTCTCCATGGTGAACTTGATGCTGGGGTGTTGAGCATTCAGATGTTCTATGAAACGGTTCAGTGTGTCCCTTCCGTATCTCCAAATTACGAAGGTGTCATCCACGTAACGTAGCCACATAGTCGGTTTCAAATCAAAGGCATCAATTGCTTTCTCTTTAAACTGTTCCATAAAGAAGTTGGCTATCACTAGGCTGAGTGGACTTCCCATCGCCACGCCATCTACTTGCTCATAGCAGTTTCCATTCCATTGGAAGTAACTTCCCGTGAGACATGCCTTAAAGAGTCCGACGATGTCATTCGGAAACATGTTAGTTAGCTCTCTCAGAGAGTCTTCAAGTGGGACGTTGGTGAACAAGGACACCACATCGCAGCTGACCAGGATATCGCTTGGCTCCAACGTTATGCCTTTAATTTTCCCAACGAAGTCTGTTGAGTCCTTGACGTAGGACTTCGTTTTTCCCACATAAGGCTGGAGAAGCTGAATGTTTCGCCAAGTGATACAATGGCGAGCCTGGGGCACTGACTATTGGTCTCAGTCGTATGTTTTCTTTATGTTCCTTAGGAAGCCCATATAGCCTTGGCAGTTCTGAGTATGGTCCTCTGTACGGTTTCCGGCAATGAGGATGATTTTATGAGCTTATTAGTATTCCTCAACCTTGCTTGTGTTGGGTCCCTTTTTAGCTTGCGGTAGTGAGATGGGTCGAGAAGTTCTTCAATTTTGCTGTTGTTTTCTTCCGTTTTTAGAAGAACCGTGGCATTTTCCTTGTCCGCAGGTAAAATGATGATATCTTCATCTGCGTTCAATCTTTTTGAGGCTACAATCTCACACAATTAAAAAGCTTGAACGCAGATGAAGATATCATCCTTTCACCTTCGGACTAGGGAAATGCCCCAGTTCTTCTAAAAACGGAAGAATACAACAGCAAAATTGAAGAACTTCTCGACCCATCTCACTACCGCAAGCTAAAAAGGGACTCAACACAAGCAAGGTTGAGGAATACCAATAAGCTCATAAAATCTTCCTCATTGCCGGAAACCGTACACAGGACCATACTCAGACCTGAAACTGTTCCGTCAAGGCTATATGGGCTTCCTAAGGTACATAAAGAAAACATACCACTGAGACCAATAGTTAGTGCCCCAGGCTCGCCAACGTATCACCTGACGAAACATTTAACCTCGCTTCTCCAGCCATATGTAGAAAAAACGAAGTCCTACGTCAAGGACTCAACAGACTTCGTTGGGAAAATTGAAGGCATAACGTTGGAGCCAAGCGATATCCTGTCAGCTTCGATGTGGTGTCCTTGTTCACCAACGTCCCACTTGAAGACTCTCTGAGGGAGCTAACTAACATGTTTCCGAATGACATCGTCGGACTCTTTAAGGCATGTCTCACGGGAAGTTACTTCCAATGGAGTGGAAAATTCTATGAGCAAGTAGATTGCGTGGCGATGAGAAGTCCACTCAGCCCAGTGATAGCCAACTTCTTTATGTAGCATTTTGAAGAGAAAGCAATTGATGCCTTTGATTTAAAACAGACCATGTGGCTACGTTACGTGGATGACACCTTCGTAATTTGGAGACACGGAAGGGACACACTGATCCGTTTCCTAGAACATCTGAATGCTCAACACCCCAGCATCAAGTTCACCATGGAGACTGAACAGGAACAGCGGATAGCATTTCTAGACGTACTAATCGAAAGATGTGGCGCAAGACTGACACACAAAGTATTCCGAAAACCTACGCACACGGACAGGTATTTGCATGCTCTTTCAAACCACCATCCTAGTCAGAAGCGAGGAATTATTTCCACACTAGCAGAACGTGCTCGGAGAATATGTGAACCTGAGCATCTATAGGATGAACTAAAACATCTCCAAACAACGTTGAGATCGAACGGATATAGACAAAGTAGGGAGGAGGCTCAAATAGTTGCACGTGCGTATCTTCCATACATTCCTAAGGTCACAGATTGAATTGGAAAATTCTTGGGACAACACAACATAAAAACGGTCTCCAAACCCAACAAGAAAATACAACAAAGCCTCAGGTGGGCAAAAGACAAAAGAGACCCACTATCTGCAGCGAGGGTATATGGCATACTATGCACTTGCGGAAAGGTATACATTGAAACCACAAAAAGATCGATGGGAACAAGACTGAAGGAACATCAGAAGAACTGCAGATTAGGCCAAACGGACAAATCAGCAGTGGCAGAACACGCGCTCAGTGAAGGAAACCACAAGATTCTGTTTGAGGACGTAAAACTTCTTGCCCCCAACCAGGGATACCATAGCCGACTTGTACGGGAGGCAATAGAGATCCACAAACACACGAAAAATTTCAACAGAAAAGAAGAAGACCTCAACCTCAACCGAATATGGAATCCCATTCTTAGAAATTCCAGAGTAACAAAAGAAAACTACGACATTGAGACAGCAGGCAAATAGGTGTCAATTAATGTTATCGAAAATATGCTTAACCCAGATATGAGAATAAGTAATTCTGAAAGAACAAATGATATCAACGACATTGAGCCAACAGGTAGAAAGGGGTCAATTAGGGTTAGCGAGAATGTACCAAATCCAGATAGGATAATTAACGAACAGGACTACCTAAATCAGAATAAATACAATCTTCGCAGATGGAATCTCCAGTCATCTGAGATTATTCATCATGTATAAGCCTCTGAAGAAGCTAATCAGTCGCGCTAGCGAAACGCTAGGAAGAAATTCCAAAAAACGACGGCCTTCAAACCTGAGTGAAATTTGTGACACTGAACACTTCGGCCGCGAAAGCCTTAACCATTTTGTCAAAAAGCTGTATGTTGTTATGTCGCAGTTTTCTATACCTCCTACTATTGAAGATAGAAAAAAAAATTAAACAAAAGTTATTATGTTTGATTTGGAAAAATTTTCGAAATGTGTTTGATACTGCGTTGTTGTCACTTTCAGCTAAACTCAGCAAAAATTTTCTATATTAAATAAATCATCCTTTAAATGGATGCATATCAATTTGAATTTTGGGTGAAATATTCTATTAATATTCTATACCAATTTTGAAATGAGGACAGATGAAAAGTGAGATTTTGCAATTTTTGACAGCCTATTACCACAGCTTAATCAACTCACTCTGTATATGGGTTATATTTGAAAATACCACATTGAAGGTAAATAACATATTTATTAATTGAAAAAAAAAATAAATATTCAAATTTCTAGACGCATTTTGATCCTAGATCAAGATTGTCAAGAGTCGAGTCCAAGACTGAGCTAGTCTCGTCTTGAAACATCTAGACCTAGACCACATTTACTTTTTGAGAGCAAGACCCAGACTGCGAAGCCCTAGTTTTACAAGACCACCTCAATAACAAGTAGAAAAAGAAGCGCTCCATTTGGGTGAGAACATGGTTAACTAGAAGATGCGAGCTAGTTGCACTAGCAACCTTTTCAACAGAGTTAGACGAAGAGGACGTTACCTCTTAGAAAAATCTTCTAAGAATGTCAGTTGCAAAATTTGTGGAATCCATAATAAAAAAACATGAAACTGTGATAAGGAACCACATTCATTCCTATATACAGTTAATATGTGAAGATTTTGATGATAAATAAAGCCGCTTTGTTATTATTAATATCGTAAACTAATTACTTGGCATCAACTTTTGGCGTCCATAAAAGTGTCCTAGTGAGACATAGCCCTAGATGCTGAAAATAAATCAGAATCATGCTGGAGCTTCATTAATTTAGAAAAGAATCATTCTAAAAATACACGTGTTACACCAACATATAATGTATAGTCCGATTATTTCTTTTTTTTTTAAACGTAGTGGAAGTTATAATAAAATCTTTAACAGATGTGCCAGAAACAAAAGAAAATTCCTGCGCCCTTTTCTTGAATTTTCATGACGCTCATGGATACATTATCCGTTATCAGTTTTCCGGAAAGTTCCGCATTCTTCTGGTGAATGGAGACAGCGAATCATATTTTATGATACTTGTAATCGATTAAGTATATTGAAAAATGATGTAACAGAACAATAACGATGTCGATATGATGGACTGATATGAAAAATATGTTCCGGGGTTTTTCATAATATATTATGAATAAAATGAACGAATTCTGAAATGGATTGGAAATACGCAACTTGAATTATGGAATGAATTATTGAATGCAATGTCATACAAAACTCTATGAAATTTATTGATATTTCGTGGAAGTATGAGACATACGTGCATACGAGGGCGAGACCTACAATATGCCAGACCAAAAACGTTTCAAAACGCTGGTGCGGTCTGAAAATACAATAAATGCCTCATTAGATTCGTAATCACATCAAGAAAAATGAGCAGAAGTTCGACCCGCATATGAGCAATTGAAATAGTTGAATAAAATATAAAAAAGTATTTTCATGATCTCATAGAAAATATTTGTATTGAGCATAAACATACACATAAAAATTAAAATTGTTATATCTGTCAACCGATTGCACCTCTACGTGCAACCCTTGGAAGTATTCGAGAGACTTTTGTGCAGCCTGTGAGCAAAAACCCACTAGACATCAACATATTCAAGAGCTACAAAAACATTATGAGAAAGAAGCAGTTTATTTGTGCCAAAAATGACATGAGACAAGTATCTCTGGGATGCTGAAAATATATCAAAATCAAGCTGGCCCTTGAATAATTAAGAAAATAATCACTCTAAAATTGAATGAGCTACTCCAATAGATGACTTTTCGGACGTGGCTGAAGATATAATTGAATATTTACTGGATGTACCACCAATACATTGAGATACATAGATTTTTTCGCTACCTCTTCTCCCATTCTTACGCAGCCCTTAACAATATCCGACATTAGAGAAGCTATCTCATCTGTGGAGAACTTGACATGTCTAGATACCCATGACTTCAGTAGCAGAATTTCAAAGGCCATTATTAATACTGCTGAGAAGCAACTAATTGGCCTAATTGAAAAAAAAATGTGAAACGTAAACTAGATATTTTCAAATACTCCAAAATCATTTCGCTTTCCATGGAAGGAAATAGGTCTGAAACTGATGATTATCGACCTATTTATACCATCTGGGTATTTTTCTAATCAATCAAAATTATTTTGTAACAAAGGATGACGAGACAACGAATTTTTCATCAAAATGCACGAATCATCTTCAGAAAAAGTCGTCCGACAAATGCAACAAAAAGGTGGTAGTGCCAATAGTGCCGGGATTTGAACGAGATCGGAGATCGGATTATCTAATGCTTCTGACTGTGTCTTCCATGAAATCCTTTCGGAAATACTTAGCTACTACGGACTTAGAGGTTTCACTCCCACACTAATTGAATCCAATGAAAAAAAAAAAACGATTTGATGTAGTAACTTTCAACAATATATTGTCCCAAATTTCAGATACGATAGAATTTGTGCCATAAAAGGTTCCGGTCGGAGGCCCCTAAATATCTATCTTCCTACTCGTCCCCATGCAAAAGTGTCCTTGAAAGTAAATGACACAACATTAATTCGTCCTCATGATGAATAATATTCCCTAGAAATCGTATCTGAAGTAATTGAGAAGAAAGCTAACACGTATCTTACAAACTGATATTAATCGAAAACAAAACACATAATTCTGTAATTTCCATCAAGGAATCAGTTCCAGAAGAAAAAAAAATGTGAAGCTTCTTGACTTCATTCTGAACGAGATACTGAATTGGACTTCTCAGCCAACTCAACTTGAAATTGTCTAGCGATAACTTCGGCCTCGACTTCGGCATTGCTCGAATGGAGCTACTATGAGATCATATTATTATCATTGATTATTACAATGATAATGACCTCAACCTATATGCCTCTGGATGAAGGAACCTAGATCAGTCCTTGATGGTGGTGAAAGAGTACCTACACGTATGCTATCGTAAAAGAATTTGAGATCGACAAATGTGCCACGGTTCATCTCAAAAGAGGACGATGCAAGGAATACGGAAAAGACATTCAGCCCGTAGACGAAAGCATCTTACAACACCTGGATTTCGGAGTGATAGAGCAACACCACTGTCAAGAGGTAATCAAAGTAGAAAACTATCTTCGCGGTAAATATCAGCATAAACTCCGACAGATCTGGTTATCAGAAGGGTAGTGGAAAAACAAAGTTTCTGCAACTGACATGCTTATCATTCTGATCCAACTTTAGTTCATTGAACTGATAAAATGGACTCAAGAAAGGCTGCAACAACTCGACGGAAAAATCCTACATCATCTGGATGCAGGAGAGACGTAAACTTACCTAGGGGTGGAGCAACGCCGCTCCAAAGAGGTAATGACAGTAAAAACTTCTCTCTGCGGCAAGTATCAGCATACACGTCGACAGATCTCGTCATCAAAATTGTCGGGGAAGAGCGAAGTTGCTGAAACGAATATGTTTGCCAATCCGATCCTTCTTTACTCCATTGGAGTGATGCAATGTACACAGAAAGAGTTGCGACAAATTGACAGAAGTATCCTACATCATCTGGATGCCGGAAAGACGTTTACTTACCTAGGAGTGGAGCAACGATCCTCCGAAGACTCTATAACTTCCTCAGACAACTAGAAAGCCGTGGACTTTTGAGTTTGAAGTGCCTGCTGAACAGAATGGTACCGGATGGAACCTGTGAGGTCATCACGGGTTCAGATTTTCTTTTTCTGCATGGTCCGCGACCATGCATGAGCAGCGACAAGAGCATTTCTTTTTGAGGCAGCAACCCGTGCAGCCGATGGACTTGGTCTTGTATTAGACACTGAATAGGATATCAAACTCTTTCATCGAGTTAGAACCCGTTCAGCAAAAAGCTCACATCAAAGCTGCGGAAGCTCAGGTCATCCCACAGTAACATACGGATAAGCCAGTGCATGCGGTCTTTTTCAACATCGATGACTTTGGCTCATCCAAGAGTTGACCTTTGCCTCCCCCAGTTCAAGTGAGCTAAAGTCGGATGAGACACCGGTGTTACCTTATGCTTCAGGATATATTGAGTCCGTTGTGGAGAATAAGACGTTTCAAATCTATTGAAACTACTCGTTCTAACTAGTCGACCACCAAAGCGCAGCATTTAGTATATTTATAATATTTCTCATTAATCCATCTACATTCAAACTACCTTTTGGACAACTATTATGCAGCTTCTACTGAATCCGTCAACAAAAAAAAAAGTAATCGGAATCCTGTGTAACGCATTTTATAAGAATGTCCATGTTAGATAATGTCTATATAGGACGAAACTGCAGTAACGTTTGTTACAAATAGAAGTGGTATAAAAACATAGAAAGTTTCATTTCTCATTTATCATGATGATTTCCTACCACATAGTAACGGTTATATCCTTCAATTTATCATGTCATAAAGAATCTTACCTACTACTCTTTAAAACTTTCAAAATATTGACTCTTCCTTCAGTTCATATTGTAGTATATTTAAACAAATTCAATCTGAAATAATTTATTTTACAAAACAAAATGTCTCAATAACTTCAACACAATACTCTCATGTATATAACAATCACACTGGCCTATTTATATTCGACTTTCGCTTTACTGACTGTCCGCAACAACTCTACTGGCACTTTGAAAAGGTCCCGTGGCTCCTTTCGAGTTACCCCGTGTGACACTTTCTGTCCATTTGAGTATAAGAACATACATTTTTTGAACGTCATCGCATCCTCTGGTGGTCTGAGGGTGCGGACTTGGTCAAGGTTACCAGCGTAAGGGGCCAACCTGTTGAAATGAACGACCCTGGGTTTACCTTTGGGTGGCTATCCTCTTGACGATCTTGTACGGACCTTCCCATGAATTCCGTAATTTCGGTGACAGGCCCCGGCGACGCTTCGGGTTGTACAGCCAAACTAGGTCACTAACCTGAAATCCTCCAACATCGGCATTGATGTCATAAGTCGTTTTCATTCCATCGCTGGCACTCTGGTTGTTCAAACGGACTCGTTCGTGGATGTCCTCCATTCGCTGCAGGAGTTTGCTGATGTAGTCCTCTCCCGCGGTATCCTGTCCTGGTGGCGTCCCAAACTTTAGGTCAAAGGGAAGTCTCAGCTCACGGCCCATTATGTTATTAGCAGGGGTTTGGCTGGTCGACTCGTGTACTGCGGAATGGTAGGCCATCAGATACAAATGGATATACTGATCCCAGTCTCTTTGATGGTCAGAGACTACCTTGGACAAGTGGCGATTGATAGTTCTGTTCATCCGCTCAACCATTCCATCGGACTGTGGATGTAGAGCTGTGGTTCTCGTCTTGTGGATGTTCAGCAGTTGGCACATTTGTTGGAACAGGTTGGATTCGAAATTTCTGCATTGGTCTGAGTGCAGCTCCAAGGGGACACCGAATCGACATATCCACTCTTTCACCAAGATGGTGATGGATTCCTGCTTGGGCAGGGCATTGGCTTCGGCCCGCTTGCAAACTTTAGGTTAAAGGGAAGGGGTTTTGGCTGGTCGACTCGTGTACTGCGGAACGGTAGGCCATCAGAAACAAATGGATATACTGATCCCAGTCTCTTTGATGGTCAGAGACTACCTTGGACAAGTGGCGATTGAGAGTCCTGTTAATCTGCTCAACCATACCTGCTGCATCCTCTGGTATTTGCTCAGACGTGACTCTATAATATCATGCAAGGATGGATCAGGAAGGGCTGTCATTGTCTTGCCAATTAAAAAATGGGTCTGACGATAGAGGCGTCAGAGGTCTTGAGTTAATTATGCACTCAATCTGAGTGAGTACCGTGAGAAGGTCTTCATAAGTTAATTGCATACCACCGACAACTCGTTGCAAATGATATTTTATTTTTTTTACACCTGCTTCCCATAATCCACCAAAATTGGGAGATCTTGCAGGTATAAAATGCCAGAAAATGTTTTTCTTGGATAAAGCCTCCTTTATCGTGTCAGAGAAAGACCAAAGAAATGAATGGAATTCTTTCAATTGTGCATTAGCTCCTACGAATGTGGAACCATCATCTAAATAAAATTGACTTGGTTTTCCCCTTCGAGCTATAAAACGTTTCAATGTTGCAAGAAAAGCCTCTGTTGATAAATCAGTTACGAGATCGATATGTACTGCTTTAGTGGACATACAAATGAACAAACATATATAGGACTTAATAATTTTTGCTCCTCTCAATTTCCGATCTCTTATCAAAATAGGACCTGCGTAGTCTATACCAACATTAGAAAAAGGAAAATTTTGAGATACACGTACCTCTGGCAAGTTACCCATTAAATATTTTTCAGTGAGTGGTTTCGCTCTTAAACAAGTCACACAATTACTAGTTATCTTTCTAGCTGCATTACGCCCACAAAGTGGCCAATATCTTTCTCTCACAGAAAATAACAGTTGTTGAGGAACACAATGCAGAGGTCTTGTATGTTCATTGGATAAAATAAGATTAGTTAATGTATGTTTTGGGGATAAAATGATTGGATGCTTTTTATCATAATCATATTTTGAGTTTTTCAATCTGCCCCCAACAAGAAATGGATTCAAAGATAGAAGTCGACTTTTACTATCAATTGGTTTATTGCGAAATAGTTCATGACATTCTACCGGGAAACTTTGTTTCTGACTAATTCTAATCAATATGTTCATTGCATTTTTCAGTTCGCTTATTGCCAATGTCCCATTTTGGCGATTGTGCTTGGACTTTCTTGAATTGGAAATATAGCGTATACAATACGCTACAACCCTTTATAATTTAATCAGTGAGGTATAAGAACTGAAGATATCGAAATTTACATTGTTGGTGGAAAAAGTTAAAATAGTTCTTTTCTCAGGTAGCTCCTCAAATTTAAAATTTTCAGTTGATGAAGAATGCCATTGCCGATAACCATGGAGGTCCTTCCCACCAAAGGTTTGATTGAATGATTGCGTTGGCTTGCATACCTCGAGAAATTAAATCAGCAGGGTTATCTCCTGATTTTACATATTCCAATCACTTGGACTGGTTATTGTTTGGATTTCGCCCACCCTATTAGCTACAAAAGTTTTCCAACTCCTAGCAGGTGCCTTAATCCAACCCAATGTTATGGTGGAATCACACCAATAATATTTCCTTGAAATATTGAAATGCAAAGTATCGCAAACCTTTGTTACTAGTTGTGCGAGTAAAGTGGTGCCACAAAGTTCTAACCTCGGCAAAGAAATTTGTTTCAATGGTGCAACTCTAGATTTGGCACATATTAATCTAGAAATATAAGACCCTGTATCATTTTTTGATCGTATATAAATGCATGTGCCATAGACATATTCAGATGCATCGCAAAAACTGTGGATTTCAATAAAAATAGAATTGAATGATCGAATGAACCTTGGTAATTTTAAATTATTGATAACATGTATATCTTGTCTGAATTTTATCCATTGTGTATATAAATTTTGTGGAACAGCTTCGTCCCAGGTAAGACCAGCTTGCCATAATTGCTGCAGAATTAACTTAGCTTGTATATTTATAGGACCCAAAAGTCACAATGGATCAAATATCTGAGAAGTGACGGAAACATTGCTGATGGAATATTAAATAGTATCCGTACATGCATTCCATAACCTAATGTTTTATTATTCTCATTTCGACCTAATTGGATGACACTCGTATCGATATCATCGATTTCAAATTTATTGCTTATATCTCGTCTATTAGTCAGCCACTTTCGCAAATGAAAACCAGCTGAAGATAGAATAGAAGAAATATTTTTCTGAATTGTAATTATCTGATTGACTGAATCTGAACCAGTCAGGAGATCATCCATATAGAAATCGTTTTTAATCACCCATGCCGCATCATCGAATTGAATTTTATTATCTTTTGCCAATTGAAACAATGTTCTTACAGCCAGATATGGAGCTTAATCAGTACCATATGTAACTGTATTAAGTTCGAAGCATTTCAGCGGATCGGAAGGATTTTCCCTCCATAGAATTCGCTGTAATCTCCTCTGGTCTTTATGAATGAGTATTTCTCTGAACATTTTTGATATATCTGCATTGATCACAATTGAATGTTGTCGAAATCTAAGAAGAATTGAAAATAGATCTGATTGTATTGTAGGGCCATTGTATTGTATATCGTCGAGCGATACGCCACTGTTCGACTTGGCACTCGCGTCAAAAACAACCCTTACTTTAGTAGTCAAACTAGATTCTTTCACTATTGCATGGTGTGGAAGATAGTAAGAAGGATCACTAGAATCTTGTTCGTCAACTTGTGTCATGTGACCTAACTTCTCATACTCCCGCATGAAAGAAATATATTCCTCTTTTAATTGTTTATTTTCATCTAGTTTTCGTTCAATTGCTAAAAATCTATTTAATGTCATATTTCGTGAATCACCTAGGAGTCCTGTATCATCATGAATTGGCATTTTAACAATAAATCGACCATCTTGATCTCGGATAAAGTTATTCATGAAATGTGATTCACAAAATTTGTCAGAATCGGATAATATTTTTTCAGACTTATGGCATTCTTCTATTTGCCATAATTCTTTCTATTTGCCAGAATCATTCATAGACTTTTCATATTGCACATTCAAACAACTGATAGAATGATTGACTTGTGCAGGAATATTCAAATTTCCTGATACTATCCAACCGAACACGGTTTTTTGAAGAATAGGTTCACCGTTACCCAGTAGAATTTGAACGACACTAAGCAAATTACAAAAAATATTATCTCCCAGTAACATGTCAATTTTACCGGGTTTATTGAATTCGGAATCCGCCAATTGTATATTGGGAGGAATTTCCAAATTACGAATGTACGAATGGTAAATGATCAGTTATTTTTGGTAATATGAAACAAGAGAATCGAGAGTTGAATTGACTGGTACGGGAATTAATTTCAACTGATACTTTATTTTTAATATAGGCTAAAGATTGACTCACCTTTTAATAGCAATATTAGTTGGAATTCTTTTCAGATTCAATCTATGACATAGCTGCTCAGTTATGAAGGAACTCTGTTGAACATTGTCAAGAAGTACTCGTGCTAAATGAAATTTTCCTTTATTGTCTTTTATTTGAACACAAGCAGTGGAAAGCAACACTTGACTATCCACGAAATTGTTGAAAACATGAGAAGTCACTGTTGGATTCTCGATTGTATTTTGAATATGATTCAAAGAGTTTTCCTCATTCGATGGATTATTATTTTCATTATTCTCAATATGAATCAGCGAATTGTGTTTGCGATTGCATCTTTTACAATGAGCATATGTACAGTTGGATGCGAAATGTCCCGGTCTGAGACAATTGATACACAATTTCATATTTTTCAATTCTGTTATCATCGAGGATACAGGTAGTTTCAAAAATTCGTCACACGTATAGATCATGTGTTCCCCTTTACAGAAATAACATTTAGGTTTACTGATACTGACATGGGTGTGACCCTTTGATTGTAATTTCTTCGAAGAGTGACCAGCTTTTACTGAATCACTCAAATTAATCCAATTTTTCAAGACCTTCACATCTATGTTTCAGAAAGGTATTCATGTCATCCACAGATGGAACTGTACCTTTAAATTTGAATGATTCCCACTCTCTACGAGTGATTGTATCGAATTTACAAACAATTATATATATAATTATTATCCCACGTCTCAACTGATATTTGTAAACTTTTCAAAGATCGTAGATTTTTTGTAATATTATCATATAGTTTTCTCAAATCTGAATGGCATTCCCTTTGTATAACTGGAAATTCGAAAATAGCTTTAATATGATTGAAGATAATCAAGGACTTGTTCTCGAAACGATCACTCAGCAATTGCCAAGCAATTTGATAGTTTGTTGAAGATACTTCTAGAGATTGTATGACTTCACATGCCTCATTTTGTAGAGATGATTTCAGATAATGAAATTTCTCTATATCATTTAACGATTCGTTACTATGCACCAAAGCAGTAAAGGCATCTCGAAACTCAAGCCACTTGCCATATGAACCACAAAACGTTGGCAAACGAATGGGAGGATATTTTACCTTATTTAAATCTGATCGTTCTCCCGAATCATTTAAATTACCACTCAAACGTATACTATTCTGAGCAACAGTTTATTGAACTTCATTGGCAATAGCTGAATTCAATGGAGGCTGAATATTCGAAGAAGCAATGCTAGTATTGTTTACTTTATTTTCTTGGAAAGAAGTTGGAATTTGTTTAGCTTCACTTATAGATACATAATAGTTTGTTTCAAATTCTTCGCGAATCACTTCTTCATTTTGATTATTTTCTTCATTTAACTTGACCTCTATTTGTGATTGTAACTCATTGAATGAACCAAGAATCGGTTCAATGGTTTCTGATCTTTTTCCTAATTGTAAAATAATTTCTTCATTTAATTGTTCATTGTCAATTGTATTCAGGAATGTTCTGAATCGTGTTAAATAACCTTTGAATTGGCCTCTTTTTATTTTCATTTCGGAAATTTCCATTTTGAAAATATTGAAACAATTTTGAATCTCAAAAATTGAATGCGTCTCCTGGACTATAGTTGCAAACAACTATGAAATATCAATGTCAATGAAAGTGTCAATTGAAACGAGATGGTCAGAAATATTGCAAATAACTACAACCTGATGGTACTACTCTTTAGAACTTTCAGATATGGAAATAGAACTGACTCACGTAACCTCTTGACTTCGGTACTCGGTCTCTGAATTTCTTCTCAATGCTGGACTCTTCAATAGATGTCCGTACGATGGAGGACCATGTTGATTCTTAATATTGACTAAAGCGGACTGTTAGCTTCTTTTTCAGTAAATTTAGCAATTAATTGAGTGAAGATATGGATTTTCTTTTCTATTTATTTTTTTTTGTCAAAATCTCATGTTTTCATGACGACCACACAAATAGTCCAATATACAGATGAAAATTCTAATACACTACTTAACACCACTCTTTCACCAAGACATCCGCGACGGTGATGGCTTTCTGGTTGGGCAGGGCATAGGCTTCGGCCCACTTGCTGAAATAGTCCATTGCCACAAGGATGTATTTATTTCCGTGACCTGATGCGAGGAACGGGCCGTCGATGTCAATGGCGATTCTCTCGAATGGACTACCTACGTTTTACTGACGCGTCCGAGGTCCATTGCAGGCAGCGCAAACAGCACACTTTCTGCACCAGTCATTGACATCAACTTGACAATTGACCCATTAAAACCGTTGCCCTACTTTCTGCAGGGTTTCCGTCACACCCAGATGTCCTCTAGCAACTCCATCAAGGATCTCTCGGAGTACTCCATGCCTTCTGTTCTTGGGTACCACTATCTGACGTCTGTCCTCCCCACCATCTTCGGTCTTCAATACACGTTTCAGGACCCCATTTTCCAGGGTAAGGGAATTCCATTGGGCCCAGTAGGATTTGACTGCTGGGGAATATGTTGCGATTTCCTGCCATGTCGGTCTTTGATTACTTTTTTTCTAACCGGTGACTAAACCAAGATCTGGATCTTTTTCTTGATCTTTCTGGACTTCGTAGTCATTCCAGTTATTGTCAACTGCCGTGGTTCTACAAATAGCTGCTTTCTTCTCTTGCTCGTTCTCTTGCTTGTCGGCAGTGTGAGCCGTCGTCTGTGCATGGTCTCCTTGACAGGGCATCTGCGTTCTTGTGGCCACTTCCTGCTCGATGTTCGATCTTGAAGTCGAATTCTTGGAGTCTTTCGATCCAACGTGCTACATGGCCCTCGGAGTTTTTGAACTGTAGAAGCCATTTAAGGGCTGCGTGGTCGGTCCTCAACAGGAATCTTCTTCCAAACACGTATTTGTAAAAGTGTTCTACTCCCTTGACAATAGCCAACAGTTCTCGTCTGGTGACACAGTAGTTACGCTCTGGTTTACTGAGAGTTTTACTGAAGTATCCGATGACCTTCTCTTGCCCATCCTGGATCTGGGACAAGACAGCTCCACGTTGCTGGCGTCCGTGTCCAAAATGAATTTTCCACTCGGAAGGGGATAATTTAGAATTGGTGCGTTGATCAATGCCCCCTTCAGCTTCCTAAACGAGTCTTGGCATTTTTCGGACCATTGGAACTTTGTTTGACCTTCCGTGAGCCTGGTCAGTGGTTTAGCGATATTGGCGAACCCCAGCACATATCGGCGGTAGTATGTGCACAAACCAAGAAAACTACGTAGTTGGTGTATGTCTTTCGGAATAGGCCACTCCTTTACTGCTTTGATCTTCTCGTCATCCACTGCTACTCCGTGCCCAGAGACAACATGGCCAAGTTAACGTACTTCTTTTTGGAACAGGTGGCATTTCAATTCAGAATTTCTCAGTCGCAAGAATACCTCCTCCAGGTTTTTAACGTGGTCTTTGAACGATTTGCCAACTTCAATAATGTCATCGAGATATACCAGATACGTCCTCCATGAAAGTCCTTTCAGAACCGTCTCCATTAATCTCTTAAATGTGGCTGGAGCATTACGAAGCCCGAATGGCATAACGGTGAAATGCCACAGTCCTGAGCCGATGGTGAAGGCCGTCTTGTCCCTATCTCCTGGAGCCAGTTCCACCTGCCAATATCCACTCTTCAGATCAAGGGTCGAGGAGAAAATCGTGGAGCCGGCCAACGTGTCCAGGGTGTCAGCTATTCTCGGAAGAGCGTAACTGTCCTTCTTCGTTACGTTGTTCAGTTGATGATAGTCTACGCAAAAGCGTGTTGATCCATCTTTCTCCTTTACCAGCACTACTGGAGAGGACCATGGACTGTCGGATGGTTCAATGACTCCATCTTTCCCCATATCACTGACTATTTTGTCAGCCTCTTTCTTCTTGGCAAGAGGAAGTCTTCTAGCTGATTGTCGGATTGGTCGGGCATCCCCAGTATCAATTTTATGTTGAACTACATTCGATCGACCCCCTTTTCCATGTGCGGTATCGAAGATGTCTTGGTACTTCTTGACTGTGATTCTCTCAATCTGTGCTGTTGAGCTGGTTCAATGCCCTTGGAAGAGATGGTGACCAATATTTCCAGTTCCGCTGTCAGGTTGTTGTCTTGACTAACAACACGGTGTACACTCCTGATCACAGAGGAAATTGACGAGCAGTGCTCCAAAACAGTTCCTTCCTTCAAGGTCACTGGGTAATAATTGACATTTATCACCCTTAGGGCCGCTTTTATAGGTTACTGTTAAATTTTCGAGTTAACTCACATCGGTTAACCATACAGTTAACTCTACCTGCGGAAACTTTTGATTTTATACGTCCATGTCATCTTGTTGTCATCTGTCAGCTGTGTGCTGTGTGAGTGTGACTGATGAGGATAAATTTTTCTTTGTGGTTATGATGAAATACTTAGCGTGTTGTAATCTGTAGTCAATATTAGATATTACCATTTATTGTTTTAAAATACCTATGCCGGAAATGGAGAACGGCAAAAACCGCCGATCATTCAACTTCACACAACCAGAGGTAGAAACTCTTATTTCTCTTGTGAAAAAGTACAAGAATTTAATCGAGAATAAAGAATCCGATGCTATTTCCTGGCAAGAAAAAAATGTGGCATGGGACAATTTACGTAATGATTTCAATGAAATGGGCTTCAATATCAGAACAACTAAACAATTGCGAGAAAAGTGGATCAATATTAAGAAAGAGAGTAAGAAGAAGTTTGCAGCTGAGAGAAATGAAATTTACAAGACTGGAGGTGGTACTAAGACAGAAGTAATTATCACGCAAATAGATGAAAAAGTGAAAGAAGTCATAGGAGCGGCTGCTACTGGCTTAGATAATTATGGCGATGGTGATGGAATTTTATATCAAGACAAACATTCTGAGTCTATTGAGCAGTTAGAGTCAGCTACGGATGAGCCCGTGACTGATGGTAAGTACATAGTAAATAAATGAAAGTGGTAATTTTTATACCTATGTCAAATTTTCAGTTGGTAAAGAGAACTCTCATTGTGCCTGGGGCAAATGGAACCCAAAAATATTGAAACGTCCCCTTTCTGAAAAGCTACATGTGAAAGGGAACTCAAGAATTTTGACAGAATTTGGCCCGAATTGGAAGCCCTCAGAGAAAGAGGCAACAGTGACGAATGCAAATCAATTACTATCACCCAATATAAGTTGTGTGAACACTGCAAATTCCAAAACTGTAGTTTTGAAATTAGTCAACCCTAACAGAGTCAAGGCCACTCATATAAACCCAATTGGTAAGTATCAATATTTACCATGATCGATTGGCATCGTCTATTTATAATATTTATTTATTTTAGAAAAGAATATAACTGAACCTTCCTGCTCATCCAGGTTTGTTTCTGAAGACTCTAAATTTGAAGGACACAAAGAAACAATACCACTCAAAAGAAGTCGAGAGGTTTACCAGGGGGACACACCAAAATCTAAGTGTCTGAACCCACGTACCAGTATTAATTATAAGAAAAAAAGTCAGTTAACGGCTGACTGCAGAATAAAAATTAATACTTTGTCGGAAGCTAAATTAGAGCTCATTCAAGTTCAGAAAGAATGTTTATTGAAAGAAAAACTCATGAAAGAAGAAGAACATGAATTGTCTATGATGCAGTCAAAGGCCGAACATGATATCAAAATGAAGAAACATATTCTAGAGCTCCAAATATTACAAAGGCAATTGGACAGTGAATAAACAGGATATCATAAAAACAAAAATTTGTCATGAATCATTATACTTTAATGTGTATATTATTTCATTATTATAGATTTTGAAAATAATTTCGAATCAATGCCTGTATTTCTAATTCACCACCCACATTCACATTTTGTTGTCCATACTGGTTGAAATCAGCATTATCTATATGTAAATTAATTTCAGCAGGTTCTTCATCATTCATATCAATGGCTATATTGTGCAAAACTGCAGTCGCCACTATTACTGCCATTGTTGTTTGTAATTTCAATCTCATTATTAATTTTAATACTGGAAACCTCCTTTTCCATACCCCATATTGTCTTTCAACAATGTTTCTGGTTCTGATTTGAGATTCATTGTATAGTATTTCTGCTTCAGTTTGGGGGTTATTCAGTGGAATCATGGTATATTTTGTTAAAGTGTACCCCTTATCAGCTACAATACAACTGTTGCCATTATGCCCTTGTTCTAATTTAGCTTTGATCCTCGAGTTATCAAAAATTGTCGAATCTCTTATTTTCATTCTTCCATCAGAGATTGTTTGTACATTTAATGAGAAATAACCTTTTCTGTTCCTGAATAGCTCTGCATTTTCTCTCCCTACAATACAAAATAAGTTGGGCACTGGCAATCAGAAGGTACGAAGGTGTAGAAAGGCCAGTTATTCCGACTTAGTAAGTTGGAATTCTAAGATACCGAGTAAGTCGGAATTATAAAAAATACATATTGTGGCCCTTCTACGCCTTCGTAAAAAGGAAACTATTCATTTATTATTTTGCAATGTCTTGTACTGAAAAAACTCTTTGTTTGACATACCAGGTGATTGAATTTGAACATGTGTACAGTCAATTGCACCAATACAATTGGGAAATCGTGCAAACTGGTACATATGTAATTTAGCTTCTTCTATTTGTTGTTGCGAAGATGGCATTTGAATGTAAATGGGAGCTAATGATACAATTGCCCTTGTAACTTCTTGTACTACTTTACAGGTTGTGGATTGATGGATTCCCCCAAAGTCACCTGCAGTGATTAGAAAATTACCTGTGGCATAAAACCTCAATGCCACTAGTAACTGTGTTAATGGAGTCAGAGCATGATTTCTAAAAGTAGAATATAAATTTTGATTAGTATGGAAAATCTGTTGGCCTCCGTGAATGGTTCTCTAAGATATCTAGTAGTTGCCTAACAGAATATTTACTAATACGAAATCTGTTCAGGAATTCCTCATCTGACCATAGGTGTATATATTCAGGCCTTTCTCTGAATATTATATTTCGACGGGGTGCCTCAACAATTTCAATGATATCATCCTCGTCATCTGTAATCATCTCCTGAAATATATCTTGAATGTCCTCATACATTTCATCAGAATCGTAAACAGAATTGAAAATATGGAAAATTATAACCTCGCAATAATACGCAATGCTTTCAAAATTCAAATCAAATGTCAAATCTTCAAGTTATCTGGCACCTCATCCACCTAGTAAGTTAACGTATAAAATTTCGGGTTAACATCCACCCATAAAACGCAACCTTAGGTTAAAGTAGAAGTTAACTCAAGGTCACAGATAACTGCAACCTATAAAAGCGGCCCTTACTGGCACAAATTTATCAGCACGCAACAAAGTCTTGCGTAGTGCAATCCCTCATCCAATTTTCTCATCATGAAGCTTGGGCTCGAACATCACCACAGTAGATAAGCTATGCCGATCCTACCACCAGCATAGGAAAAACAGTGTGTTAGAGAGAGAGCGAATCCGAGCTTGTGTGTGTGTGTGAGAGAGAAAGAGCGTGTGTGACGTGGTTGAGGACTTCTCAGTCGAGAGCGTCAAATTTCAATTCGTCATCCGCCATCTTGCATCGTACCACGGAACACCTCCTACCACAGAACACCATCATGTCACTCTTGCATGGGCGCGCGAATTCAAATTTCATCGCGTGTGTGACGAGAGCGTATTTTGATGAATAAAAAAAGACCTCGGCCGTGGGGATCGATCTGACTACCTCCAGATGATGGAGCGGACATTGAACACACTCGGCTACGGACCTCGCTGTAAATGTATATGAAAATGTTGGCTATACGGCTGATGTGCCATGATTTTGTTGTTGGTTTGTCAACGTCCTGTATACAGCAGACATAAAAAAATATACACACACACACAGTGTAGTTGAAGGTGTAGGAGAAAAATACATCAGTAAGGATATGGTTCATTTGCGGTGTGTCGCATTGTCATTGGGGGATGCCTACATGGGGGAGTGCAAAATGGGGTAGTGCAAAATGGGCCATTTGTAAACATGTAGTGGTGGGGTTGTAGGATGTTTTTGCAACAGCCAGCAGCTGAAATAATTAGTGACACTATGACATTTGACGAGTATAGACGTAAGCTTGAAGAATTTTGTAAACGTGTGCAAGAATTGAAAAAAGCCATTGAAATTTACGAGGATACCAAAAACACTTTGAGTCTACTGAGTAATTTAAGTATTTGTGATAGCGTATTCGAACGTAATAAACCACAAACACAGTATCCTCTACATAGCATACACCTCAACCAAAATGCCGTTGTTAACCACACATTTCATTCTTCTGACTGCAATCGTCGATAATGTATTGTACGTTAACTCACCAAATGGAGTGAAAGATATAGCAATATGTTTTCCCAAGGAGGAATTGAAGGAATGTAATCGAACCGAGTGGAAGATGATGCGATTCACCAAAGTGAATGAAGGAAAGATACCGTTATTCGAGGTGGATTTACCGAAAAATGAATCTCTCAAATATAAATTAAAACTCATATTCGAAGACCGTACAGAAAGAGATACTGAACATTGGGAAAATATTGCAGCAACCGTGAAAAGGCCAACAGAACATCTGAAAGAAGTGGAAAATGAATTGTGTAGAATTATCTTTATAGTGTGCATAATTTTAACATTTATTTCGATATTATTATTGAAAACCATAATTAATAGCAAATATTTGTGGAATACTTGCTCCAAATAAAATAAATTCAAATGAATAATCTGTATTTCATTTTCGAGGTAAATAATATCCAAAGTAGATATCCACTCAAAAACAAGTTGGTAATAACAGCGGTGATCTCACGGTCACAGTCCATTGATTTTGGAGGAACGCATTAGCATAGGAATAACTGATTAAAAAAAAATACTGATTAGCATATATTTGAATTACAGACGTTCAATCAAAACAAGTTGAACTCGAAGCCACGGGCGGTCGAAAGCGTTAGTTGAGAAACATAAAAATACTGATTAGTATATATTTGAATAACAGGCGTTCATATAAACAAGTTAACCTCGGAGTCACGGCCAGCGATAGCGGCTAGTTGAGAAATAGCAGATTATTATCATGAAACCGACTCGTGTTATGGAAATCACGCAACCTCGAAAACAACTTTTGTACGCCGCATTCTGCGAAAGGTCATCGGATTTCGTTCGCTTAAATACCGCGCTGCACAGAGAACGACCACTTCATTTTTGCTAGTGCTAGCAGAAGCATAAAGTAAAATATTCATTAGTGTACCAACTTCGTTTGAAAGGTAAGTGTTTCGAATTATTTTTTCTTCTATTGTTTCACCGGCGCTTATTTTTTCTTTGTGTGTTGTTCATTTATAGTATTCGTTACCGACCGATGTTTCACCTACAACGTGAGCTTTTAGTAGATACCTGACAGAAAAATAACTGCTTTTGACTAATATCACGACGACAACTGATTTATATTGAACAGATACGTGTGCAAGCAATTGCAAGTGCTCTCTGTAACCAATTAATGGAATTTTATTTTATTCTAATTTTTCTATAATTTTTTCTATTCTTTCTTTTTACTTCAATATACACTGACAACGTAGACTTATGACAAACAACTCTTGCTTCCTTAGCAAATACCATGACGAGTCTTGAATTACATCTAACAGATACTTGTGCAATAATCCTCATTGTAGAGGACTGAATTGTGTTTTTCATTATAATTTCCGGTTCAAATTTCTTTGACTAAAAGTTAATTATGATTGTTTTCGTTGACTTCAAGTTTTTTGAAAGTATAATGTTATTTCCAAATCAGTCAAAAAATGTTTTGTTTTTCAAATTAATAAAATGTGGTTAACTGCTTTTGACTAATACCACGACGACAACTGATTTATATTGAACAGATACGTGTGCAAGCAATTGCAAGTGCTCTCTGTAACCAATTAATGGAATTTTATTTTATTCTAGTTTTTCTATAATTTTTTCTATTCTTTCTTTTTACTTCAATATACACTGACAACGTAAACTTATGACAAACAACTCTTATTTCCTTAGCAAATACCATAACGAGTCTTGAATTACATCTAACGGATACTTGTGCAATGATCCTCATTGCAGAGGACTAAATTGTGTTTTTCATTATAATTTCCGGTTCAAATTTCTTTGACTAAAAGTTATGATTGTTTTCGTTGGCTTCGAGTTTTTTGAAAGTATAATGTTATTTCCAAATCAGTCAAAAAATGTTTTGTTCTTCAAATTAATAAAATGTGGTACATTTTTGCGTATTCTCGAATAAAACAAAAAACTTTAAAAAATTTATTTTTTGCTGTTTCAGATGGATTTGAAAAAATTGAACCAAGCATCTCTGGTAGAAAGGAAACCCATAATCAAGTTGGCTGATCTTCCAGTGGGGGCGCCACAATCAATTAACTTAGCAAAAATTGTTAAAAGCAAGTTTGGGGACGTCATACTTCTAGACTTGGTGGAAAAGGTGACATTCCTGCCGCAGCGTGTAACGGAGGAGTATAGTTCTCATCTGACGGAATTTTCATCAGGGAAATATTCCATAATATTCCGAGGGGTAATCGACATAGGCAAGACGAATCCAGCGGCATCGTTTGAAATTATTCAAAATTAATTCATAAACATAGGAGAGAGAGAGAGGGTAAATATTTTTTTTATTAATTGTTTTTCAAAATGATTGATATCGCAAAAAAATCTGATAATCTACTGACATTCATTAAAAAGAATAAAAAAAATTTATTCGATAATTTCACAAGTAGAGATGAGGAAGTTTGGCTAAATCGTTTGAGGAAATACATAAGGTTGGGCAACAAAGAAATCCGGAAAAATAATTTGCCCATAGGTGTGTTGACGAAGCTTCAAACAAACATTGGTCATTTTAAACATTTTCAAAAAATCATTCAAAATAGACATCGTGGTGGGAGTCTCTTACCAAAATTGAGAGATAGAGTTAAATGGGAAGATGTTGTTTCATGTTTTTCAAGTAGAGTCAAAACAGGCATTATTTTAAATTTGATTCATAAGGACTTAAGGCAATTTTTTGCTGATGCTTTGATTTTATTTAGAAATAAAATTAAAAAAATATTGTTAAAATTTCTGATAATCAAAGTTAATATTAAATTTTGTGGAGAATTTGTAAAGAAATCAGATGATTTATTTTGGATTCAAAATACTTCAATACTAAAAATGTCATTATAGATGCATCAACAGATTTACAACGTTGGTTTTGTGATAACGTGTGTGATCAAATTTTCAACAAATTGGGTGATTTTTCAGAACGTGATTCAGAGTGGGGGTTGCATGAAATCATATCAATGGAGGTAAACGTAAACAAATTTGAATTGGGGAACGGGTCTTCGTTCATTAGACTATCTGATCAGATTTCAAGAAAGCATGCATGTATAAATGTAAAGAACACTGACTCAGCATGTTTTTATTGGAGTGTTGTGAGCGCTCTTTATCCTGTAAAATTTCATGCAGAGCGCACTGGTTCGTATCCATATTACAGTACTGTCCTACACACAGAGGATCTTGATACACCTATGTCTCTACACCGAATTTCCAAATTCGAAAAAGCTGATGATATTTCTGTGAACGTTTACACATTGGAACTAAACGTAGTTAAAGGAAAAACATTTTACATAGTGGTACCAGCACGATTAACCAAGAGTAAACAGGAACGTCATGTCAATCTATTATTAATACAAAATGAATATTTTCCAAAATTGAATGATTATGAAGCTCCTCCAGTTGATGAAACTGATTCTGATATCAAATACCATTACTGCTGGATCAAAGATATGTCTAAATTATTGTCATCCCAAGTTAATAAACATAAACATAAAATATATTTTTGCGATAGATGTCTCAATTATTTTTGTTCTGAACAAAACTTGAAAGATCATGAGGAGCTTTGTTACCAATTGAATCAAGGCAAAATTTCATTTCCAAAATATGATCATATAGAATTCAAAAATTTCACTTACAAACAAACGACTCCGTTCGTCATTTATGCGGACTTTGAATGTCAATTGGAAAATGTTAATGATATAGTATCATCCAAAACAGAAAAGTATCAAAAACATGTGGCTTATAGTGGTGGATATTATGTAAAATGTGACTTCGATGATTCGTTATCGTTTTTTAATAGTCATTGTGGTAGTGATTGCATGGATTGGTTTGCGAATGAAATGTCGAGGACAGCTGTAATCATTCAATCAAAAATTAAGACGATCGTGCCGATGGTTGAGAAACCAAATACATGTGGGGCAACTATTTGTCACATTTGTGAAAAACCTTTTTCATCCAATGACATCATCGTTCGTGACCACAACCATTTCACCGGAGAGTACCGAGGTCTTTCGCACCAATCTTGCAATCTCAATTTTCGAAAATTGTTTGTAGTGCCCATTGTTTTCCATAATCTCTCAGGTTACGACAGTCATTAAATGATAAGTGATTTGAGTAAGAGGGGACTTATGAGCATACTTCCAACAAACAAGGAAAAATACATTTCTTTCACACTGTACGATGAAGGTACAGATATAAAATTTCGATTCATTAACTCTTTTCGATTCATGGGAGCATCTTTGGATGAATTATCATCAATTTTACATCAAAATGATATGAAAATATTGAGAACAGAATTCAATCACTTGAATGATGAAAAATTCACGCTGTTGACCTAGAAGGGGTATTTCCTTACGATCATATTGATTGTATGGAAAAGTTAAATGAAACATCATTACCCCCAAAAAAATGTTTCTATAATAAATTGAACGATGCTCACATTACCGACGAAAAGTATGCTCATGCTCAGAATGTTTGGGAGATTTTCAAAATTTCCGACTTGGGGTCATATTCGGACCTATATTTGAAAACAGATGTATTGTTGCTAGCTGATGTATTTGAAAATTTTCGGAAAAAATGTCTAGCAACCTATGGGTTGGACCCATCTTGGTATTACACAATGCCGGGTTACACGTGGGATGCTATGCTGAAGTATACCAAATGTGCTTTAGAATTGTTGAATGATGTTGATAAAATCATGTTTATTGAAAATGCAATACGCGGAGGAATATCAGTTTGTAGTAGTGGAAACTCGGAGGCCAACAACAAGTATATGCCTGAATATGACCCCAAAAATCCATCGAAATATCTCATGTATTTGGATGTCAATAATTTGTATGGGTTGCTATGTCGGAATGTTTACCTTATGGGGGATTTTCATGGGTGGAAAATATGGAAAATTTTGATGTGATGTCTATCGTGGACGATGCTGCGGAAGGTTACATTCTGCAAGTGGACTTGGAGTATCCGCGCGACTTACACAATCAACATAAAGATTTTCCATTTTCTGCTGAATACCGCGTACCACCCGGCTCAAAACTATCAAAATTGATGACAACGCTTTATGATAAAAATAAATATACCTTACATTACAGAAATTTAAAACAATGTTTGGCAAACGGTTTAAAATTGAAAAAAAAATCACAAAATTCTAAGATTCAAACAAGCAGCATGGCTGCGACCCTACATCGAGTTGAATACACGTCTGAGGACTGCAGCTACAAATGCCTTTGAGAAAAATCTCTATAAATTAGCCAACAACGCCGTTTTCGGGAAAACAATGGAAAACATACGGAAACACCGGGTGGTAAAACTTGTAAGAAAGTGGGGGGGTCGTTACGGAGCTAAACATTTGATGAATTGTCCCAAATTTCGCAGTCGTACTATTTTCGATGAGAACTTGATGGCTATCGAATTACAAAAAAGCGAAATAATCTTCAATAAACCTCTGTATGTAGGAATGGCTATTCTAGATCTATCAAAACTATGTATGTATGATTTCCACTATGCATATATGATTCCAAAATTGACTATTGAAAACTGTAAATTATTATATATGGATACTGACAGCTTCATTTATGAACTAAAATGTGGAGATGCATATGAAGAAGTAATAAAGGCGGATCTCTCCAAATTTGATACTTCTGATTATGCTTCAGACAATGTATATAAGATGCCCCAGGTTAATAAAAAAAAGTTGGGTGTAATGAAGGACGAAGCGAATGGCAAAATAATGACCCATTTTGTTGGCTTACGCTCAAAAATGTATACGTATAAGGTGCAGGGGGGTAAAGTTGTAAAAAAATCCAAGGGGGTGAAATATAATGTTGTGAAAAACAAAATCGTTTTTGAAGATTATTTGGATTGTTTGAGGAATTTTAAGGAAAAAACAACAACCCAACGTTGTATTCGGTCATATGCTCACAAAGTTTTCAGTATTGAACAATCAAAAATTGCACATGATGATAAGCGTTATTTAATTCCCGGTTCTTTTGATACATTACCGTGGGGCCATCATACTTTAGAAGGGTAATTGGGTTTTCTTTACAATTTTTCAGATGAGATCATTGCGAGAACCAAGCATAAAAACGATATGCGAAAACGTCTATTGTGCAGCTGAGTTTCTCGAAGCTTCGCCACTACCTTGGGTGTTAATAAAGGAAATAATGAAAAAATACGCAGATTTCAAGTGGCATTATTTGTGTCATGTAGCCAAAAATGATCATCTCTGTAGTTTGAAGGGTATTGAATTCGTACATTGTGATAAGGATATAAAATCTTCATTAAAAAATGCAATATTAACCCAAAACGATTGGGGTTATGTTTTTGAAGACGACGATCGGTATTGCGTATGGGTAAATTACTACAGGATCGACAAATTTCGCTTGTGTGTTTGTTATCCATGTTTTTATAAAATCAAACGTACTCATAGAAAATTGCAAAAAAGTTTGATTGTCATCAATGATCATTATCATGATGTTTATCCAAGTGAAGATATCATTGAAAATTTATATCAAAACATGCATTTTTGGTGCTACAGCTGTTTTTCTCAAGTGCTATTTGAAATTAAAGATCATGAATCTTGCGACAGGTCCCTTCATTCGCCTCCTAGAAAACGTCGTTTCAGAGATGATGACAGCGATATCGATCATTTTGACGAATATTAACAAAAAAAAAAAATTTTCTCTTCCTATCTCTCCCCCTGGACAACACAATTGTATATGTTTTTTTTTATTTAATAAATGATTATGTATAAACCTGTTTTGTTTTCTTTATTCATAAATAAAACAAAGGAAAACTCATTTTTCATTTATTTTCAAAACTTTGAACAAATCATTTTTAAAATAATTTATATATTCTCTAAGAGCATTCGAATATATACTAGAGTCTGATGGTATAATTTCAAAACAAATGTTCTTAATTTCTTCAAACGTTAAATTTGTTCTGTCACTATTGAATTGGGTTTTGATAAGATGCAAAAAGTTTTTGTAGTATACACAAAAGTTCAAATTATCCAAAATTTCAATGCGATGTGACAACACTGCTTTATGTAACTTCAGAATGGCATCAATGTCTTTTTCGAGGAAGTCCAAGTTGGTGTCTCCTCTGGTAATGGTGATTTGCTTTACATCGCTTTCGATGAATTGTATCACATAAACAAAGTCTCCGCAAGCCGTTTTAATGGAATCATACTCATCGGGATATTCAATTGCTGCTTCGAAGAAATTCATTATTATAGAATGTAGAATTTCAATGAGGGTACTCCATTCGATTGCACCGAATGGTATGCTTCTATAAGAATATGTTTGCTTCAAAGTGATGCATGGACTGAAGCATCTGGCTGGACTCAGCCCACAACGAATTTCGTAAGTATCTATAGGATGGGCCATCAGTAGAAGTTGGTGTTGTTCTTCACGTGCAGCCAATTCATACCTTTGGAGCGCTCGATTAAGTTCATCATTTCGGTTTTCGAGGGTGAGCGAATAGTAATCAGGGCCATCATTCATATCAATTTCAAACGCGGTAGAATCTTGACTGCTACCATAACCACTATCACTGTCGGTGTACATGCTCACACTCAGGTTGTAACAAGTAAAACTGATTTCAAAATACTTATACCATTATATATATATATAGAAGTTGGTGGGGCGAAAATTGGAAAAATGTTAAAAAGACCCTCCACATCTTTGGCTGATGTACGTATTTCTCATAAGATTCTATACAAAATCAACGTTTTCTATCCAACTGTTGTGCTTGCTATCCATTCCAAGCCATTTGACATACATTTTGTTTCCTTTTTTTTTCAATACTTTTTCCACAAGATAGATGTCAGGATTCACAGTTTTTTGTAACTCCTCTGCGTAGAAGGCTCCTTTGATTGGCACATTATGTATGTCTTCCAGCATAATGGTAGCAGGATTGGTGATGTTAATTTTGATAATTTTGAATAATTCAGTCGTCCAATTGGGTGTATAACCTTTTTCAAAAACGTGTTTCGTTTTACTGATGCGCACAACATCACCGACTTTGAACTTTCTCGGTCCAGCTATTTTCAGGTGGTTGTATGATGATTTAAGAATTTGTTTTTCGTTGGTTTTATTGATTTCTGAAGGTTTTACACCCGTCTTTGAGTGCCGCGTATCATTGTAGGACTTTGTGATTTCAGGCAATATATTCAACCATTTGTAGGTGCCATTTAAACTAAAATATTTCTAGAGCCTTTCTTTCAACGTTCTTATGACTCGTTCAGCCATGGCAGCCTTCATGATGCTGTATGTGTTATAGTGATTTATTCCATGTTTTTTCATCAAACTCTGGAATTTACTGTTGTAGAATTCTGTTCCCTGATCACTCTGTAGATTTTTCGGACAACGTTTCGTATGTGCCAAAATATCTGCAAACGTTTCAGCAATTTCCGCACCCGTCTTCGTTTTGAGAGGTCTAGTCCACACGAATTTCGAGAAACAATCTATAACGATTAGAATGAGTTTGAAATTTCTATTTTGATGAGCGTACGGTCTCATTTCGGCCAAATCCATTTGCCACAAATCATCCAACATCTTGATGATGGTACGTCGTCGAGCAAAATTTTTTCTTATTGGTTTATGTTGTTCGTGAACAAGTTGAACCTTCTCTTTGGAAGCCATATTACTGAGGTTGACAACGCAATACGCTTCAATATATAATTTTGGTATATAGACTAATTTTATGTCGTTTCGTTGTTGATTCTCCCCACAGCATCAATACCAACCTTTAACTTCGCTATATCAGATTCCATTGTGGTGATTTGTTGTTTCAAGTTACGTTGGATTCGATTTAGCTCCATCTCAGTTTTTTTGTTTGATGCTCCACATTGTTCCATGAATATTTTCATATCCTCATCGTGTGATTGAATCACTTGAGTCAATAACGCGGTTTTCTTCGATAGATAATCTCGATTATTTTCAATATCGGTTTTAAAATTCTTACCGAGTTGATCACAGTCAGCAAATAGCTCCTTATAACGCTCATCATTTATTTGAATTGATTAAGTCAAGTTATCGCCAATCGTTTGCATTTTTCTTTCGAATTCTTTCGGAGACGTATTCAAGTCATTTTGGATATTTTGCATATCCGTTCGCATTTCCATAGAATTGAAACTTAGTTTGCGTATGGAGGTCTCCAATTGCTCAGTGGACTGCTGATCTCTATCATCTATAACTTTAATTTTATTTTGGATATTCTGTAGATCAGCTTGCATTTCATTAACTTGATTGGTTATTACTTTATTTATTTCATCCACGTATTCCTTATTAGCTGCATCCGTACCGATGGTGGGTCGTTTGACATTACTCAATTTCAAATTATTGAAATCTACATTTCCGTCTGGCGTGTGTAACAAACCACCGCCAGATGACGCAGAAGGTTCAAATTTTCGCTTTTTGTTTGAGCTGCTACGTCTGAACTTATCGATAACCATTTTGAATATGTTGATGGATCTGCGAGTGCTGTCTTAAAAGGGGAGACGAATTATATTTGCCTCTTCGAGTTCACTCTCAATGGTCCTTATCTCATTGTTATGTGAAGTATTTCCAGCATTCCTAGAGGCTATCAATAATTTGAGGCGTTCACATAGTTCGTTGGGATCATCCCAGTAAATATATTCCATGGGTGTGTTATTATATGTCATTGCAATAGGTGTTTCAAATAAACCGCTACCCGTCGGCGGCTGAGGTGTTTTAGGAATTTTTGCACGTGTCGATGGCTTACGCTGACTCCCTTTGGAAAACATTGGTTTAATAAGGCCGGTGTACTTGTATTTTAGGGAACTCTTTAAACGACCTACAGTGTCTTTATGAGCACTCGATGAATCTAAAAGTTTTTTGTGTACTTGTAAATCCTCATCATCATAATTTTCAGGTGAGTTGAGAAATATCAATTCATATATACCAGGTGTTCCTTTCAATTGCAAATCATCCATTTTAATGTAACCGCTGCGTTTGTCAAAATTTATTTCTTTTCGACCAAGGAACCATTTTGAATCATATGAATCATAAAAGGGGCCGTAGACCTTGTCGATTTCTTTGTTATTTTCAAAATGTTTCAAAATGTATGGTTGAGCCATTTCCGGATATTGATCAATATATTCCTCTAGAACTTGTTCATCCATATCTGACGCAAAGCTCTGATCTTGCTTATCTACGCTAAAAACGTCTGCATCTTCATCATCACTGTGCGTACCTGCCACATATTCAAGGGCTTGGAATGGAGTCGTATCTCGCTCTTCCACTTTCTCTTGTTTAGGTTCAGATTTCACCTCAGTTTTGATTGAGGTTGCACCTGATGGTGTGGTTTTATTTGCTATTTTCCTTAATGGAATAGATAGAGGTTTGAAGAATTTTTGTAATGTCTCATCATCTTCAGATTTACCCAATTTCAAAGCCAGTTACTTTTTTCGAATGCCTTTTGCAATTTCGTTTATTTTATTCTTTCGTTTGACATCAACCTCTTTGCTTAGTGGTTTCATGGTTACGAATGATGTTATACACATCTATTACACATTTATATATTTAACAAAACCTTGACGATAGCGACCATCACTCAAATCGAAATCTTTTGCAATGACTAAAGTTCCATACTTCTCACACCAACAAGCAGCACACATTCGTTTAAAATGTTCAATTGTAACATCGGGAGAGACATGCTCATCATATACGTGTTTCAAATTCACTTCATCTTGTTTGAAGAGCACGATTAGATTACAATTATCCCTCAAAAGCTATTTGGGTACCTTGCTGTACGTTTGTCCTATGTATATAGGATCAATACCTCGATGTCTGCCCATGGAATAATATTCGCGCATTTTTTGCTGTGAATCACACGAAATGTCATCGAATATGAAAATGGAATTTTGTTTAGCATCTTGGGGATTAATAACATTTTCATTTTCCGTGAACGAGAAATAATGAACGCCTTTGACTTTTTCCAAAATTTCTTGCAGAAACCGATACTTGGGTTGAAATAACGACTTTGAGTAAACATAAACATTTTCAAATTTCGGACCATTGGGATGGATCAACACCGTGATTACAGCGTTCGTTTTTCCACAACCACTCGGACCACATACGATAGCATGAAATGCGTTTGGTAACAATTTGCCATGTTTGCGAACCACCATAACATTATCATAATTTAAATAATCCAAGTTTTCGATAGGTAACGTGTTTTCTTGTTGAACAACCTTCATGGTGTGAGGGATGATGAAAGTGTGTGTATGTTCATAAAAAAAGGTGACACCTCACACTTGATGTCATTCCCAATGCTGACATATCAAGGTGAAGGTGTTGTCGATACGCTCATCAATAAGTTACCGTTCGAAATACATATACCTGGATATCAGTACTGTGGACCGGGTACTCATTTGAAAGAGAGACTCGAAAGAGGAGATCCTGGTATCAATCCACTGGACACGGCTTGCAAACAACACGATATTGCATATTCGCAAGACAAATCTCTCGAAGGCCGGCATCAGGCTGATAAACTTCTTCAACAACAGGCCTGGGCAAGAGTAAAATCAAAAGACGCAAAACTTGGTGAAAAAACAAGCGCTCTCTTCGTCACCGGTGCAATGAAAGCGAAACGCAAGTTTGGCATGGGTGCTACAAAATCATTCCGCAACAATGTCCTGGAAAAAATCCTCAAGGATTGGTCATCCCACACTGGCAGTGATATGGGAAAATCCATCACATTAGCTCTGAGAGCGGCTAAGAAAGCAGTCAAAAAAGCTGGAGGACGTAAACGCATACGTATCCCGAGAATAATTCCGCTGGGATCCAAGTCAGGTGGTATCCTACCTCTCATACCTATTTTTGCTGGACTTTCAGCTTTGGGTTCGTTGGTTGGTGGGGCAAGCGCAGTAGCAAAGACGGTATTGGATGCAAAGAGTGCCAAAAAGAAGCTTGAAGAGGATCACCGTCACAATAAGGTTATGGAGCATTTGGGTTCCGGACTATATCTGCGTGAAACACCTCGAGGATACGGACTATTTTTGAAGAAACAAAAACGTGCACGAGGTCTCTACTTGAAGAAACAAAAAAACTGTTGAGGAAGCTACCTAATAGAGCGTTATACGATGTGGAAATTGAAAAATTTGCTCGTAAAATGAAAATACCTAATTTTCGAGGAGTCTTTATGCGTGATACGTTACCAACGCAACCCCAACAAAGGGAATGTGCTGTGTTGAACTTGGACTCTGAGGAAAATATGGGTACTCACTGGGTAGCTTACAGGAAATTTGGCAACATTGTGGGATATTTTGACAGTTTTGGCAATCTGAAACCTCCTCTCGAACTGGTTCAATATTTGGGAAACGGTGTTAAATTATGTATAACAATGAACGATATCAAAATTTTGATCAATTCAATTGCGGTCATCTCTGTCTGAAGTTTTTACTTCGCAATGTCTGCGATTGAAAACGAATGTAATTATTGTATGAATAAACGATTTCAACATAATATGTTGTTTCTATTATTAAAGACATGCCGCTGATGGTACTATATCAGTCATGTCCATGCTGTTGACTCTGAAAAGTCGTTCTTCAACGCTTTCCATTGATTTCACACCACCTATTCAATTGGAAGATGATTCCGAATACGGTCTAGCTCTACTCAGTTTTCATTCATTCAACAGTATAGCAAACGTCAAAGATGGTACCAAGTTCAATTATTACGAAATTAATAAGGATAAAAAGAAGAAGGTGAGGAAGAGTATCGATATTCCTGTTGGAGCCTACGAAATTGGGGATATTGAAGCGTTGATTCAGAAACGTATTGTACCAAAAACATTTGTTGACAAACCTGAAGAATTCTTCTATCTCAAACCGAACAATAATACGCTGAAAAGCGAAATATTTTGTCTACTATACGCCATTGATTTCACTTCGCAGGAAAATTCTCTGGCAAACATATTGGGATTTTCTCCGAGTGTTCTAAAACCAAACGTGCATTACACGTCCGATCTGCCCGTTAATATTATAAGAGTAAGGACCATACACATAGACAGCAACATTACGTCGGGAGCATTCTTCAACGAAAGACCTTCTCATACAATATACGAATTTGCTATTGATTCTGATCCAGGTTTCGCAATCGACGAAACTCCCAACCACCTTATCTATCTACCTGTATTACACATAAACGAAATAAATGATATAACTATCAGAGTACTCGATCAAAACTCTGATTTGGTTGATTTCCGAAACGAAGAAATAATAATTAGATTGGAGCTGAAGAAATTATGGTCTTGAGCTTCTATAGAAATAACTCATTGCCGTTTGCTTCATCAGTCTTTACGAAGACCTTCGACTGTTCCCGTCACCTAACTGCTGAAAATATAGAGTTCCTCAAATCTCTTGGCTATCATGTTGTCGGCTCAAGTATTCAACATTTTCCGCCAACCCCAACAAGATGTATCCATCCAAAAGGTAGACTGGAGAACATACTACCCATACGTGAAGTCTTTTCGAAATAATGATGTCATCGAAATCAATCTGATGCTTACGATGCACTCTACGACAGCGATCTAGTTATCAGCGGAAATGTGACCAGAACCGCAGGTGTAGGGCGGGTGACTTTTGTAAATAACGCTGGAGCATTTATGTTCCAATCCATCACTTATGCGCTAAATGGTCACGACTTGGAAAGTGTGCGAGAGTTGGGTATCGTAAGTACCTTTCGAGGATTTCTATCCTATGACGCTGATGAAACCAAACATTTGGCAACAGCTGGTTGGACTTACCCCATTCAACAATGATGACATTATTGATAAATTTTTCTCCTTGCGAATTCCTCTCAAACACTTGTTGAACATCTTCAACGATTATCAGAATATCTACTACGGTAAACATACATTCCGATTGGATCGGGTTGGTAATGGTAATAACTGCTTCAAAATTCTTGAACCAGCTACTGGTGTGCCTACGGTTCCAACTGAAGTCAAATTGAAAATTGAAAATATTGAGCTGAAGATCAAGCGAATTTCCCCCCATGATCAACTCAAGCTGCAACTTTTGAAAGCAATCAAAGCTGACACTCCAGTCGCGATTAATTTCCGAAAATGGGATTTGCATACGCAGCATGCTCTAATTGTTGGTGCTAAAAAATCAAATATGGGCCGTCAAGACTTCTTCGCAAATCGAAACTCCCCGATATGTTATTGTATGCTTCCAAGTGAATCGAGATCATACCAAAGTGAATAACGATCCAACCGCATTCAATCACATCGATATTGCTAATATTACGTTGACTCTCAACGGTGAAACTCACCCCAAAGAAATGATGCACTTGAACTTTACCAAAAAAGATATTTCTCAACTTATTTCAACTACATCCAATTTGGACTTAGCTACAAAAATTCCTCTCGACACAATCCTCTGTTGAGTTATAATGACTTTGACGATAAAGCATTCTTCGCTATCGATTGTTCCAGAAGAGATGAATCAATAAAAAATACCTCTGTTGACGTTAAGCTGGAGATAGAGACATCACAAGGATTTCCAGCAAACACTACAGCTTATTGCATCATAGTACATGATATGAAGTATGTACTCCACCCACTTAGCGAAACTATCCAAAAGTACAATTGATCTCCATTTGGTGTTAGTCTAACGTTGACGTTGGCGAGAATAGTTGTTAGTATATATCATGAGGGTAGCACTTGTAGATATCCAAGGGTTCATCATTGAACAACAATTCCATCCTAAGGAGATTGCAATTAGAATTGGTGCTCAATGCAGCAACTTTTTACTACGCTCAAGCGTACCGTTTTCCTCTTTGGGTAAAAATGATCGCCGAACCGCCTGTTACATGGAAATAAACATTCGTGGTCTGAGATACTCCTCTGGCTTTGTGGAATATCAACTGCTAGATGATATCCTCAAAGACAAACTTTTCGATGTTGATATTATTTACGTGCAAGGCCATCAAAAGAAACAATTTCTGGATAATAAACTGCAACAGTTGAATATACGTACGAGAGTTGTAAATTTGGAAGAAAATCAAGACTCAATGTGGGTTTCAGCCGTCTTCGATGATGCCAGCGGGGCTCCATCCTGTACACATCATTTTAAAGGACGCTCATACAAATGCAGTCTTCATAACGTTGATATCTTATTCAAATGGTTGTGTGAAATACTACCTAAATAATGTGTATTTTTTATTAATGAAATGAAAAATTTGATGAGGTTGTTTTATTTTTCCAACATATGAAGCATTTGTAACGAACGAACGCACACACGAACGCACGCACGAATACACGAACGCACGCACGTACGCACGTATGCACGCACGCACGCACATACGTACGCACGCACGCACGCACACACGCACGCACGCACGCTCGCACACACGTACGCACGCACGCACGCATGCATGTACGCACGCACGCAAATACGCGTGCACGAACGCACGCACGCACGCACACACGCATGCAAACACGAACGCCGCACGCATGCATGCATGCACGCACGCATGCAAGAAAACACGCGTGCACGCACGAACGCACGCACGTAAGCACGCACGCACGCACGTGTGCACGCAAGCTGATATATAGCACATCATCATGTTTCTATCACCTTCATTTGGCGATATGCTTCCAACAAGTTCAGATATAGAATTCGCGTGTGAAAAAATAAATTACTTCATCAACAAACACAAACATAGATATGAAATTTATGAAGTGATTCTGAAAGAATGGGAACAGCGTATGAAGAGCCTAGAGTCAATACAAAATACAGAAACCAATAATTCACATTACAAAAGTTGCTGTTGGTCATATCCTGATGTAACAGAAGGTTTTGACACTTGTGAATGCTGCTTCATATGTCGGTACGTGGAAGAAGCCAAAAAGTTGTGAACGTCTGAGGCATTTGCTCCAAGTATTTCGAAGGCGCTTAAACATGGATGGAACACAATGGTGCGAAAATTGTAGAAAGCATTTTTGTTTTTGTAAAAAGTCAATTGCCAAACATAATGTTCCAAATTGGAATTTGAAATGTTATAAAAGCATGTCAAATAGTCCTGTTCATCCTCAGAAAGATAAAAATACTTTGAATTAAAATGCTCATTTTATTGTTTATCGTTCAATACACAAAACAGTCACATGACAGTTGACTGATGACACTGCGACACACCGCAAATGAGACATTGTTACAAACACATCCTACAACCCCACCACTACATGTCCCATTTTGCATTACACCATTTTGCACTCCCCCATGTAGGCATCCCCCAATGACAATGCGACAAACCGCAAATGAACCATATTCTCACTGATGTATTTTTCTCCTACACCTTCAACTACACTGTGTGTGTGTATATTTTTTTATGTCTGCTGTATACAGGACGTTGACAAACCAACATCAAAATCATGGCACGTCAGCCGTATAGCCAACATTTTCATCTACATTTACAGCGAGGTCCGTAGCCGAGTGTGTTCAATGTTCGCTCCATCATCTGGAGGTAGTCAGATCGATCCCCACGGCCGAGATCTTTTTTTATTTATCAAAATACGCTCTCGTCACACACGCGATGAAATTTGAATTCGCGCGCTCATGCAAGAGTGACATGATGGTGTTCTGTGGTAGGAGGTGTTCGGTGGTACGATGCAAGATGGCAGATGACGAATTGAAATTTGACGCTCTCGACTGAGAAGTCCTCAACTACGACACACACGCTCTTTCTCTCTCTCACACACACACGCTCGGATTCGCTCTCTCTCTAACACACTGTTTTCCCTATGCTGGTGGTAGGATCGGCATAGCTTATCTACTCATCACGCTTTCATTGCTCGCACCTCCGTCCAAGCGAGCCTCCAGTATGGCCTAAGCCCTCTTGGGTACACTCACATCTTCAGCCAGCAGAACACGAATCATCTCTTCACTTCTTCCATGTAACACCAGCTCTTCTCCGTTCACACGTAGGACGCCATCTTTGAAATCCAATTCGAACCCTCTGGAATTCATGATGTCCATTCCAATATTGCGTCGTCCTCAATGTCCGCTACTAATGCCCGATGTTTCACTTTTGTGCTGTCTAGAATCAGTTCAGTCTGTAGCTCACCATGTACAGTGGCCGGCTCCCATGTTGCTGTGCGTAGCTTCCAAGATGATGGTTTTATCCTCACTGATGTTTTAGTGAAAGCAGGTCCAAGGATTGTCCTAGTCGCACCTGTATCCAGCAGCATTTTGCAAGGCTTGCTGTTGATGAAACGGTCTACGAAGGATCCTTTGTTCTGTCGTTGGAGGACGGCGACATATGCGTTGTTCACCGGGGCTTTCTGAGTATAGGCCGACGATTGCACCTGCTCAACAACCTTCGTTGGTCTCGACCTCTTGAGGGTTGGACATTGGCTACGCACGTGTCCAAGCTTCCTACAGCACTTCCTTCATCACTTTCCTTTTGGCAGCTTCAAGACCGGAAGCCTCCTGTCGGTCTTCTTCCATCATCCGGACCTTGCTTTGGCTCTTGAAGGATTGTTTCGCCTCCTCAAATTCCAATGCGCGTGCCAGTGCATCAACGAGATGTGTTGGACGAGCAAGTGTCATTGCTAGTCTGGTTTCCTGGTCACGAAGTCCATCTAAGAATGCCTGAACTGCTAGTCGCTCCATTAACTTTTCCGGTGTGGCTGATGGGTATGCAAGGCGAACCAAGCGTGCAATGTCTGCTTCAAATTCCTGTAAGTACTTGCTTCATTTCTGGCAGCGGTTTTTCAGCTGTGAATGGTACACATGTTCTAGATGGATATGTCCATACTCTAATTCTAGATGTTTTATCAGCTGCTCGTAGTCCTCTTGTTCTTGAGCCGTGAGGGTTTGTAAGATATTCGTTGCTTCTCCACGCAACGCCAGTTTTAATGCCACAGCTCTTTCTCCTGCATTCCATTCTTTCGCCTTTGCTGCATCTTCAAATTATCGGCGGTCAAACTGAGGTGGTTTCATAGAGAGCTTTCCTGTTCAGAACTAATTATTACATCTTTCAAACCCTTTTGAACATCATCCAGGTTCAAACTCAGTTCCAGCATTGAGTTTTAATTTATAGTTTCTGTGGTGTGGGTGGTGTCATTCTGGTTATACATTTTACTGATTTTCTCCTTCAATTTGTTGATTTTTTCCTAGATTCCGCCTCTGATTTCATCGCTGATTGTTTCCTTCAATTGTTCTATCTCTTCCTCGACAGTCCCTATTCTTCCTTCCAGTCGATTCGCCACGCCACAAAGTTCTTCTTACATGGTATTCGAATTTTCTAGAAGTTCTTCCTTCAAACTTTTCAAATTTTCTAGCAGCTTTGCTTTCAAATTCCTCGAACTTTCTTGAAATTATTTTTTCAGACTATTTGAATTTTCCAAAAGTTTTTCTTGAAGTTTTTCCTCCAGATTATTCGAGTTTTCTAGTAGTTTCTCTTCAAGGCTTCTTGAATTTTGTTGCAGCTCTTCTTTAATTGATTTGGAATTTTCGTCGAGTTTATTCATTATGGAATCCAAATCAATTCCAGAAACTTCGAATAAAAATGTTTCTGGATCCTCACCTTCCTGGATTAATCCCTCAAAAAGTCTTGCCTGAAGCACGGGCTTTTTACCACTAGTATCAAGTTCCCTCTCCTTCAGTTCTTTCTTCAATTCCGCAACCTTCAAATCGACCAGGCGAACTTTCCTCGAATACATTTAGTCTTAGTCTATGTCTATTTCACGGGCCACCTGTGTATTATTATTATTATTTTCTATTTCACACAGTTTATTCCACGGCCACCAGTCTATTATTATTGTTCATTTCACACGCGAGAAGTGTATGAGTTTATACTCTGTCAACTGTACAACTGTCAACTTCACGAAAAAATGTTTATCAGTCACTGTCTATTTTTCGCGAAAACAATTGTCCGAAATACACAAACTGTCCACTTACACGAACAATCTGTATTTAAAAATCGCACTTCTGTCACCACTGTAGTATATTTAAACACACTCACTCTAAAATAATTTATTTTACGAAATACAATGTCTCAATAACTTCAGCACAATACTCTAATTTATATAACAATCACGCCGGCCTATTTATATTCGACTTTCGCTTTACTGACTGTTTGCCTAACTCTGCTGCGTGGTTCTTTTTATATTCCCCGTTCATTTTTCCTGAAATTTCGGGTAAGCATTTGAATCGTCTAGATTCTTCTCGGTGCATAGCGCCTCGAAAGTGATTCGCGGTCACGCGCTGACTACTTGAGCGTTCAGACCCGGCATCGCCCGCAGCTTCGCCACAATATCAAAATTCACACCACATGAACACTTTAACTTAACTAACTTGAAGTGTGATACATGAACTTTATGTTTCGGTTTCAAACCCTCACCAAGGCGACCAACCCTTATTTTGTCGCCCACCATAGAAAACTTTTCATTTCATTCAAATGGCAGTTTGAAGGCCGCTTATGATGTTAGGTCTCGTGTAACAAGTGTCGCCACCGTCTTAGAGCAAAATTTGAGTAATAATCACAGTTTCCCAGACTTTTTCAGAATCTGTGGAATCAGTCGGACGTCCCCTTGAGAAACCCTGTCCTTATCAGTCGTTCACTTGGTAATTCACGACTTCCAAGATTATTATGAATATTGGACACATACCCTGTTGAACCATGGACGCATGGTTCTGTCAGCGAAGGTATTCTCACGTTATGTCTGAATCAGTGATTTGATGTATATAATTTAACGATACCATATCTGGAATGGAAAATGTAACAGCGTTTGAATTTTCTACAGAAATATACGCATCACTGCAGATAGAATAAGAGCAACTCACTGAACTCAAACTTATTTAACATTTTTCCAGTGGTTGTCAGAGAATTAAGCACATCACTTTCAATAAATTGAAGAAATCCATTTTTTTAACTACTAATTTCTTGAAGAATATATAGAATGTGTAAGGCAAGTCAAATTCCTATTGAATTCAAAGTATAATGTTCCATTCATGCCTGAAATGAGATTTCAATGTAGTTCTTCATTTTATTTATTCACTCATATATTTTATATTATATTATGCATTTTTCATTTACCACTTTTGTAATTTGTGACTTGTCCTAAACGTATTTTGCATATCTTGGCAAATGAAATACATCTATCTATCAACTCAACAAATTACCCTGTATCTATTTTTATATTACCTATCAAGTTCTTGTTTACAGCAGTGGCCAATTTTCAGGATATCGTATTGGATTCAATTATTTATAGTAAATCATCACTATCAAATTTCCTCTTTTACCGATGACGCTCATGGATTTTTACCTTCAGTTTTCTGGAAAGTTCCGCATTCTGCTGCTGAATGGAGACAGCGAATGATACTGAAATATTTTATGATTCTTGCGATCTATTATATTGAAAAATGATGTTACAGAACAATACGGATGTCGATATGATGGCCTGATGTGAAAATTATGATCAAGGGTTTTTCATATATTATGAATATAATGAAAGAATTCTGAAATGGATTGAAAATACGCAACTTCAATGAAATATTGAATGTAACGTCGTGCAAAATGTCTTTGATGTTTATTAATATTTCATGAAGGTATGGGATACAGGCAGGGAGGACAACCAACGTCTTAGCGCATTAAAAAATTATTAACAGCATGAGACCTACTGAAAGAGGAGCAAAATCTTGTTCGGATGACGAGAATAATATATTGGTGCTGAAAAACTGGAGAAGGGTGGAACGGGGTGAACTTTTAGGGGTTAAAAGCAATATTTCACGGTGTTTCGAGAATTTCAACGAAAGTTGATCTTTCGAAAAATAATCAAAAGTAAAGTTGTTGATAATAAATAGGATTAGAAATTTTGTAACAAACATTTTTTCACATAACCCCAAATTTCTCAGGAAAATTTTGAAAAACCGATTTTTCAGTAATTAATTCTTTTATCGCTTAAAAATCAATCTTGTCGAAATAAAACTTATTATGTTTTAGGTATAAGCTGTTATATTTTGCAGCGGAATATAGATTTTTCCTTTTTTTTTCGTCTGAAAAGTTTTACCGATATTCTTCGTCTTTTCAAGCTTGCTAGCCGCAGGTTTTTTTGGTTCAAGCGGCTAGTTTTAGATTATGTAATAAAAGTGTAGCACTACTGTGGAAAATCTTTTTAGAAAACGCGAAAAAATAAAAGAAAAGATTTTCAAAAATCATTTATTTTTTATTTTTGTTCTGAACTCATATTTAATTATCAAAATTATTGAAATTAGGTAACAGTTGAAACCTTTCGAGAATAAAAATTTCATGTTACCTCAATAGGTACAAAAAATGAACAAGGAAATGAGTAAGGGTTTGATTATGATAGAAGGGTGAAAGGAGGGGTTAAAATGGTTTCTCACGATTTGTAGAGAAAATTAAACCCCTAAACAGAAAAAGATTTTTCCACATTACCTCAAAGGAACAGTCAGCCGGCTTATGGAGAAATGGGCTTTGGTGAAAGAAATTTCATGAATTGTAAGTATATTGTAGTTGACGACTTTTTGAACAATAGTGTCCATTGGCCCAACTCAATCCTATGACTAGTTTCAGTGATACAGGGTGTTGAAGTTGGAAAATTGCCATTTTTTGAAATCATATATTTCTTATTTTCTTCAATGTATCAAGAATTTTTCTCTTTGATAGTTTTCCAATGCCACTAAACATCAGTCCATCATTAGAAAAAGTTTCATTTGCTACAGGGGCACTCAAGAATAAAAAAAACGTAAGTTTATTTGAAATAGAATTCAACTTTCATGAATTCAAAAATCTGGATGGATTTGCTTCTAGTTGGTTTATAATAATAAGGTATTCAAACACTTTTTACATGTCGAGTCAAAAAGTTGATCGCCCCTGTATCCTATATATGATAAAATTTTATACGTTTTTTACTGCATGTTAGTACCTGACATTAAGTCCTCTTGAAATATATATAATTCATATATGATATACAGGGCTATTGAAAAGATATAAACGGAAGAAAATCCGAGAATCGATTTTTTTTTGGAAATCTCTCTGTAATTAAATATTTTCCAGTTGAGATTCTGTGATACTCACATATTACCTTTACTTTGAGTTTGTTGGTTGGATGTAGAAGTTTTGTAAACTATCTATGATTAGTTTTTTTATCCCGACAATATGATTGCAAGCCTATCATTGTTTCCTTCAAATACGGGTGTCCCATAAAGACCACGTCTAACTGAAGGAGAATGCAGATCAAAGGGTGCCCTACTTGCTATGAAAAAATCCCTCGTATAAAAGTCTCACCGTTTTCGAGACATTTAATTTTTATAAAAATTATAAAAATTTTCCCCTCTCAGTAGTTTTTTTGTGCTGTTGGTACAATTTTGCACTTTTCTAATTCATTTACTTAGTAAAATATTTTTAAATAATTATTCTACCTTCTACGTTACGAAAATACTCAGAACATTTGGGAAATGTTTGTATTAGAAGTTTTGGAAGTAGATTTTTTTCATGAAGTTCAGCCCATTGTAGTGAAAACAAAATGTACTGGGCTACTGTTGCACACCACATCAATAAATTGCCTTTTTTATGGTGATTTCAAAATTGTATATAACACAAGAGATTTGTGATCGTGAAAAAAGATAATGGACATTTAAAGGAATATTATCAGATCGCTGGAGATCTAATGAATGCAATCAATCCCCCAATAACCATACCTGGTACTTTACAAACAGCGCAGGAAATATTAGATCAATTAGAAGAATTTAACATTATACAAACAAGAGTTCAAGCTGAAAACTTACATTTAAGGAATGTTCATTGGACTTTATCAAACCACTTGCACGCACCTGATTTTCTTCGTTTGAATTTACATTATTTGAAACAGCTGACAGGTATTTATCATGTTAACTTGGCAGAAACTTATATTCACGACAAACTTCAAAGAGAAGAAACAAATATTCTTCAATTCGATGAAATGGTGGATGAGCCAAAAATTTCACGAATGCGAGTTTACACCAGATTTCGTAATTTATGTAAATATATGCAGTGGGTAGCTTTCACTGTTGAAGATGATATCAAAAATCAACCTTTGGATCTTCACTATTATTGTACTTGTGTCGGGAGCTAGAACTTTAGGTACATGTGCTTATGTAGCCAGTGTTTTATGGTTTTTGGATTATGTCAGGCACGAACACAATGTGAAATACCCATCTACTCATCTCCTATTTGGAGTAACTGATGCAGCTGAAAGGGTGGTACCAGAAAACAGATCATAGTCCAGATACTGTAGACCTTTAAATTCCTTCAGTAACTTCAGTTCGTTTCGAAATGTTTATGTTTATTGTTTTATCCGATATCAAGATCAGCTTGTATGTATCTTGTATGTTTTTATGTATACGTCCATAATGGTATATCATAAACAACATCGAACATACCGATATACATATATGAAGAAAATAATGATAGGCTTGTCATTATATTGTCGGGATAAAAAAACTAATCATAGCAAGTTGACAAAACTTCTACATCCGACCAACAAACTCAAAGTAAAGGTAATATGAAAGTATCACAGAAATTCACTTAGGAAATATTTAATTACAGGGGGATTTCTATAAAAAAATCAATTCTCGGATTTTCCTCCATACATATCTTTTGAATAGCCCTGTATCATCATATATGAATTATACATATTTCGGAAAGACCTAATGTCACCTATTAACTTGCAGTACAAAGTATATAAAATTTTATTGAATATGGGATACAGGTGCGATCAACTTTCTGACTCGCCCAGTAAAAATTGTTTGCATATTTTATTATTATAAACCAACCAGAAGCAAATCCAGCCAGATAATGAAATTCTTAAAAGTTAAATTATATTTCAAGTCAATGTTACGTTTTTTTCAATTTTTGAGTTGCCCTGTAGCATATGAAACTATTTCTCATGATGGTCTGATATTCAGTGGCATTAGAACACTATCACAGAAAAAATTCTTGATACATTGAAGTAGATAAGAAATAGATGCATTTAAAAAATGGCCATTTTCCAACTTCAAGACCATGTATCTCTGAAACTAGTCATACACAGAGAGAAATAAATATATGTTTTCTATACAATTGTGAATAATTTCAGCACAATTTATTTCTAAAAAGTTGGCAGCACCAATTTGTTAATTTTTCTTCTATAATATTGTATTAGAGATATTGTGTATAAACGATACACTTCAGTGTTGTATTATTCTAAATAGTTTTGTTTCAATTTTATACACAAAATATAAAAAATGTATCGGTATGTTGTGCGACGAATGTCAATAACTTGTGTACTGTTCATGCATAAATTGTAATTGTATTTTAAATATAGGATGCATAAAATGTCACAAAGGACCCTGCAAACTCCTTATGGAATTTGGGTCCAGGTGGATTTTTTTTAATTTTTAGTGTGATGTAGTCCATGTTATTCTCAATCAATGTTACCATTGAGCCAACTCAAAAAAATCAACAGTTTTGCTGCTAGGGGGCGTTGAAATCACCCCTTGCGCAGATTAGACTATTTATTTTTGAACCCGGTAACAATATTTTCACTTTTTTCATTGTTGCTAATGTTGCACAATATTGTACTATTTTATAAAAAAAATTCTTACCCCCTCCCCTTTTCCACCTAACTCCTATTACGGAACGCAAAAAAAATATTTCTCGAGTGCCTTCAAATGTATCGTCGAATGTTTAAATATGCCTAAATAAGGGAAATAGCAGTTTTTTATGATTATCCCCCCACCCCCCAAATGACACAAAATGAAAAAATTTCGGTGGATTTTTCTGAATTTTTGATTTGATGCAGTTCAAGTTATTTTGAATAGAAATAAATTGGGTGACAAACCTCAAAAATGAATAGTTTTGATGCCAGGGGGCGTTGAAATCATACCTTGCTCAGAATGGACTATCCATTATTATAGGCGGAAATAATAGTTCTACGTATTTTAGTTTAGATTATGCTGATCAATTCTGTAATTTTTCATGAAACGAAAATCTAAAACCTCCCCCTTACCCCCTACCCTTAATTTAAAACACTAAAAAATGTATTCCCGACTACTTGTAAATGCTTTATCAAAATAAATGATTTAATCAGCTCAAATTGAGGAAATCGTACAGTTGTTTAATATCACCTTTCCCTCCCTTCAGAAAAATATTGATGGAGATTGCTGACTTCTTAGTAGGGCGTAGTTCATGATTTTTGAATATCAATCAATTGGGCGAATATCTTGAAAATAAATAAAAATTAGACATCCACAATTTGATTTTGAGGTGGTGTCTGAATTATTTTTTTTTCGTGATTTGAAATAGGGGTTGGTGGTAAGGGGGAGGTTTTAGATTTTCAATTTATGAAAGTTTTCACAATTGTTCGGCATAAAATAAAACAAAAATACGTAGAGATATTGTTTCCGCCTATAATAATGAGTCTATTCTGAGCAAGGTATGATTTCAACGCCCCGTAGCATCAAAACTGTTCATTTTTGGGGTTTGTCACCCGATTTATTTCTATTCAAAATAACTTGAACTGCATGATATCAAAAATTCAGAAAAATCCACCGAACTTTTTTCGTTTTGTGTCATTTGGGGGGTGGGGGATAATCATAAAAAACTGCTATTTTCCTTATTGAGGCATATTTAAACATTCGACGATACATTTGAAGGAACTCGAGAAATATTTTTTTTGCGTTCCGTAATAGGAGTTGGGGGAAAAAAGGGAGGGGGGAGGAATTTTTTTTATAAAACAGCACAATATTGTGCAACATTAGCAATAATGAAACAAGCAAATATATTGTTACCGGGCTCAAAAATAAATAGTATAATCTGCACAATGCCCCCTAGCTGCAAAACTGCTCATTTTTTTGGGTTGGCGCAAGGGTAACATTGGTTGAGATAACATGGACTACATCATACCAAAAATTCAAAAAAATCCACTGGGACCCAAATTCCATAAGGAGTTTGCGGGGTCCTTTGTGTACTCCGCAAACATGAATTGTGTAGGTATATTGTACATAGGTACAAGCAAGTCCAATATTTATAGGTAATATTTATAATTTTAAGAAAGGATACACTTGAGGCACATAACATCCAAACGGAATAAGATAAGAATAAGCATCAGTTTCAACCTGCTCGCTTCTTCATATCTTATTCTGTTCAGAAATTATAAGCTTCATTTTCCAGAAGGTTGAAATAAAATTAAATGTCATTCAAATAATGTTTATTTCATCACAAAGAACTAATAACAAAAATAACTGAACTATAAACTCTAATTACAAAAAAATAACAGAAACGCAAAATACCAAACAGAACATAAATGAATCGAGCAGTTTATTATTTTGGAACACGTTGAATAATAATAAAGTTTAAAGTAATCTTCGTGTCAAACTATATTCATTCATGTAGGAAGTAGGTACGAGGATGCACCTTTCAAACCGTTTAAAATGATGAAAATGAGTCAGTTTGCAGGTTTCATGTTGTAACAGAAAATAATAGCAATACTAACCTCCAAATATGGGTATCAGTTTGCAATTATTCTAACAAATGGAAGTTGACACAAAACCACATACACATGAGCATATAATAAATAATAGGTAAGTACACTTAACCAGCTTCGCCCTTCGATCAGCATATAACAATCAAACAATGATGGACCGGACATTTGGAGTGCCGCACATGCGTATTTAGTTGGGTGAAACGACGCCTTGGTCAAGTTGTGGCAAATTACACAATTGTGTTGAAATAGTATAGAATTTGTGCATATCAAATAGAAAGTGCACAACGGGTGTAAGATGAGTTCAATGCGTTGTAGATGTTTTCCATATAAATTGTGTTATGGTAGATGTGCATATTTTTGTGTATTTTTAGGCAATGTGGATGTGCATGAATACTATACAAATTGACTTGCACAAATATCTATTGAATTTCACAAAACGCGTTTTGGACAATTGTGTAAAATATCTACACAACTGTGTCCTTACACAACGTTGTGCATGAACCTGCTGCAGTCTTTTCTCTATGTGTAGGATAGAGCTGGGACCATGGACACTATTGTTCAGAAAGTCATCTACTCCAATATACTAACAATTTTTGAAATTTCACCGAAGCCCGTTTCTCCATATACCGGCTGCCTGGTCCTTTTCTGAAAAATAAGAAAACCTATATAATTCGGTTTTAATTCTATTTTTTTTGTATGAAAATTGTACGTTTCTCGCAAAATCTAATGGAATAGTAATTTACGTAACAAGTCTGGAAAATACTGTTTTTTTGGACCAGTAGACCAAATTCTAGGACGAGCGTTAGCGAGTCCTGGAAGTCTACGAGTCCAAAAAAACTGTTTTCGGACGTGTTGCGTACACTATTTTTTCGGCAATCATGTAGAATAACAAACCAATGAGACGCATTTAGTCTAAGAATCGGAGAGAGGTCGACTTTCACCCATCTATTAACCGGATGAAACCATTCCAAATTTGAATATTTCGAACATTTCAGTTCTTATTTTTGTATTATATATTGAAATTCGAACAGAAGATAGGTACCAACAGATACATTCTGATTCTTATTTATATTAATATTTGTATTAAAATTCGAGCATTTCCCGGCCTAGTCCGGGAAGTACGTACTTCCCGGACTAGGCCAAGAAGTGCTACTTTCCCAAAGAAAAAGGTCACTTCCCGGATGGTTGCCGAAAAATATACATTATTACGTTCTGAATTGAATGTTTTTTTTTTGCAGCGGAATATTTATTTTTCCCGAACCTCTTTGAAGTAATCGGAAAGGGAGTGGCTCCCAGTTAGAATGGTGCCAAATCGAATTTTAAACGCCTAAAATGAAAAAGAAAGTAACAGGCAAGGACCAGGTGGAAATGTTGTAGAGGTTACAACTTTGAGGAAAACAAATTATTTAAACACGAAAACACTCAAAATGGTGAAATTGGTATGCAGTTTAGAGTCTGAAAACATTTTTTTCGCTCTGCGACAAAAAATTTAAAACTTTTGGATCCAACACTTTTCGACAAAACCTCAAATAAACCGTCAGAATGGTGGAAAACGGATTCTTCAATATTCAATTTTTTTCTCGAGTACCCATGATTCAATTCACATGGAAATTTTCAGGAATATGTCTTTTTTAGTGTCAAATGGGCATGATTTTTTGCAATTCAGAATACTACTAGTTTTTGATTTATGTACATTTTTCGAAAGAAATATCCTTATATTCCAAGAACAATTGTCTTGGTGTTTTTTGTATTTTGGAGGTCTATAATCGATCATTTCAATTGTTGAAATGTCTTCTTTCAAATGGTATATGTACCTTAGTGGTTTATTGATCGTCAAATGAAAGTCGAAATTCAATAAAAATATTGAGAAAATCATTATTCATATAGACATTTTTTCTCAATTTCAAGCAGTCTAACGATCAATGTACCACCAAGTTACATAGACCATTTAACATACAAAACTCGAAAACTAGTATTCTTCTGAATTGCGAATAGATTATGCTCACTAAAAATTACATATTTCTACAGATTTTCATGTAAGTTAAGTCATTTACACTCGAGAAAAAAATTAAATACTGAAACATCAGTTTTTCGTCATTTTGTCAGCCAATTTCAGGTTATGTCGAAAAGAATTGGATACAAAAGTTTTCGACTTTTTTATTATCCACAACTTTTTCATTGAGCATTTTCCGCTAAGAAAGTCACGTTTTGCCGCAAATCGCAAAAAATCCTACTCCTAAACATCTCCATTTCACCATTTTGAGTGTTTTTGTGTTCAAATATAGTTTCCTCAAAGTTCCACAACATTTTCCAACTGTTTCTTGTCATTTATTTTCTTTCTTATTGTAGTCGTGTAAAATTCGTTTTGGCACCAGCCTAACTATAGGAGCCGCCCACTTTCCGAGTACTTCAAAGAGGTTCGAGAAAAATGAATGTTTCGCTGGAAAAGAACATTCAATTTAGAACATAAAGAGGTATATTTCCACTAGAATTTGCTACAAACTTTCATGATTTTCGTTGAAAAAAATAATTAAAACCAAATTAAAGCAGATTTCAAGATTTTTCCGGAAAATTTGTGGTTATGTGGAAAAATCTTGAATACAATTGTTGTATATCTTTTCATTGCCAACAAGCTTTTTCAATTTTTTTTCATAGGTTAAAGTATTCGCTGCAAATCGTGCGGAACCATTTCCAAAGGTTTCAATTGTTAAATTCAATAATTTCAATAGATAAATATGAGTTTAGAACCAAAATTAAAATAAATTATTTTTGAAAATCTGTTTTTTAATTTTGTCGAGTTTCCTGGAAAAAAATTCCATTTCCTGAAAAAAAAATTCCATAACATTGCTACTATTTAACATAATCTAGAAGAAGACGCTTCAACGGAAAAACTGGCGGATGGCGAGCTTATAGAATGAGGTCGTTTTTTCGGAATTGGTCAAAAATAAAAGGAAAAATCTGTATTCAGCTACAAAGAAATTACATCTAACTTGAAACATAATAATTTATATTTCAACCAAATTACGTGGAAAAAATTAAAAACTGAATATTGGTTTTTCTGAATTTCCCGGAAAAGTTGAGGTAATGTGGAAAAATATTTCAAACAGAAGTTGTAGATCTTTTCATTTTCAACAACTTTGCCATCTATTTTCAATGGGAGGCCAACTTTCGTTCTCAATCGCTAAAAACCGTGAAATATCACTTTCTACCCCTAAAAGTGCACTCCGTTCCGCCCTTCTCCATTTTTTCTACTCAAATTAATGTTTTCCGTCATTCGAACAGTATTATGCCTCTCTTCTAGTTGGTCTCATGGTGTTAATATTTTTTCGCGCTTTTAAATTTTTTGTTTTTTATCAGCTCTGCTCTTACATGCCTGAGCAGCAGCAAAAATTCTCTCCAATTCAAAGTCATAAGAGATTTCAAAAAGTTTGATGAAAAACATTTTCCCTTCCGATCTTGATTCAATTCCATTCGAAAACATTCAACTCATAGAGAATGTTGATGAAAATATCACCTTCTTCAATAATTCCTTACTGGCACTGTTCGAGAAACATGCCACCTATAAAACAATAAGGGTTACTAAGAACCATGGTCTCTGGCTAACTAATAATATTAGATTTCGTATGTTGTACTTCCACAAAGCTGAGAGAAAGTTGAGACGAACAAAAAATTAGCACTATCTCGCTTACTACACAAAGAACTGAGAAATTACACCACACTTGCATGTAAAAATGAGAAACAGGCGTATACTTCCAACATAAATCAGGTGATGATGGAAGTAAAAACTGCTGGAAATTTTTAGCACAAATCAATATGGGCAAAAAAACCACTGACATACCCAAGAATCTGAAAAATGCGGAAAAAATAAATAATGATTACGCTTCTTCTTCCTGCAGTCTACCTATCCAAAATATTTTAGACACATACATGAATAACCTACCCAATCGTGACTTATTTACTTACAACCCGTTATCAGAAAACAAAATTCAAAAAACTATGTATAGTGTTAAATGAAATGCGATGATATATGATGATTTGAACCTGAAAATGTTACTACAACGCAGCCCCCGCATTAAACCTCATATTACCCATATATCATTAATTTTTGTTTATTGAATAATGTCATTCCAGAATGCTGAAAACAGGTACGGTCTATAAGAATCCCCGACATTGTCCAAACTTCTAGAGAGTATAGTGGATGAACAATTATTGCGCAGTTATACAGGTCAATTCAAATTCGACCCCCACCATTGGGATCTCCTAAACTACAGGAGAAACCTCGAAGCTTAAATTGGGGCAAAGTTGGGTATTCTGGTGTTTAACAAAATACTGTTTTGAAACTTGGAAAATTCCGAGTATTTCCGGAAATATCGGGAAAAAACTGAAAATCGGAATTTTCGTTTTTATTTTTTTCTATCGTTATTTGACAACAAAGCTCAAAACCAAAAGTACATTTTCATTGATACTTTTTTTCAGCTACACGTTTTCATGTTCAGATTTACTATCCGACGTTTCGTCTTCTGGCATTCATCATCGACTTTTTTTTGTGTTATGGGCGCCATATTGTTTTTTTATACAGAAAAATAGTGATTCTCATTCTGATTTCATTGATGTATAATTTGTTATGATTTGCACTTCTGAAACCACAGATATTAAAAAAGAACAACTTCATCTGAGATGGTCATGACTCCATCGAAAAATTTTGTTTAATAAATACTAGTTGTCAGAACTCATTAAACATCATAAGTTTGCACAAATACTTCAGTCGAAATGTCCTCATTCTCAAATGAAGAAAAACGAGATATGTTGAAACATACGAAAACAACACAAATTGATTTGGAATCATATCCGGAAAGACAACAGCCGGATAGAACATTATTCGGAATTTTGGACAAACACTTGGCTGAGTTCAGCATCATATTATACTCCCAGAGTTTCAGTCAGGCTAGACCCCTAAATAGCTGTCAAAATGCCATACTTAATGTTACTGACGAGATTGTGAGTGCCACTGATACTGGAAGAAATACTGTTTTAGTATTGATGGATTTCTCAAAAGCATTGGATACGATAAACCACTAACTACTCTTATCTATCTTAAAATCAATATTGTGATTCTCCGATGATGCACTACCTCTCTTTCAAAATTACCACCTCAAGAGTTAAAGTTAATGACGATTTTATCAGAGTATCCTCGGGTGTACCTCAGGGATCTATATTGGGGCCAACCCTCTTTACCTTATACACTGCCAGTGTAGAAAAAGTGGTGAAATGGTGTAACATCCACCTGTACACTGATGATACTTAGGTTTACTATCCTTTCATACCTGAAAAAGACTTTTTTTCTAGTATTTAGCCCAAATAAAGTTCGTTTGCAATTCAACGGAGTAATCCGAATAAATGTTGATGGAGAGTAAATTGCACAAGTGAACAAGGCAAAAAACCTTGGACAGGTTTTTGATGATCAGGAACGCTTATTTGAACATAAAATGAATTTCTCACAATCGCCGTTGTCTCTCAGTTGGCGTAAAAAATACTATGCTCTGGTATTATCTAAACTCACCTATGGAGATGTAATTTTTGGCCCCTGTATCAATGCAAACGATTCTAGGAGGCTACAAGTCATTCAAAACTCTTGTATGTTGCTTACTTGTGGTATAAGGAGGCGCCAATGAATTTCCGACAAACTACGATATCTCAACTGGCTGAATATATCGAACAGACGATACCTCTGCATGTCTCTATCATAAAATCATTAAAAACAAACAACCGCAATACCTGTTCGGAAAAATTGTTCACCAAACTGATATCCATTAGGTAAATACTCGATTCAAACATAGAATTACAACACCACAACATCGCACATTACTGGCTCATCAAAACCAAATCTAAATTTTTCTGATAACTCTCACCAATAAATATATATCCTCAATAATTTTTCTCATTTTGCCATTTTTATATACAGTGTGTCCCACTTTGAGCAGCCACACCCTCATATATCATTGTCATTAAAGTAATTTGAAAATTTGTTTCTTCTAATATTATAGTACTCAGGAATGTTGATGAAACATTCTTATATCAATTTTACACGGCTAACTAGGACCAATTGAAAAGTGAAAAAGTGAGGGAAACAGATTAGGGATTTTTCATCACAAAAATAACATCAAATTCTGTTTCAGAATACTGTCAAACCCCTCGATCCCAATGTTTGAATCTGTCGGAGTAGAGGGTGACGGGTGAGTTGTGATGAAATAACGGACACAGCAGCTAATAATTAACTGTAACCATGTATTTACACATGTTATACAAAAACACTCAACAATTAAACGTTTATACTGTGGCTAAAGAATTACTATCAAGCTCGACCAGGTAAATGCTCGAAAAACGGAGTACATCGCGGCTTGACAACTGAAGCCCAACTAAATCTTTTCTCATCTTTTGAACTCTATCTTTTCATCGCAGGTCAGAAATAAAGAAAAACCCAGCCTACTTCATTCCAAAATTCCAAATTCTCTGGCTAACGAAAGCGTCGTCATAAAACTAATTGCTGGCTTGCAAGATTCGCATCGTAGGTAATCCGATTACCAGAAATCTAGCCATGGAATTCACAGTTCTTAAACTATTTTACCGGCTTTAAATATTTCCCAATGAAAACATTTATAGTCTGACAAAGGACCTTTGAATTTAAGAAGAAAAAAGAAATAAATATGAAATATTTAGAAAAGTTGTAAAAGATTATTTTCTTCGGAAAATTGTTGGTAAAACCCCTACAAATGAATTGATTACACAGGTGTCATTTGTAGATGGCAACTCTTTTTCATCACTAATATTTGATTAATTTCCAAAATTTCTTCACTTTTTACAAAATTCACAAAAATATTCGAATAATATTTCGGAATACCTATAACCAACTATTACTTTTACATGGTAAACTGTGACCACTTGACTAGTGAAAATTTGGGAAAAATATATTAGGATCTTTCATTGAAATATCAACCCAAATACCTGGTCTTGGAATATCCCAGAACCCCAGAACTCAATGCTTAATGATTGAAATGTACAGGGTGTAACATATGCAGCTGGCAGTACCATCAACTCTTATTCATCCATAATTCTCAGTTGTTTTTTTTTATTTTGATACAAAGTGCCCAAAAATATTCTATTATTACTATGGAGAGTAACCGAGAATTACTTTTGCATGGCAAACTATAACCAACCGAAAATTGAAAAATTGGGAAAAATATATAATGGATTCTTTTATCACTGAACTAACATCAGATTATGGATCAGAACACTCTGAAACCTCCAGATCTCAATTCCTGAGAAATAAATAGGTTTCATCTGTATACGGCAGAAGTTCAACTCCTAAATTGACACATTTTGAAAATTATTGCACTTATCAATTTATTCCTCTACCGCAGATGCAAATTCATATAAATTTATAAAGTTGGTATTTGGAGATGACTCGAGGATTAAGATAAAAAAGTTATAGAGCATTCTGAACACATTTTAGATATTGTTTCAGTGATATATTTTCCACAATTTCTCACTTATTAGCTGATCATAGTTAGCTATGGAAAACTGGTGCTTGTTTACATTCTGCAGTTTAAATGTAATAAATCTGTGCTCTCCGAATGTTGGAAAGAATTGTGCCAAGCTTCTAAAGAGTTATTTGTTCTGGGCAAATTATTTTTTATGCGTTCGATCAAATTCCATGTAGAAATAGAAAATCGTGGTTCCAATTTTAACAGTTTTCTTCCCACGTAGTTTTGTTCCCAATATTCCATCAATAGAGTTCTTTTGAGGTTAAGGAATCCTGATTTTGTGCGATTGCATGAAATGCTCGTTCAACATCATATTCAGGAACAAATCTCAATGCTAGAAGCATCTTGGAGCGAACTCTAAAACTTTCATCCGACCTGTAGATTGTGGTCAGTTTGGATTGTTCTATTTTTCTCCACAAATTTTGGGAAAGATAGAAAAACCAACTATCAATTTTTGCCTTCGGAAATTTAAATTTCACAGCATTCATTGATGCTAATGTGAAAAGTGAACAAATTTTGAAAATTGAGCAAATCTTCGTGATGAAAAAGAGTTAATCATATTGACAGCAACAAATGACACCCTGTATAATCAATTGGTTCAAGCATTGAGATCTGGGGGTTTAAGGGTACTCTGTAACAGAATTTGATAATAATTTTGTGATGAAAAAATCCCTATTATGTTTTCTCCACTGTTTCACTTTTCAATTGGTCATAGCTAAGCGTGGAAAATGGATATATGAATGTTTCATCAAGAAACCGGCAGAAATTCCTGAGTACTATAATTTGAAGAAAAAAATATTTCAAATTGTTTTATTCTCAATGAAATATAAGGGTGCGGCTGCGTTATATATATATATACAGTGTCCGCCAAAAAGTATGTACCGTATGTATGTATATTTGACACATGTTATGTGACCACTAGTATGGCGGCAAATGGGGAAAAATACCAGGCCAAAAATGGGGTGAGATGGCAGGATATCAAAAAAAGTTATTTGAAAAAGTTGCTTGGAATTCAATTTTGTAGCCACATATAGAGTTTCAAGGAATAAATCGTGAAAATTTCAAGTTGCAGTTTTTTTTGGATATGATATCAACAAAACTTCATAATTTTCTCCGCCCCAGATGGCACTAAATTGAAAAATATTGGATTCGCCAGAACCCTCGTATCTAACAATTATATTATAATTCCAAGACTCTTGTGGTGATATAGCAATTTACAAACATTCTGCTTCTCTTATTGTAATCAAATTTTGATGACAATCGTGCATGAGCGTTTCACTTCGCACATAAACTTGAAAATAGGGCGTCAAATCAAAGAGGCTCAAAGTTTATGTGCAAAGTGAAACGCTCATGCAGCATTATCATCAAAACTTGTTCATAATCAGGAAACATGCTGTTTCTAGATTGCTCTATTATAACAACAGTCTTGAAATTCTGATATAACTGTTAGATACGAATAATCAATGTAACAGCTAGGGTTCTGACTAATAGTCAAATTTTTTCAATTTAGTGGTATCTGGTGTGGAGAGAATGAGGAAGTATCGTCATTATCATCAGAATACAAATGTTTCATTACAGTCATGCCACTCAGAATGAAATCATTTGATTTTTGTAATGTTCTGATGGTTTGTCACTTGATTATTGTTATTTCTCGTTATTATCACACTACTTCGCTTACTATGAAAAACAGAGGCAGTGCTACCTGCAACCATAAATTGTGCTCTCACCTGATCTCCAGCATTTTTCTATCAACCTGGAGTGCTGTGCTCATATCACTCAATAACGTATTTTATGTTTATCTGTTTGATGAAAATAAAGACCTGTATTATTAATATCGAACTAATTTTTTTTGGGTCAATCTTGGGTCGACAAGGTTAATTTTCCAGTTAGTCTCATACCATTGTGTAATAACCAGAAAGCCAGTGGTTATAACTTTATTTGAAGTACAAAAGCAATCCAAATTGTTGATTGACATTCAAAAGTGAATAAAATCAATTTTTTTACCGTAACATTTCCGTGACAATCACTACTTTTTATCTAATACAGAGTGAATCATAGTCTCAATATATTATATTTTCTCACTCATTGGATTGAACATACATACAAATCAATTCCTAAACTGAACAGGTTTCATAACATTACGTTTAGGTCTTGAAGTAGATACAGATTCAGTAATTATTGAACTGAAACCATCTGTATTTGGGTCATTATCGGTATTAGAGTAGTCAGACAATTTTTCAATTTCTTCTGTCTGTATAGTCAGTGCTTTTACTGGTTGTACCTGATGTTCCAGCAGTAGAAATAGGAAAAACTAGCGCAGGAACTTTTGGAATTATTTCAAAGTTAGATTTATTCATTTTTTCATTACAAGAATTGGTCTGATTCAATTTCTGACCCAATTTTTTCATCTGATCAATGTGTCTTCTCCAAAACTTTCCATTTATTTCACAAAGAAATTTTTTTCTTCCTAACACTTTTATTATTTCTGCTTCAACCCAGTCTTCACTATTATATTCTATAATCTTTTACCATTACTTTTTCCCCCAACTTGAATTGTTTACGTTCTTTCTTACGAGTGGAATTTGATTGATTTTTTACGCTATTCAACACAATTTTTGATGTGCATGGTTTAATCAGACCAAATAGTGTTCTTGTACAGTGAGTAGCATTACGATAATATAACAAATACCTACAAACTAAAATGTCAGTTGGAGTTTTCCTATTTTTTTTCATCAATCAAAGCTGACTTCAAACAACGTTTAAAAGACTTAACTGCATTTTCAGCAGCTCCGTTTGTAGCTGGATGGTATGGTGCAGACGTAATGTGCTTGATACCATCCATCAATAATAATGATTTTTAATCGGTCCAAAAAAATCTATATGTAAACGCTGCCAAGGTCTTTCTGGTCTATTCCACGGAATAGGCGTTGTCTTATTTGGATCATTAGATGTTCTCAAGCATGGTTGGCAACAATTTGCAATAGTTTCAATATCTTTATCTAACTTTGACCAATAAAAATATGAGCGTGCAACAGATTTCATTTTACTCATTCCCAAATGACTACAATGGAGTTCATCAAGTAACTGCCCTTGTAATTTCTTTGAGATGATAACCCTTTAACACCACATCAAACAACCCTGCTCACATGTTATTTCATTTCTTTTACGAAAATATGGTAAAATATCTTCATAAGTCATATTTTCGGGCCACCCTTTCATCACAAAATCTAAAACTTTCGACAAAACAGGATCTCTCCTGGTCTCGAAACAAATTTCTTTGTAATCTACAGGTGAATTCTCATATATAACTAAATTCAAATATGTTGATCTTACATTATAATCCTCCTATAATGAACATCAATGGCATGTCGAGATAACATATCAGCCATCAAATTTTCAGATCCCCTTATATACTTTATACTGAATGAAAAACCAGTAAAAACAATGCCCATCTTCGTAGTCTACTTGCAGCCATTTGTGGAATCCCTTTATGTTCGCCAAATATTGAAATTAATGGTCGATCATCACTCAGTATAATGAACTCATGACCTATAAGATAATGATAAAACTTTTTAACACTCCAAAAGCCTCTTTATCAAGAACAGAATAGTTTTTTCTGCAGGCATGAGTGTTCTCGATATGAAAGCAACAGGTCTTAAATCACCACTAGGTATCTTGACATGCATCCGTTGATAAAACAATAGACAAATTTGGATCAACATGCATAAGAATTCTATCAGAAGTAATTTCTTTTTTAATTTCTGAGAAAGCCTTATCACATTCTTGACTACAAACGAATTTCAAATTCTTATGTAAGAGACTATATATAGGTTTCATTATTATTGACAATTTTGGTACGAATTTTGAATAATAATTAACCAGCCCAGCAAGACTTTTTAACTGAGTCACATCACGATGTTCAGGAGCATTTAAAATTGCTTTAACTTTGTCAAAATTTTTCTTCAATCCTTTACTAGTAATGTCCCAGGTAAGTGACTTCCTTTGCGAAAAACACACATTTTGACAATTTTATTTTCAAACCTGCCTCCCTAAGCCTAGAAAAAACTTGTCTAATGTTGTATTTATGTTCTGCTCTATTTTTTCCAGTGATAATGATATCATCTAAAAAGTTTGCCACACACTTCAATCCCTTCAGAAGTTGCTCTAAAGTTCTGTGGAAAATGGCGGGTGCTACTTTGATACCATAAGGAACTCTATTTAATCTGAATAAACCTTTACCAACATAAAAACTTACCAGATTCTTCGTCTAATTGCAACTGATTGTAAGCATTACTTAAGTCAATCTTTGAAAAAGTTTCCCCACCATTTGATTGAGAAAAAGTTTCATCAATTTTAGGAATTGGATAATCAACATCCACCAAAAATTTATTGACTGTAACCTTGATATCACCTGCCAATTCTAAACTTCCATCTTCCTTCAAAACAGGTACCAATGGCGTGCCCCATTCACTAGTCTCAACTGGTGAAAGTATACCAGCTTTTTCCAATCTATCTAATTCACCTTTAACTTTTTCTTTAAATGCTAAAGAAACAGATCGAGGTTTCAGAAACACTGGTTGAAATTTTTTTTTCAGCTGCAAATGAAATGTTTTGACTTTAAAACAACCTAATTTGCCATCAAAAATTTTAGCAAATTCCTTAGTTAAATCATCCACATTATTTGACTGAATATTCAAAATATCTGCAGTCAAACGAAATTTGAATTTTTCAAAAAATCTCTACCCAGTATATTTTGATTTGCTTTTTCTTTTTCAACGACATGTAAAATTAAATTTCTGCATAATTTGTCATTACATTTCATATCAACCTCAATATACCCTAAAGGTTTTATTCTATAACCTGAAAAGCTTCGTAAAATTATTCTAGATTCATTCAATTTACAATTCGACAGATATTTGTGATGAAATGAATAAAAAATTATAGATAAACCTGAACCTGAATCGACTTGCATGCTGAGGATGTTAAGAGAAATATCCAAATACAGAGGTTTGTCATCATGAAAATAAATGTTATTGATTTCAACTTCATCTTGTTCTACTTCAATTACATTTTGGCGTGAACTTTCATTTCTAGCACAAACTTTGGAAAGATGTCCAACCTTTTTACAAAAATTACAAATAAAATTTCCATATTTACATTTCTGCTGTCCGGTATGAAAATGTCCACAACACTTACATTTCCATTTCCCTGATAATTTTTTCAAATTTTCATGACTACTACTCGGAGCCTCCTGTACATTTCTTTTATATCCTTGCTTAACATTCCAATTTTTCAGTACATTCACATCTTGTTGGTTTTCAGCTAGATTTGACACTTCTTTGGTGAGGGCTATCTCTAATAATTTATCCAATTTAACATCATGCTTCTCTTCACATAAACGACCTCTTATTTTGCTCTTCTGCATCATACATACGAATTTGTCCTTCAAAATTTTGTCTAACTGCTGTCCAATCTCACAATTCGTTGCCAAATTATGAATTCTTGCATACCACTTGCTAACTGCTTCATTTTCTTCCTGTCCAGCTTCGTAGAACTCAATTCTTTCACGATATACACAGGTCATTGGAGAAAAATGAGCCTTCAGTAGGGTACACAAATGTTCAGAAGACCTTTCCTTTGGTAGATTGGGTGTACATAGATCTCGAAGTATTTTGTATGTATCTGCTCCAATTAAACTCAGAAGGGCTGATACTCTGCGATCGTTCCTGGGATCTTTTTCATTGAATGAAATGCTATTTACAATGAAAAACTGCTCTAGTTGTTCTTGGTACAACAACCAATTGTCACTTTTTGGATCAAACGACTGAATTGCTCCAATGAATGCCATACTTGTTTAACTTTCAAATTGCTTTCTTCCTGAATTCTCGTCGCCAATGTAATAACCAGAAAGCCAGTGGTAATAACTTTATTCGAAGTACAAAAGCAAACCAAATTGAATATGTTGATTGACATTCAAAAGTAAATAAAATCAAATTTTTTACCGTAACATTTCAGTGACAATCACTACTTTGATGTACAATACTTCTATTTATCTAATACAGAGTGAATCATATCATATCAATATATGACACATTGTTTAAATAGAAGATAGTTAGTCAATGCCTGTGGAAAAGTTATTGGACCCAAACGCGAGTGACAGCTAGCGTGATTAGTTACAAACATGAATATTTGACGTCATTTAAATGCAGGTTTCTTCAAAAACCCCTGATTTTAGAGGCCAGATCACTGAAGTTACGACATGACTTGGATGCGAGATCACTGTCGCCATCTACATGTCGCATCCATTTGAATCCAATATAAATCCCGTAAGGTTGGCTAACTATCTTACTTCTGTATAAACAATGCTCATACTCAGTTTTGTGCATACGCGCGAGGGCGAGACCCACAATATACCAGATCGAAAGCGAGTTGTTAAGTCTTGCTAATGCGAGTTGAAATACAAGAAATGATTCATGGGATTTGTAATGACATCTATAAAAAGTAACAAGAGTTTCAAAGTCGTACATATACAATTATTGCAATATTTATTTTAAATCAAGTGTTTTCATGATCTAATAGAAAATGTTTTCATTAAAACATAACATATCAAATAAGCATACTCAGCTTGTGCTTTGGTGCACACAAATAAAAAGCCTGTTACTTGAGCAAAAACCTATCAGTATATCCAAGAGCTATACAAAAACACCATGAGAAGCAGTTAATTTGTGCTAAAAACTGCATTCGGCAAGTATATCTTGGATGCTGAAAATGAATCAAAATCAAGCTGGCGCTTGAATAATTTTGAAGTTAGTAATCGTAAAATTGTATGTGCAAGTATGATCGTCGTTTATAGTTTCAGTTTCAGAAGAAGTTGAATGTGCTAAGGTTCGTTCATAAAATCTTGAGAACTGGATAGTGGATACCCGCCTCATCTAGAAACTTGGTTGCACTCTCACGTAACAATTATTCTACTCGTAAAAGGCATGTTCTACTCATTCCCTGGCACTCCTCTGCGATTCTCATAGGCAAAACAATAAAAAATACGTCTTTTTGTATTCAAATGTTTATAACAAATTAGTGTTGGGTTCTTTTTTTTGTGGGGTTTAGGAACTTCATATTGATAATGCACCTAGTTCTGAAAAATGGATTCATTTATTGAAACAATTGTGGCTACGAATTTAATTACAAACATATACATAAATCAGGAAATGGTTTCTTCCAGCGGAATTATCAAATATCAATAATCCAAAGAATTATTGGGTAGGCTTCAAAAAGGCTGATATCATGAGCCAAAACAAAATGGATTCTCTTTAACAATGCTAGAGCTTTTTTCAAATCAAGCAAATCTCATTTGCAATAAACTCATAAAAATGAACTGATGAGTCAACACTTAGACTTGCAACTTCTCACACAGGCACATTGCAAGTCAATGTACCTCATATCAGTACTATACATATAATAACACGTAACTTCTCACACAGGCACGTTAGTAATTATTATATTTCCAATACAGCTCACAGACATGTAACTTCTCACACAGGCACGTTACAAGTCCTTCGCTTCTCGAAAATCCAACAAAAGCAGGCAACTCCTGACCAAGCTACGTTGCAAGCCAATAAACACTCAAATCAGCCTAATAATAGGTAACTTCACACACAGGCACGTTACAATCACCAGGCTGAAATTAATATAACGGTGCTGTGCAACTTCTCACACAGGCACGTTGCAAATCACCGAATGACATGTAACTTCTCACACAGGCACGTACAAGTCCTTGGTTTTTCGAAAATCCAACAAAAGCAGGCAACTTCTCACAAAGGCACGTTGCAAGCCAATAAACACTCAAATCAGCCCAATAATAGGTAACTTCACACACATGCACGTTACAAATCATCAGGCTGAAATGAATACAACGGTGATATGCAACTTCTCACACAGGCACGTTGCAAATCACCGAATGACATGTAACTTCACACACAGGCACGTTACAAGTCCTTGGTTTCTCGAAAATCCAACAAAAGCAGGCAACTTCTCAGAAAGGCACGTTGCAAGCCAATAAACACTCAAATCAGCCCAATAATAGGTAACTTCACACACAGGCACGTTACAGTCACCAGGCTGAAATGAATACAATGGTGATATGCAACTTCTTACACAGGCACTTCCAAATCACCAAATGACATGTAACTTCTCACACAGGCACGTTACAAGTCCTTGAATTTTCGATAGCTAAACTGAATATATTCACTCAAGATTCCAATATGCTGAGACTCATGTACAATCAATAAATACCCAAATAAAACCACTTTTCAAAACATTACTTTTGTAAGCATCAATACAAATATCAACAAGTATTAAATGTTCAGTATTAAAGGAAAGCCGTACCAATGATCGTAAGAGCACAACACAAATTCTTCAAAATGTTTATGCTGCCACGAACGGAACTCCCACATGATTTTCTTTGTTTAATAATCAACAAGCAATGGAAAGTACATCCAAGAAAAATATAATGAAACATACTGATTCTAAATAACAACCTGCTTTTCTTATATTGAAAGTAAACTCCAACAATTACTCACTCAAACAGGTATTATAGCCATTTGTCGAAGATAATTCCAAGCAATTTCAAACAAATATAACTCCTACCTTTTATTCCAACCATAGGTATCACTTCAACACAAATGAATATATTTAAACAATCACCCCAAAAACAATGATCTGAAATCATTGTCAATACCAACTCTTGAGTCAACACCAACTTACTTCCCATTCCCCTGCTATTTTTCTCGCCTCCGCCAGCCAAACGTTTTTGTTGAAGATCCCTAAAAACCGGCATATGACGATGCGCGGCACATGACTAATATATACTGGAAGTACCATCATAGGCTGGCGTTCGGCAATAGAAAACTCCTAACATTAGTAAATGACAGTTGCGATATGAAATCATAACAGAATATAACTACTGACTGCCTTTCATGTGATGGCATAGTTGGTTTCCCACCACTGTTTTTGTCAAAGAATCACTCATGTTCTGCTCTATTGTTTGGTGTATATAGGGTGGGCCAATGGAAACTTTCCACCTTAATTTGTAGGATTTAAAATCAAAATTTTGGAAAACGCTCGAACACGTCGATATTTGATTTGAGGAAGAACTAATTTTCAGTTTTTTTCACCCCCGTAGCTTAAACTCTGTAGCTGAGGGGTGAACAACTACCAAACTCTGAATATGGAAAAGGGGTCGTGCCATACCTCTTTTATGAAGGCTCATTGAGTTCTTCTATGATTTTGCCTTGTGATATCCATTGACAACGAAATGACAGCTTGTTAAAATATTGGAAATAGACTACTAGTTTCTTAATAAAAATACCAAGTAATTAGAGTAACAAGTTAAATAATCAGGTGGACACTTCAAACAGTTTGTAAGATAAATCTGACGTATACACCTGATCGCTAAAATTGCAACGAAATATTTTGGTATTTTTATTACGAAAACAATAGTCTATTTCCAAAATTTTGACAACCTGTCATTTCGTTATCGATGAAAATAATGATTCAAAATCATAGGGTCATGAAGAACTCAATGAGACCTTCAAAAAGAGGCATGGCACGACCCCTTTTCCCCTTTCAAATTTTGAGGCTTGTTCACCCCGCAGCTACAGGGTTAAACCTACGGGGTTGGAAAAAACTGAAAATTAGTTCCTCCACAAATCAAATATCGACTTGCTCGAGCGTTTTCCAAAATTTTGATTTCAAATCCTACGAATTAGGGTGGAAAGTTTTCATTGCCCACCCTGTATGAAGTTTCGTGGAAATTAGACGAATTCTGCACACTCGGACTATATGAAGAAGTCGCGTTGAAAATTAAAATAATTTTAATTGTTTTCACTGTTCATAAGTTCCATAAACTCAGAATTCTGATCTAGAAACAATGAAAGTTTTCCTGTGGGTGCGCCCAACCGCGATAGAACGCTTTTTGATACAAATATAAGTGCTACGAATTTCTCCTTGAATAAGGAAGTCACAACAGACAGTGTGATGGAATCATTCAACTGACAATAGCCGATAGAATAGACCGGTCAGCTGATTAGGATTCTGTGAAAAAAAAGGAATTACGACTTTTTATGCATCAGAAAAGTAAAACATCTCAAATGTTCATGTTTATATTGAAAATATCAGTAATCAGAATTTGGGGCGGTTAAATCCGCCAGTACATAAAACACTAAATATACTTGAAAAAATTTAAATCAAAAGTGCAGGCAGGAATCGCACGGCAAATAATAATAATGGCTGTCTTCTACCCGCAGAGGCTATGCCATTGGGTAAACTCTTCGAGTGTACCTGTATGAGGAAGCAGTATTATTACTATTAAACTCCGACAGAGCTGTCAGAGATATCAGAGTTGTCGGGAAATAACAAAGTTGCTACACCTTATATGCTCTCCTTTCTGATACTATTCTTTTCATTTGGAGTGATGAAATGAACTCAGGAAGATCTGTGACAACTCTGTGTTGAAACTCGCGAAATGATGCATCTTAATAGGAACTTGCATTCTAAATCGTCTCTTTCATGGTTTTACTTCCCCATAGAACAGGGATGCCGTGGACTTTTGGGTTTGGAGTGTCTGCATAATAGAATGGTACCGGATGGAGTCTGTGAAGTCATCAGGAGTTCAGATTCCATTCTCTACATGGTCCACGACAATGAAAAAGCAGGGATTTGAGCATTTCTTTCAAAGAAGGCAACCCGTGCTGCCGAAGAACTTGGTCTCGTATCCGACAGTGAACGGGCTAACCCAAACATTGTCACCGAGTTGGAATCCCTTCAGCAAAAAACTCATATCAAAGCTGCGGAAACTCTGGTCCTTCTGCAGCAACATACGGATAGGCCAATGCATGGGGTCTTCTTCAACAACAGCGAAGACCTTGGCTTATCCTAAAGTTAGACCTTTGCCTTCTTGAGGTCAAGTCGGACATCGATGAGTGGCCTGTCAGGATGGTTTCTTCAACACCCTAGTAAACTGTAGCTGATGTTAAAGGTACCTGATACCAGATGCAGGGCGTGTCGTGGGGCACTTATGCATTTACTGTCAGCATGTCGAACTTATGCGGTTACAGCCCATATCAATAGGCATTAAGTGGCGCTACGCGTGTTGGTATATACGACATTCGTACGGTATATGCGAAATACCTGTGTTGCCTTTTTCCCTGGGGGATATTGAGTGTGTTGTGGAAATTGAGGTGTGAACCTATTGGAACTACTCATTTCCCGCTCTCTGACAAATACAAGCCAATATGTTGTTGAAATTGAAATCATTATTTCCGTCAACCTATTGCACCCCTGCGTGTAACCCTCAGAAGTCATTAAGAGACTTGTGCGAGCTAGAGAAAACGCAGCCTTTACCTTTTAACGTGTGATGCCGGTGACCAAGCTGGAAATCAAACCCACGACCCTACGCATGAGAGAGGCGAACGCGCTACCATCCGACCACTACGGCCCATCCAATGAGCTTCTTGTCTAAGTAGGACGTTTTTATCATGGAGTTTTCCACTCTAGGCGAAATGAATATCGTTAGAAAAGAGAATGATAAACGGACTAAATATCAAGATCTACTCTTAAAACTCAGCAGGCTCTACCCAAACAGTTCTGGTAAAATTATGATTCTGATCATAGGAGGACTTGGTGAAATTATGGTTACACCGCTCTCGAATTTGAAAATAATACTGACCTGCCGTAACATGGCAGAAATTTCAGCCGCATGGATGCAGAAGGCCATCATCCTTGTTTCACTTCGTCTGCTCAGGGTACATGACTCTGGGACCCAATAATCACTCACCCTACGAACGTGGGGAGTCGTTATTGGGGTGAACGACTCCAGCGCGTTCTCTGGATGTGACGGCGTTCCGAAGACAGGGCCTAACTGGGAAATTACTGACGGATAATAATATTAGTTTTGCCAATGTGGCATAATATGTACATATGGCATGTAAATATTTGATAGTATATAGAAATTATAATGACAAAATGATACAAATTAAATAGGAATATGAAGGTTATACTTTGTGACATTTATTAAAGAGGAACCGGCACATTTACTACGTTAAATGGCTTTCTGCTAATTTTGCTCAAATTCCAGTATATTACAGATCCTGACATACTCATCACGTAGTTCATTTCACAAATTGATCATATGACTAGTTTTCGAGCTGAAGGTTGTCAAAAATTCGATATTTGGCTATTTTGGGTATTACGCATCGATCTTAGTTTTGTATTCTAATTGAGAAGAAAACTCTCTTAGAAATGAACCCATCCCGAACAAGTTGTAGCTCATGAGTCCCTCCATTGGAATAAAAAATAATAGCTCACAAAGGTTGTTGCATTACAGCATAGCAAGACAATAATCATGGAAATAGATAAATATCAATACCATAATCGTTTTGATCTTCACTCAATCCGTTAAAACTAGAAAACAAACTGATAGGATTTGCCAATTTCTATGGAAAAGTATGGGTCTTCATCAATTTCATGAGGATTCTTATAATTACATATCCAACAGTTTATAGTTTTCCATATGTAGCGTGACAATTTACATGCTTACAAATACTATTTCTCATGAACAAAACTGTATAATTATTACGAACTGTCCATAACTGTTACTATGATATGAAACTTGAACTGGAATTACTCATGGAATAATCCTTCCCATTACCACACCTTATTTCCAGACACCCCCACCACCCCCTGATTTAATGCCACCCGCATTCAAATAATTTTGATAGAAATCTCTACTTGTGGTAGGTACCTCATTGAATAGCTGGTAATATGCACTCTCTTCCCACTCCTCATCAAACAAGTCATTGAATATTATTTTTTGAACACCTCTGCGTATGGAAATGAAATGAAAAAACGCATCATGAATATTTTATTTACCTGAAAAGGAATGTTCAAATTCTAAGTAGTTAGTTACAAATAATATAATAGGTAAACGAACTTGCAAAACGCACTGGGTTTTAATTTCTTTATACAATTGTTAGCATCTTAAGTTAAAAAAAGCCTCCCCAATGAACATGAATCTACGAAGGACACCGATAGATGTACATAGCCCCCTGTTGACTTTTAAACGGTTTGACGTAAAAGTATGGAACAAAAATATATTTGAATGGTATCATCGATACTACTTTTTGAAACAAAATACATTGCGATTACCCGATAGGGGGCGCGGAGATACACATCAATTCAAAATCTTCAAATAACATAGGGGGCCAAATAGCATATCGTTGTAAAGATAAGTCAAATCTCTTTCCAACTTTACCTGTTTTTCATATTTTCTTTTATGAGTACTTTCACAATATCGATCTCTTTCCCTTCCCAAATTTCCACTGAGGTACCCCCAGTACCATCTGTTGAGCAATTTTAGTATATTTTCTTTCAAAAAGTAGTATCGGTAATGATTTTCAAAATATTTTTGTCACATTGCTCTACATCGAACCGTTCAATCTTATCGAGATAAAGATCTGCGTTTATACATAATAGAAAATATTAACGAAATGTAGAAAAATTTAGATGGTTGCAAAAAAGAATTGAATTCTCTTTTCAACGATGTGTCACTTGACCCCCATTCCATTTGAGATTTTTAAATTGGTGTACCCCCCCCCCCCAATCCCCTCTATCAAGCTATCACTATCCTTTTTATTTTAGAAAATAGTATTTGTGATAACATTCAAAATTGTTTTTGTTCCGTGTTTGTACTACGAACCGTTCAAAAGTCAATTGGGTAAAGGGGACGGAAAAGCGGCCCTGTGTAATTTAAAAACCTTTATTTTTGTATGTTTTAAGAGTTTATTCATCAGCGCTATTTCAAGTAGGTATCTCTGAGAATTCTGAACTGAATTCCATATCAATATTTCTTTTAACTAACTATTTAGAATTTGAAAATACCTGTTCAGTTGAAAAAAATATTCATGGTGCTTCCTTTCATTTCATTCTCATACGCAGAGGTGGGAGTTTTCACGAGCTATTCAATGAGGTATCACAAGTAGAGATTTCTATTAAAATTATTTGAATGCGTGTGGCTGTAAATCAGGGGGTAATGGGTGGCAGGAAATAAGGCAGGTTATGGGAAGGATTATCCCATGAGTCATTTCATATTCTTTTTCATATCCTAGTGATAGTTATGGACAATTCTTAATGATAATATAACTTTGTTCATGAGATGTATAGCATTTGTAGGCATTTAAATTGTCACCCTGTACATAGAGAACCAGATACTTTTGACAGGCAATCAAATGCATTCTTATGTAGTTGATGAAGACCCATACTCTTTCAAAACATTGGCACATTCTAGCAGTTTGTTTTCTAGTTTCAATGGATCGAGTGAAAATCAAAACGAGTATGATATTAATATTTATCTATTTCTATGAACATTATCTTGCCATGCTGCAAATCATGAGATACAACTAAGATGGGATGAGTTCATTTCTAAGATGGTTCAATTTTGAATTAGAGCACGAAAATCGAATCGATGCATGATACCCACAATAGCAAAAAATGTTGACACCCTGTAGCTCAAAAACTGGTAATGGGATCGATCTGAGAATTGGACTACGCAATGAGGATGCCAGGATCCATTTTACGTAGTAAATGTGCGGGGCCCTTTGTGCAATAAATTGCCAAGTAAAAATATAGACAAATATAGATGAGAATGAATGAAACTCATAAAGTGGAAGGGGAAATAAATTGCCATCGCTTCACTCTGCCATGAAACACTTTATCAGAGGAGATTTGCTTGATCTCTTCTGATAATTCATTTCACAGATTCATTGCATTTTTCAAAAGTTCTTTATTTGTTTGTCTCGAGACTTGAAATACTCAGAGGATCACCATGACGGATATTGCAGCTTTACGCCGCTGTATTTATTCCATTACCATGAATGTTAGATCTATCGAATCCTATACATTTAAGAATAGATATGGTGGGAGTCGATGACAATTTTTCTGAAATAAATACTACACTAATTCTCAACTGTCTCGGTGTTCCATGTCGAAAATCAGTTTAACAATGCGCTTTTGTGCTACAAATACTGTGTTGAATTCATTAATACAACCCCATGCAATATGATACTAAGGAATATATGTGAATATGCCATAGCAAAACGGATTTCTAGAAGACTTGCTGGATTCATGCATGACTACATTTGCCTTAAAGTAGGTAAAGAATGTCTTGTTCAGTTTGTTCAATACATCTTTTATTTGCAGATTCCATGATAAGCTTTCATCCACGTGTGTTCCTGAAAATGTAACTCTATTACTAACCTTTTATTCGTCATTAACTTGTAGGACATCTGGAACACTATTTTTCCTATAACAGAAATATGCTATACCTAACTGTTTTAGTGGAGTTCGATATTAACTTGTTTCGTTGACACTATGATCTAAATCCGTCGGTAAATGCATTTTTCCTACGACCACATAGGAAAGTAACACAAATCGCACTTTCTACTCCCATGCAAGGTGATCTTTATTCTCACGCGTGCAGATAGTAACTTTCTGCACAGCTGTCAATAAGCCGTTAAACCCGTGAATCCTGTAAAATTTATAGATGTATTTATTAATTTTCATTCATAATAGGTGAAAAAAAAATGTTGACGTCGAGAATCGAACCCAAAACCTTGCGGTCATCATACCGAATACTCTTCCAACTGAGCTAATTCAGATTTGAATAACCGTTATCAGAGATATAAACTTATTGAAAATAGAGTATTTTTTTATTTGATTTCGAGAGTTCCAACCTTTGACAGCTGTTTCGTGGTCACCCACTCATCAAAAAGGATTTATGGAGCTCTCGAAATCAAAACGAATCTACTCAAAAATTAGTACCGTGAAGGCAAGTCAGTATAAACAGAAAGTTACTTATCAGGTTTCAACTAGTGACTGTAGATGCCATAAGTAACTTTCTGTATATACTTACATCTCGTAAGTCGATTCATATTTATACATCACCGATATGTCAAAGATTCAATCTACTATATTTTATTGCTATGTTTTAAACTGATATTTTTACACCTTCTTTACCATATTTGTGCCAGTTTTACTATCTCTTAGTAGAGATTTTGGAAGTGTTGGAGAATCTTTATTACACATCGAAGAAGAATTATTTTTGAATTGAAATGGGAGAAATTGTCAAGAATCTGTCAAAACAGTTGGAGAAATTGATGTATTCTATATCCAACCACTCTATCGAAGATATATTTTTGAAAGAAGCTGAGTCTCCGTTCTGCCGTCCTTGCAACAGAAAATTCAAAACCCCTAAATCTTTCAAAATCCATGTCACAAAAATTCACCCTTCTTCCACTCCTTCACAACATTCCAGAGAGATCCCCATCGACCCTCAAGAAAAAGTATCACCTTTTCTGAATTCGATAGAAGCTATTAATCAACAGCTCGCTAGTCTGAAACATCGAAATTGTATTTTGAGAAGAATTCCAAAAGCTGCCAGAACATGCGCTGCAAGAGCTTTCAGCCTACAGATACTTCATTCTTACACCATCAAATGAAAAACGTGAGGAATCACTTTCATTAGTTATAAAAAGGAATATCAACAACTCCAACACAACGCCTTTATTTGTTCCCGACTCTGCTATTCCACGCAAGTACAAAGCAGATCCAATTAAATCATGTATAAATAAAGTTTCTGATGGCGATTTCTCTTCTGCAATCAAAATCTTGACATCAACTGACAGTATTGCAGATTTTGATGATTTCACTTTGAAAGAACTTTAGTCAAAACTTCCACATGACATCCTTCAAGACGAAATTACTAATATGGGGTGTGCAAATTTCACTCCCCTCAGAGTCACAGAAAAAGAAGTCCTGAAAGCTATAAAATCTTTCCGAACCAGTTCCGCTGGTGGATTAGATTCTCTCAGACCTCCTCATTCACAAGATCTGATTTCAATAAGCTCCGGTTGTGAAGGTGGAAACCTTTTAACATCTTTAACCAACTTGTGCAATTTTATGCTAGCTGGTAAAGTCATGTCAGATATATGCCCAAGAAATGCGGCGAAATTCGTCCAATAGCCGTAGGTACAATTTATCGCCGACTTACAGCAAAATTATCTTGTATGAATATATCATTCAAATGTGGCCACCTATTTAGGCCAATTCAGTTTGGCTTTGGAACTCCAGGGGGTTGTGAAGTAGTTGCCGCATTTTTCTCAATCAGCATTCGGATCCATCTTCCCAAAGTTTCATCAAAGTGGATTATAAGAATGGTTTCAACATGCTTCAACGGAACACAATTTTGCTAAAAACTGAAGAAGTAATTCCACATCTATTTCCTTTTATTAAGCAATGTAACCAAAGTCCGTCTTATCTAAACTTTGGAAAGGAGGTTATTTTGTCTCAAAGAGGTGTACAACAAGGAGATCCGTTAGGACTAGACCTTTTTTCCCTAGCCATACATGAAATGACTAAATCAATCAAGACGGCTTTCAATTGTTGGTATCTCGATGATGGCTCAATTGGAGGTGATAAAACCATTGTTCTTCAAGAATTTCAAAGGATCATTGTTGAGTCGAAGAAACTTGGTCTCGAATTAAATTTCAACAAATGCGAAATTATCACATCTAATCACATAAACATCAAACATTTCGAGTATCTTGCTCCAGGAATCAAAATTTCAGAACGAAAGGATTGGACTTTATTAGGTGCACCCCTCTCTGAAGAATCTTCATCAGACTGTCTCAATCACAAAACCAAAAATCTTCTTCTGGTGTCTTCTCGCATCAATAACCTTGCTTCTCACATTGCCTATTATCTTCTGAAAAATTGCCTAGCTATACCCAAACTACTATATATACTCAGATGTAGTCTGACTTGGCACTGTCAAATCACTAACAATAAATTCAGTGAAAGTACTTGGAACCAAGCGACCCTTCCCATAAACTTTGGAGGTTTAGGCATCCGACTGGCTTCTTCCCTTTCACTACCGGCTTTTCTTGCATCTTACAATAGTGCCCGTCCTTTGATATCATCAATTTTACCAGAGTGTCTCTCAGAAATATCTGATGTTAATTATTTGGAAGGCGAAAGGAACTGGATCTCTCAAACAAAAAATGAAACTCTTCCTGTGAATATGAATTCCCAAAAAGCCTGGGATTTACCAGTTATCAATTCAATACACGAAACACTTCTTGAGTCAGCTGCAGAATCTAAATTTGAAAAGGCCCGTCTCAAGGCTGTTACTTCTAAAGAATAAGGAGCTTGGCTTAATGCCTTTCCAGTAGCTTTTCTGGGTACTTTGTTGGACGATCAGTCATTCAGGATTGCAGTTGGCCTTCGCTTGGGCACATCGATTTGTGTCAGCCATAAATGTCGATGTGGATCCATCGTAGAAGAAAATGGAATACATGGCTGAGTTGTAGGTTCAGTTCGGGTCGTTTTTCAAGACATCATGATCTAATAAAGCGGGCTCTCACAACTGCAGAAATTCCTTCAGTATTAGAACCAGTTGGTATAAGCAGAGACGATGGAAAACGTCCAGATGGAATGACCCTCATACCGTGGAAGCTTGGGAAGCCTTTGGTTTGGGATTTCACCTGTGTGGATACAGTAGCATCTTACCACCTTATAGCGACCTCCAATTCGAAAGGCGCTGCAGCCGTTTCTGCTGAGAAATAAAATTTAAGTAAATACTCCAATATTGAATAATTTTACTGTTTTTATCTAGTGGCTATTGAAACATACGGAGTATTCGGAATACATGCCCTAGAACTTTTGGAAGATATTGGAAGAAGGATGATTAATGCCACTGATTACCCAAGATCCTATGCATTTCTGATACAGCGTTTAAGCATAGCTATTCAAAGAGGAAATGCCGCTTCAGTCATAGGAACACTCCCCACGTCCCAAAAACTGGATGAAATTTTTTTATACCCCCATGATTCATCTAACTCTAAACAGAATAGTTATAAATCACAACAAAAAGATTCAGCAACTTTTCCAAAACTCACAAAATCTTCAATAGTTTCTTCCAATTCAATGTCCAGCACCGACAGTATAAAGTCGGCATCGTTATCTCTTCACTCCATTAGTGATATTTCAGAAGAAGATAGCAATTGCAGAAGCAGCTCAAACATATTCTACCCCATCAGGCCCATATTACATAGTCCTATGAAATTATTTGGCTTCAATGGATTGAAAAATATTGGCAATACTTGCTTTATGAACAGTATTGTTGGTTTATGCAATGAGAAAATAACTACCGGGAATAATATGAAGATGTACTTGGTTTTTATTTAAACAGATTATGACAACTAAACTTGATTTTCAATATTGACACATTTTTAAACTTCAAAATTAGATAACGTCAAAATACAAATTATATAGAGTGAGCAGGTACAACACTATGCAATATATTCAACACCCCCTCTCAAAGTGTAGTACCGATGCCCAAACTTTTCAAATGTTTTTCATAAGCCATTTTTGGTACTGGTTTCGTGAAAATGTCTGCAGTCATATGTTGGGTTGGAATATATTGGACATCTATCTCTCCACTTTCGATAACTTCTCTCACGAAGTGGTAACGAATATCAATATGCTTCGTTCTTGAGTGATATACAGCATTTTTCATTAATTTTTGCGCACCTTGGTTGTCGCAATATATCACAGTGGGTTTGTGCTTCTCCAGAGGGAATTCAATTTCATTCAAAAAATTTCTCAAGTATATAGCTTCTTTTGCTGCTTCGGACAAAGCCATATACTCTGCCTCTGTACTCGAAAGAGCTACAGATTTTTGTTTTCGGGCTTCCCAGGTTACTGCACCACCAGCTATTAGAAAAACAAATCGTGTGAAGGACTTTCTGTCACTGATATTGCTTCCCCAGTCGGCATCAACATACCCGTGCAATTGTTTTTCAGTCCTTCTGAATGTCAAAGTATAGTTCTCTGTGTGCTTCACATATCTCATAACACGTTTAACTGCCATCCAATGTATTTTGCCTGGGTTATTGTTGAATTGGCTCAAAGCACTCACTGAATATGTTATATCAGGACGAGTTGACACTGACAGGTATAGTAGCGAACCAACAGCCTGCCTGTACGGAATGTCTGCCATTTCTTCTGTTTCCTCCTGCGAAGATGGTCCCATTTCTTTTGTTAATTTTGAATTCACATCTAAAGGAGTTGTGATTGGTTTGCAATTCTGCATTCCAAATTTTCGCAAAATATCTTCCGTGTATTTTCTCTGAGATATTGAAATTGTTTTAGAGGATTCGTCTTGCATGAATTCAATCCCTAAACAATAATGAAGTTTTCCCAGATCTTTTATCTGAAATTTCGCGATCAGATCTTGCTTCAACTTCAGGTACGTCTCATCTGAATTTGTTGCGATAATCGAATCATCCACGTACACAGCCATGACTAGAATCATATCTTCATCGTGCAGAAGATAGACACATTTGTCACAATTTAACTGTTTCAGTCCAATGTCTCTGAGATACTGGTCAAGTTTATTGTACCACTGTCGTCCTGACTGCTTCATTCCATAAAGCGATCTCTTCAAGAGGTATACTTTGTCTTCTTCACCTGGTGACACGAATCCTTCTGCATGGCTCATAAAAATCTCTTCCTGGAGATAACCGTTGATGTAAGCCATAACTACATCCATTTGATAAAGTTTCAGACCGAGATCAACAGACAGAGCAAGTATGATCCGAACTGAACTTTGTCTTGTTACAGGAGAAGTCGTTTCGTGGTAGTCAATGCCAGGTTGTTGAGCGTAACCTTTGGCAACAAGACGTGCTTTCCGTCGTTCTATTTCGCCATTTGCTTTATATTTTGTTCTAAGGACCCATTTACAACCAATGACCCTTCTATTCTGTGGTTTATCCGTTAAAACCCATGCATTACTTCGAATAAGTGCTTCAAATTCGTCTTTCATAGCGTTTCGCCATTTTCCCGCATTTTCGCCAAGAAGAGCCTCTTCTATACTGGGACTGTCTGGTTCTTCGATTGATATTTGAACTTCATGTCGTTCCTCTATGAAATTATATTTTTTCTTCGGTCTGCCTCTTGAACCATCTCTTATGATTGCTGGTCTTCCGGGGCCCCTTTTAAGTGAGACAGGTAACAGTTGATCATCTGAAGAAGTCTGTTTATTTTCTGGATTAACATCTTCTACTCTTTCAATATTTTCTTCCACTTCATTCGAGTTCTTTTCTTCTTCATTTGACGGATTTTTGGTTATTTCAAAAAATGTGTAGGATTTTAAATCTCCTTCGATTTCTCTTTCCATAACATTTTGTTCTTCTACAAATTTCACATCTCTGCTGATTATTACTTTCTTTGTATTTGGATCCCATAAACGGTATGCTTTTGACTCAATTGAATATCCTACAAGAATACATTCTCTAGACTTCGCATCAAATTTTCCTCTACTTGACGTTTTGATGAGTGCAAATGCCTTGGATCCAAAAATTCTTAGATGAGATATCACCGGTTTCTTGTTATTCCAGCATTCAAACGGAGTAGTGTTGGATAAACTACGTGAAACACATCTGTTTCTTATGTATGCTGCAGTGGATATAGCTTCATCCCAAAAACTTTGTGGCAGTCTGGATTGCTGTAACATGCATCTGCCCATTTCAACGAGCGTACGATTTAGGCGTTCCGCTACACCGTTTTGTTGTAGTGTATAGGGAGCTGAATATTCTCGTTCTATACCACTTTTCTCCAAAATATCAGTGAATGCTTTTCCAGTATATTCTAAACCGTTATCAGTTCTCAACACCTTTATTTTGGTTATTGGAGTATTTGATGAAGGATGCCGACTTAGGAGATATAAACACGAAGTTCTCTCATATGAAAGGAAATTTGATCAAAGAATTTGCAAAAGTGTTCAAGAAACTATGGTCAGACGATTTACAATATCAAGCTGTTGACACTGTCCCACGGAAAAGTCAAATTCAGATAGTCGCTCCTTGTTTTACTGGTTGCGCCCAACAATATGCTCATGAGTTTTTGAGGTACCTGCTGGAGGGTCTTCACGAGAACGTGAACAGAATCACTGAGAAGCCTCTAAATATGTTGACAGTCGTTGATAAAGAATTGCATGACGATGAAAAAGCTGAGGACGCATGGTCAAGATTCTTGAGGATGGACAACTCCAAGTTTGTAGACAATCTTGTCGGCCAACTGAAATCCACATTAAAATGTACATATTGTGGTCATCGTATAGTAAGGTTTGATCAATTCTGGGATCTCTCTCTACAGATTCCGAAAACAACAGGCCAACTAAATCTGTCTCAGTGTTTGGACTATTTTACTATAGAGGAAATTTTGGATGATGACGAGAAACCTACTTATACAAAATCCAAAGAGAGAAGGAAGTGCACGAAAACTATATCAATACATAAATTTCCAGCAACTATGGTGATCCATTTGATACGTTTCTCTCAGACAAAAATGTTTATTAGCATACCTTTGGTATTGGATATGAGCAACTACGCAACGGAAAATGCGGCACCTTGTCGCTACAATCTATATGCTTCATCTAATCATAGTGGAACAACTTATAGAGGACACTACACGGCTTGCTGCAGACACCCATACGCAGATCCTTGGCAAGAGTACAACTCTGGTGTCACCAACTACCATACCAAAAACACTTTTGGGCAAAGGGGCATATGTTCTCTTCTATGAGCTCTGCTCATAGAAGATGCTGATTTACACTTTTATTTATTTATTCATTTTTATTTCATCATTTTAATGTTTTTACTGTTTTCCATTATTAATTTATACCTACTATTTGTGATATTTCTTGTATTTTCATTTTTTTGAAACAAAATTTAGCTATTTTTAAAGTTGAAGTGATTGAGGGATAACAATGAAAGCTTAAAACTGTTAATTTATAATTATTTCAGTAGTTGGTTTTAATACGAACTACCTGTGTATCTAAGAAAGGCATCCAGAGAACCAGGCGCAGGCACATTATTTGAAAATGTAAAAAGCTAAAATCGTAAATTATTGTTATTTCTTTATTTCCCTATAAAAGTTATTGGAAATTAATGTGCACTTTTTATAGAAACAATATTCAAACGTAAGATTAGTCAGGCAACTCAATATACACGATCTGATATTTACATATTGTTTAATAAATTAGGTGGTCGTAGGAAAAATAGTGTACATTACTTCTGCGAAAGCAGTACATCAATATTTCTCCCATTACCTGTTATAGTGGTGTCGACCGCAAACATAGTTAGGAGGCAATCTTTCAGAAATTCTGACAAGTCCATTGTATACAAAAAAATCAATGGTTCAAGCACTGACCTGTGCGGTATTTCAAGCTTAACGTTATTGAATTTCACATTTCGCTGCTATGGTGCGCCCTAAGATTTGATTTATTTCAAAAAAACATTCATAATATTCATATTTATAAAATTTCTCATAATTCCATCCACATTTGAACTAAGACATTGTCCTTTCAGACAACTCATCTGAAGCTTCTAGTGATTCCGTCAAAAAAAATCTAACAGAATTATGTGTAATGCAAATTACGAGGGGGAAACCGCTGGGGAATTTTGGTGTACAAGCCTTGGGTATTAGTGGAATTACTTAGGTATTAGTGGGGAATTAGTACAAGTAGTTTCAGTGATCGAAGCTGTTAACATTTCTCTTGAAAATGCCAACCACTCGTGTTGGCGAAACGTCGAGATTTTGTCTAAATAAACGTCGCCCTAAAAACCCGAAAAACCATCATTCATTCAACGATGGCCGCGGAAGCCTTTCAGAATTTGTAGTGAAATTTGTTGGAAATTATGGGTACTAGTCGGGAATTAGGGGTATAGTTAAAAATTATTGGGCATTAGTGGGTACTACTCGGGAATTACTGGTATTAGTCGAAAATAAATAGGCAGTAGTCGGGAATTAGAGGTATTACTACATCTGCGTTGGAATCACAAATGTGGAATTGAAAAAAAGAGGTCTTCAAAATTCGAAAATATTTGACAAAAAAAAACAAAAAGGATTTTTATTTGCTTTTATTCCTTGGGTATTAGAGGAATAAGTGCTATTCGTTCGGGGTAATTCTCGGCATTTACTTGGTAATTAGCGGATTTTTGAGAATTAGTGTACACAATTTCCTCAGCGGTTTCCCCCTCGACAAATTATGAAGAATCCTGCCAAATACTCTTTGAAAATTTAAAAATCTTTACTCTTCCTTCAATTCATGTCAAAATTCACACCACATAAGCACTTTTACTGGACCACCCTAGGGTGTAATAGGTGAACTTTGAAGTTCGCTTTCAAACTCTCACGAAGGCGATCAACCCCTATTTTGTCGTCGCCCACCCAAGGAAGTCTTTTTATTTTATTGAAATGACAGTTCAAAGGGCAGTGTAAGATGTAAGGTCTTGTATAACAAGTGTCGCCACCGTCATGGAGCAAAATTCGAGTCCTAATCACAGTTTTCAAGACTTTTTCAGAATATGTGGAATCAGTCGGCGGCCCCTTGAGAAACCTTGTCCTCATTATTCGTAGACGACGATAAAGTTTTTGGCGCGTCATGCTCTGTGAGTGGTCACTGTAATGGAGGTTAGTTTAAATAACAGAAAAGAAGAAGGCAAACTGAGTTCAAAATGCGTGAATTACTAGCCAACCTAACCTGAATAAACTTACGTAGACAGAATAACCATTCAAAATTGTTAGCGATTTAACGACTATTTATCTTAAATTGGTAATTACCTAGTATTGGTCGGAGAGCTTCTGCCATGCGTTTTATTGTATAGTATTATTTTCGTTCACTTGGTGATTCACGACTTCCAAGCTCATTATCAATATTTGATACATACCGTTACAACATGGTCGCATCGTTCTGCCTGCGAACCTTAGATTGAAGAAACAGGAGATAGAACACGGCTATACAAATCAGCGTGCGCGAAGCCTACCAAATATTTCGAGTAATTCCTGAGGAGTGGAATGCCGGACAGATTCGCATTCAGGGAAAATGTCGGTTATTATTTTACATTATTTCACAAAGAATATGAGTTCATATAACCACCTTCACCAAAAACTTTTTCTGAATTGTATTCTCACCAATTATTCCAAATATTCATTTATTCGAGCATGATAATAAAATGAAACTTAAGTACTATCGGCCTTCAAATAGTATAATTTTAATAAAACCTCATCAAACACTTTTATATTCATCAAATAACTTTTTGGCTTGAATTAGCGTAGTGGTTAAGCGCCCGCCTGGTAACCGAGAGGTCCCAGGCTCGGTTCCCAGCCGGTGCGGACTTTTTTCATTTTCAGATGTGAAAGTCTGAATGATTGAAGCTTGTGTCGGCTGGGAATATTCCTCCATGATTGAATGTGGCATTAGTAATTAACTGGTGATGCTCCTGAAGTGGCGTATGGAGTTAGTAACAACGCCTACCCAAAACACATGGGTAATGACCATAGCAGTCGATGCCAAAACAAAAGAAACCTTGTTGCGATGATGCACCCTAGTGTTTGTGTATATTGAGCATATGAGTTTTATCAAGTTGCTGGAATGGGAAGACAATGGAGTTGGTTCCCTGAAGTGTTCCTCAAGAGATTTAAATAAATTATGACTCAACAACATATTATTCAATACTTTTGTGACAAGGAAGTTCTCAAAGCATAGGGGATCATTTTCATTAAAATTATTCTGCAAAACCTTTTCTGCGTTAGTTGTGCATATGGTAATCCCATCTTCTGAGGGATATACCAACGAGGCACATTCATCATTTTGGTTGATTAACGACAATAAAAAGTCTGCTCTATCTCCTATGAGACACCCAATACAGTCTTCACAATTTGAAATTTTTGTAATTTCATAAATATTTTATCCAGACCTATACCGGGTGTCCGCGGGAGGTGGCTCGCCCCTATAACCTTTGTGTTTTTGAAGATAATAGAATGAAATTTGGAAGCTCTACATACGACATAAAATTGCGTTATTTGACAAATAATTCAAGTTCATACAACTTCCGGTTTCAGCAGAAGTGACGCAAACTTTCGATTATTAAATGGGACACTCACTATATTTTCACCTCTTTTGTCTCCACATGACATTCTGGAAATAACCATTTATCACTTTTTACTGTTACATTTTGATCAAGAAGAGTAAAGTTGTATTATTATCGAAATTTTAGGACTGAAATGAGTAATTTGAAGATATCCATTGCCCTCTAGAGTAAAAGATAAATTTCCAATTAAAAATAAAATTTGGTTACAAATAGTGACAAGTAACAAATGGTTGTATTTAGTAGGTATGTCAAATGGAGACAAGAGAAATGAAAATATAGGTACTGGGTGTCTCATTTGAAAATATAAAGTTTAATTCCCTTCTGATGAAACCTGAAGTTGAATAAAGTTCAGTTACTTGTCAAAAGTTGCAATTTATTGTCTTATACAGATCCTCCAAATTTGATTCCATTATCTTCAAAAACAAAAAAGTTATAGAGGCGAGCCACTTTCCGCGGACACCCGGTATATGACTCCATCTTTTTTATACTATGTCAAATTGGTACCGAATACATTGTCATGGAGAATATCTGTTATTTTTATGTCACCATCTTCCTTCGTTATCCTTTCACTGCACATGATTATATTATTATTTCACTAGGTGGCATAATTGAAATAGTCTCTAATGGAAAACAATTTCCCCTAGGGTCCCATTCATTAGAGTACGTAATATGAATTGATAACTTTGACAGTTAGAGAAATACGGCCTTGGTACCTTGACCACTCTCCTAGCACCCTGATTACTTTCCCTAAATCCATAACAAACCTACGGGAATAGATGAACAGATTTCATATCCATCATGTAAACTTCACAACAGGAGTATTTGCATTGAATCCAAATACACCGAAACATTTTTTTATTAAAACAGTTCATGATAAACACAAAATAAAACTTATTGATGAACAAAATTTCACTTCCACCTAAATATAACCTCAAAAAGTCAAACTTTGACAGGTAATCACATAGTTCGAAGCAGGTACGTTAGAGGGGATAAACGATTTGATTGGATTTTCCCAGGAGTAGGGATATCAGGGGAAATCGTCAGGCTGCGCAGTTGGTCATGTTCTATCTCCTGTTTCTTTAATCTTAGCTGCTAACGAGATCTGAATCAGAGAATTGATGTACCTATATGATTTCAAGATACCATATCTCTAACGAGCGAATGGTTCGGTTTCTAAAATATCCTGTGCCTATAGTCAACAAAGTACTTTCGTAATTTATTTTGAGTCTGCGAGAGGTTTTCTTTCCACAAGAAAACCTAACAGTGTTTGAATGCTCTACAAAAATATGCGCATCCAAATGAAAATGATAGTGTCATTTGTCACTACAGATAATATAAGAGTACCAAGACATTGGCTCAATGAATCCCAAAATATCTAACTCACTGAACTCATATTTTTGAACATTGTTCCAGTGGTAGTCAGAGAATCAAGCTCATCACTTTCAATAAAATAAGAAAGAAATCCAATTTTTTTGTCAAAGACTCCTGATTTCTTGAGGAATATGTAGAATTTGTAAGGCAAGGTGTAACTATACTCAGAGGATCATAACTTGTAATCAACTCACAAAGGTTCATATATACCCATGAAAAATAAAATACGAGCCTAAAAATCATAAAAATTTTCTGACTGCATTAAGTTCCCAAATCGAAAAATTCCTGAGATTTTCAAAATAATCGGTAGAATGGGTTGTGAGTAAAAAATAAAAACGTAATTTTTTTAGGTGTACTCAAAAAGTGTTCGATATATCTCATCTCAATTCTCCTGGAATATCAATTTTGTGTATCAAACAACATCCATACTTTAATTTTTTTCTCCTACTGTTTTTATTTAAAGGTAGAAATCAGAAGAATCGCATTTTTTTCAATCAATTCTGGCAGATTGAACATGTAGAAATCATTTCTAATAAATTTCAAAGACGGAAACGATTTCTTTCATTTCTTAAAAGTAGCTTTGAACCGACAAAACTTTATTACTCCAGTACGTGCTGCCTCTGCCGGAAAGAAATGAATGCAAATTATAGTTGTGCTACTGAGAGAAAGAAGATTCTCTATAAACAATGCTATCGCAATAATTTGATGTTGCGCTATCATTCAGTGAATACAACGTTGCCACTATTCCTAAACAAAGACAACTGATGCATGCTGTTTCTATTTCTGACGAATTCCCATACCGAGAAATCAAGGATAGTATTTATCGTTGAAAAAACGGTGCCATCGCTTCGTTGGAAGCGAAAGGTGTACACTGCCATCCTAAGCAAAACCCCCGTAACTAACAAATTCACTTAAATTGATATTTTTGGCGCATTGGCTCCTAGATAGTTTATATTACATTCTCGCCAAGCGAAAACCCCGATGCGTTAGTATTTCGCAACTGCAAGTTATTAGAAAAATATTAAGTGCAGTTGATGTATTATGATTATATCCAGGGAAACAAGAGTGCATGTGGTAAGAATTTCATAAATCATTTTCTATGCAACACGTTAGGATACGCAATTTTGTGTTAACTTGTGATGTAGCAGGAACTTGTTAAGGTCGTACTGTAAAATCCCATCTTCACACAAAATTGTGTGTTCATCAACTGGTTACATAAATATCTAGTAAAAGAATTTATGAAAAATACATTCATTTTGTTGAAGGTGAACGATGGTTGAACATGGTTGAAGTTATTGCTGAACGAGGAAATTTTGATTTATTGTATAAAGTATCATTTACTGAAAATGAATGGAAGAAACTATAGACGTTTTGTGCAAAAAAGTATTGAAACGAAATGGTATGAAAAGGTCCGATTCTCACGAAAAACCATGCGGGATACCGGCTGAGAAGCAGGATAATATTTTGACTAGGATGATATGTAATCATAATAATATTAATATTGAAATTTTCCACACTATGTCAATAATTTTATTTGTTTAAAACAGCGTTATAGATACGGTGTTTTTATTTTTAACAACATGCAATGTGTATATGTATTCCAAAGCAAAAACACCACAACTGCTTTTTCACATATTTTTAGCATTTTTATGTAGTTTAATCGATTGAAGAATGCATAAAACATGCAAAAATACTAATCAGAACTGAAATAGTACTCATTTGAGTGACAGCAATCGAATCCAACTGTTTGGCCAATTTACTCCATTTTAGCGTTTTTGCAGATACGGGAGTTCTGCTTAGGACGGCAGTACAGGGGTGTCCTGAATATGATTACTGTAAAATATTGACATGCAATAATCAGAATAATCAACATGTACCAACCATACAGGGACAGGGTGCGGCAAAAGTAACACGAAAAAATATTGATATGCAGAAACCTCATCGAGATGGACTTTAATGGTTCTCTCAAAAGTTAGAAAAACTATTAATGTGCGAAAAGTTTTCGTATATAAAAAAATTACTTTTGTTCCAAAAAATGGCTATACAAAACGTAGAAATATCGACATGGACGACAGTCTCAAAAAAATACTATTTAGAAAAAAAAGAATCGTTATTAGAAACGTTGCTACCACCTTATTAGAGGCGATTAGTATACAGGGTTGTCCCAAATATGGATGAGAAAAAATAGTACCTTGCAAAAATCATTATTATTAACATTGACTAAACAGGGTGTCCCAAAAATATCACGGAAAAGCTTGATATTCAAAAAGCAGTAATATCGACGTGGACTAATTGTCTCAGTGACATTACAAAGAAACTATTGATTTGGGGAAAAATTTCAAAAAAGAAAATATCTTTGTTCCAAAAAATTTATTGGGAAAATCTAGCTATACAAAAAATAGAAATATCGACAAGGACTATACTGGTTGCCTCAAAAAACTTACAAAAATACCTCATATTGTAAAATTATTCTTTAGGATGAAGGATGTTAGCTGTTACTTTATTATAGGTGAACGGTGTACAGGGGTGTCCCACTAAGATTACAGGAAAATATTGTCATGCATGTTCTATACAGGATGTCTCAAAAATATCGCGGAAAAATCTTGATACGCAAAAGCAGAAATATCGACATGGATTATAATGGTTGTCTTAGAGAAGTTACAGAGAACTTATTGATATGGAAAAAAATTACTCACTCAAAAAAATCATGATTTGCATGAATGTTTACTCATGTGATAGTTCGAAGTTAAATGGTCGGCATCGTGGGTGGTGACTAATTATTCGTCATCTGATCGTATCATTTCTACTTGTATGAAATAAACATAGAGTAAAGTGATTTTGAATATAAAGAAATCCTAAAAGGTGATTGTAGGCATGACTAAAAGTGATAAAATATCAATAAGCTGCGTTTGCAGCAGGAGAAACAACAACAATAAGAGTCACCTTGTATCTAAATCTTTCTACAATTTATTCGCTTTTTCAGATTTTTTCGAGTTACAGTAATATCGAATCGGCATATTGCTCTTATGACTACTATCAACCAACTCCACAGCATAATGATTCAATTGAAACAGTTTCAATTTTGACAGCATTTTCTTCACAAATTTCACTTCCACACTTATCGTTTCGATATAAATACCCTTAGGTGTCCAAACTATAAAATCACAGAATGTTCTTCAAAATATATAAAGATGATAAAAATCTGATAAAAATAATTATGCTTCATATCTAACTTCATACTTTTACCATCATCAGATAAAATGCAGTAAAAATTTTTCAAGCTTTTAGCAGCTTCCAAAGGAGTTTAATCTTTAGCTGAATATGGACATTTTTGAGTTCTATTATCTTATCCTACTAAACCATCCGGAGAAGCATTCAAAAACCCGTATCCTTCGTCGGTGCAAACGAATAACCCACAACGAGTAACAGTTTTTCTCACTTCAGAACTATATGCTTCTATAGCTACTGACTCATTTAATTTTCCATATTCGATTTGTTTTAAAAGTGGAAGATTCTTGTGCAGCATAGCTTCTACGAGTTTTCCGTGATTAATTCTCCGTTTACAAATTTCTCCAAACTTGGATGCCGTCAGTCGCGATTTCCTCTCTTCCAGCCATTCAGGATTGTCACTCTGACCATGAGTTGATTCTTCTATTTTTTTCTGCTTCTCTAAAGTGGTGTTGAGGATGTTTATTTGTTCTTCTATCGCAGACTGTATTTCTTCCTCTGGCATGTCGGGTTTGTTGCATGCGTTACCATAATCACAATTGTTTTCTTCAATTTTAGCTTCCATACTGTACAAGCGTTTTCGCGATCTAGCAAGGATATTTTTTCACACCTTTGTGTAACTAACCCTTTGAGATTGATTGAAGGGCTTTTCTTGAGTTTATGCTTGAACGCATCAATCACCCAACGAGGTCAAAATTGATATGCCAATCCCGCACCATGACATTGTATGTTGAATGCATTGCTGCGACCATAAAAAGTTTTTTTCGCACTATTGAATTTAGCCACTTGGCGCATGAATTGCTCAGCACTATTACTAGTTGAATACTAGCTATCAGCATTGGAGATCAAGTTATTCTCAATTGGGTTTCGGTTGAAGCTCTTTGGAAATTATTTTCATCACTTCTACCAGATTTCAAACAATTGTCCTTTTTCCACTTTTCATGATTTCCAAAAACATGATTGACGACAGTCTTCAAATCATCATTCAAATCTGCAACAAGGTGTTGCCCTCCATGCGTTTGAGAATATAAGCTTTCTGCAGCTTTTTCCTATATAATTTATCCTGTTACTGGCCAACAATTTTTTGATAGTGGGGGATTCTTTAGGCAGTTCATGAAGGTGCATCGTTACATTTTTTGTTTAATGATTCGCACATTCGATTTTTTTTTATATTTCGGGAATATAGAACATTCTCCAAAATCTTTGAATATACACTCGAATCCCCATCTACTATGAAAGCGGTATACTGAAGATTGTGCGTCGAGTCACTCTGAATGAATCCTTCTACAATAATATCTGCTTCCATGCAGGTGATGAGCCCGACCAATTTTTCTAACAGAGATGAGTATTAATTTATTCGCCTTCGCGTTCAGCTATAGCACATATACTACAATATTTATTCCTGACACCAATCAATAGATGTTTTACTATATTTTTCAATGATACAAGCAACTCCAGACTTTGAAGTGTACCTGTGTCCATATGATCAATGAATCCAACCTCCATCAACGATCACTGTACATTGACGAATATTTCCTTGTGATATTTTATTTGATTCTTCTGCACCGACTGCCTTTATAGAATCTGTCAAGCACTCATACCATGTATCTTCTAATTGTTTTTGATATTTCAGAAAAGTGTGCATTGTTAAAGGAGGTACATCCAGGAGAGATAAATATGCTTCCAGGAAGAAATGGCCTTTTCCACTGGCCACAGCACCCCATGTAGCCAAAAAATTAACATTAGGTCTACTTTCCTTGGTCTTATTTGCTGAAATTGATCTACTGTGACCACAAGCTGCATATTTGAAAAATAGTTTTGAATTGAGCCCGATTTTAATTTCTCTCTCGAAATTAAAATTTCCAGTTCGTTTTACATGACACTCGTGATTTTCCAGACGTCTTACTTCTATGATAAAATGACTAATATCAATGATGCGTCTCCCGCTGATATTTTTTATTTTTGGGTCGATTTGCCAAGGAAGTCATACAACCCCTACTTCTGATGCAGGCAAATCATCATCCGATTTGAAGAAACATGATCTCTTTGGAGAATCGACTTTATTGAACTCAGATGTCAAATTTTCTTCCACTAATTTTACCTGTGATGCACCGCTGAAAGTTAAATGATTTTAATGGTATCATCAAACTAAAACTATTGAAACTATTCGACCGGACCAGTTAAAGGTTCTTTATAGGTTATTCGCTAAGAACTACAAGACGAAGCATTGAAGAACAGGACGAGCCTACCAGGAACTACTGGAATGTTGCCTTCAAAAATGTTACTTTCAGGAAAAAGTCCGTTTTTTCGCCCAGGAGGATCGACTACCGATGGGATCCTCACTGTCACCCCCCATAGCAAATATATATAGAATGGTTCGAGGCCTTTGCTATAGAGAAAGCCGACAAGAAACCTAGGATGTGGCTAAGATATGTTGATGATACCTTTGTCATATGGAACCATGGAGACGAAGAACTCAAGGCCTTTCTGAGGCTCCTAAACAACGTTAGACTGTCCATAACTTTCACAATGGAAAAATAGACACAGGAGGAGTTAAGGGTAACTCCTCCTGATGTGAAAGTCCAAAGAACGAATGTCAAGTTTCAAACGACAGTGTACAGAAAACCAACTCACACCGGACAATACCTGAAGTTTGAATCGAACCATCATGGAGCGACGAAGAGAGGAATTATCCGCTCGTTGGTTGAATGGGCCTACAGCCTCTGTAACACCGATGTGAGTCTGACCAACGAATTAAACAACATCAAGAAAGATCTACGACGGAATGGGTACTCCAACAAACATATAACAGCGGCCTTAACCGCAGAAGAGGCAACACCGAGAAATTAGATGAACCAACACAGCCTACCCTATGTCTTCCCTATGTGAGAGGTTTATCGAATGAGATAAGGCGGATTGAATCCAGGTATAACATCCGAACATGCTTCAGATCAAGAAATACCATTCGTAGCCAACTTACAAAAACGAGACCACCCAACGAGAATTATTAGTGACTCCAAAAACTGCATTTACCGTGTTCCGTGTGAATGTGGGATGGATTATGTTGGAGAAACTTAGAGGCCACTAAATGTGAGAATCGGTGAACACAAGAGAAATACTCAGCGAGAAGAAACAGCGAAGTCGGGAATAGCAGATCACGTATGGACTAATCAGCACAGCATCGCATGGTCGGAAGCCAAAGTTATCCACAAAGAACAGCATTGGTATAAGAGAAAGTTCATAGAGCCGGCGTATATTCAGAATAATGACGTGTTCAGTCAGACGAGCATAGAGATTCGAAATGTGTGGAAGCTACTTATAACTCGGCTAGATCGATTGAGATTTCAATAAAAAACTCTGAGTCAAGACCTGTCAAAAATCAATAATAACACTCACCAAAAGAGGTCTTTGTATCACAATAATTAACATTGATGACCTGAGAGACCCCACGAAGATCATAATTACCTTTACAGCAGGTACATTAGCTGCAGGCTATATAATAAGTATCCGAGATATCTTGTCGTATTCACACACTTGATAACGACAGTACTGTTAAACACATACAAATAATTCTTTTTCTTTTTTTCTAGACAATGGAAGTCCAGAAGAATTTTACTAACACTAATACATTGTCAACCACTTTCAAACAAACAGAAATGTCATTGAAATATTCTCACTTATAATCTCCCTAGTGCTTGAATTATTACCAGACAGTTTTGAAAATAACTCGAGTCGCAGACGAGGCATAATCGTGCATAACTAAAATTTTCGGTTAATAATTCAATAACGAGGAAGATTCGCTGAGAAAATTTCACACCAAAATGTTTTTTTGCCTAGCATATATGAAAATGAATAATGTCAACTCCAAAAATGAGACCGACATCGACTGTATTGTTTGTCGTTCTTTGGGCTGCTGAAGTCATAACAACACGATTTTATACTTTTTCACTATCTAGTCATCTTTGACTGTCACTTGCGTATTTTGATGTTTCACAGAAATTTCCATAAAACGTCATTGTGAAAATTGTGCTTGTGGTATAATTAACATTAATTATTTAGGTTAGGTTTGAACGTGAGTGGGCCCGTATCAGGCCCTCCACTGCAGCCAATGGACTATTGTGGCTCACCCTGTGGTTCTCTTTCTCCCTGTATATCCAATCTCTTGACGAAATTGAGGAATGCATTGGAAGAACAATTTACCCTTAGCCTTACTGTCGTATCGCCAAATATTGAGAATCTGGTTCTGGCCGCTGCAGGGCATGTACACAGGATGTGTTTAGCCGTTTCATCATCTTCCACGCATAGCCGGCACTCTGCATCTTGTGCAAGTCCGATTTAATTCATGTGATGTTTGAGTTCGCAGTGGCCAGTAAGCAAACCTATACTATAACTCTGAGATGCGCTCTACTCAGTTCTAACAGTTTGTCAGAGTTCTGTTTCTTCCTTGTACAAGCAATAAATGCTTTGGAATGGGCTAGGCCCGGTAGACTATATACGCCAGTACTAGAGTCTTTTATTGTCTGTCCAAGCTGTTATGACATTCTTGGCAGTGCTATATGGTAAACCGATTACCGGTTCTGGTCCAGTGAACGTTGTTTCAGCACCCCCTTTTGCTATAGCGTCCGCTATTTCGTTTCCTTCGAGGCCTGTGTGAACTGGTATCCAGGCTAGGGTAACGTTGTTACGTTGCGCCAGTCGGTATAAGGTGTCTCGGCAGTTCCATACTGCCATAGATTTAAAGCAGTTGGATTCAAGCTCTTTAAGTGCTGCTTGACTATCTGAAATTTTTTCATTGTTTTTCGTGTGTGATGTCGATTTTCCAGCTCCCTTGCACACATTTCAATGGCATATACCTCTGACTGAAATATCGTAGCTAGTTTACCCATACTGATCAAGCGTTTCACTACTGGGTTCATCCCATATATTCCGGCACCGACGCCTTCCTGAGTTTTGGGACCGTCGGTGAACCAACGTTCATTTGCCCTACGTAGGTTGGTTTCATTCCGGACCCAGTCTTCTCTTTCGGGAAAGACCACAGTGTAGGACGTGTAAAGGTTGATAGTTTTATGCATGATATCTGAGTGCATTCCTAGAATGTTGTGAGCTATTATGCCCTCCAGCATGCTGCTGCCACTCATGACACATGCTTGCGGTAGACTAATGGCCGCTTGGTAGAGTCTGTATGTTGCCTATATTGCCTCTCTCTCCAGAACTATGTGGAAAGAAGTAATCAAAGGAGGACTTCCATTGCTGCCGTTGGCATGGAGCGAATGCTTCCAGTAATCGCCAGGCACGCTTGTCTCTGTAGTCCGTTAAGTTTAGCAATGGCCATTTTTTTATGACCCTTGCTCCACCAGACTATAGAGCCATACGTTGTCATTGGAAGTATGACGGTCACGTACCATCAATATGCGTGTTTTGGTGACATGCCCCATGTTTTGCCACATATTTTGCGGCATGTCCATAATGATAGGCCAGCCTTCCGGGTAGTCTTTTCCAGGTACGAGTTCCAATTAAGTTTTTTATCCAGGGTTATTCCCAGATATTTTTGAGGTATTATATGTTCCAGCTTCCTTTTCCTGGTGAATGGTACTATGACCGTTTTGTGGGGGTTAATGGACATTTCCTCCCTCTCACACCATTTATATATAATAATAATAATAATAATAATAATAATAATAATAATAATAATAATAATAATAATAATAATAATAATAATAATAATAATAATAATAATAATAATAATAATAATAATAATAATAATAATAATAATAATAATAATAATAATAATAATAATAATAATAATAATAATAATAATAATAATAATAATAATAATAATAATAATAATAATAATAATAATAATGATAATAATAATAATAGGCAGGGGGGTCAACCAACACCTAAGGCCCTGGTGAGTAGCGACACCACCTACCCGAGCAAAGGATGCAAAATCGGACCGACAGCTCATGCGCATCCGGGAGGGAAAAAGCAACTTTCCCTCCGGTGTCGGCCGTGGGTTTACTGGGTTAACCCCCCAGTAAACTCTACCACTCGGTTCCGAACGATCGAGGACGAGGCCCCCACAACCGACCCCCTCGGATTAGGGGTCATAGGCAAGGTGGTGGGGCCAACGATGATTTGCCAAACGATGACGACCGCGATAACAACGGACGCTTTGAGTGGACGGACGAATTAAGGGACGGACTTCTGCATTGCTACGAGAGCAGTGAGCCCGCCCGGAGAGATTACATGGTGAGAATGCATGCTCTGTGGTGTGAGAGACACCCAGAGCATGCAGCGTTTTCCGCACAAAATCTCAGGGATTATGTATCCCATCTTCGGGCTCGAGGCTACGTTAGAGCTCCTCCTCAGCCAGTTATCGAAGTGGCAGATATGCCACGTGTCGGTTTGGCTGTGGAGGAGAATCGCATTGTTCCACTGATGGAGAATATCAGAACCCGCAGGGCGCTTCACAATATAAAGCCCCTGAAGCCGCAAGAACTGGCACGGCTGGATGCGGAGATTGGCGATGTTCTTCCAGAAGAGGCTGACATCTGGCAGATCAATTCTGTCGTGTACGACGCCGCTCATGCTCTATGCCAAACGGAGAGGAGGGACACCACCGCACTGGTAGGGAGGCATGAACGACGTGTACACAAGATGGAAGCCAAGATCAAGTCGGCGAGACAACACGCGTCTCGTATCCAGTGTGTGGTGGACTTCGTGGCGGCCAATAGGCCTTTCACGCTCGCAGTGCGGCGAATTGCCGCAAAATTGAGACGAGCTCACCACACATTAAATCAAGGTGTGCTGTTCACCATCAAACAGCACTGCCTTGATAGGATACGAATGCTAGTGGCTGCAAAGAAGTCACTAGTGAGGCGGGCGAGAAGTATCGCGGAAAACATAAAGTTCCGCGATAAACCTTCTCGCTTATTCCAAGAGCCTCCACGTGTTGTCGATAACCCGCCGGCTGCAGATCGGGTGGAAACATTCTGGAAGAATATCTATGAGTATCCGCAACCACTCAACGTAGATACTCCAGCCCTAGCGCAGTTCGAAGCATTTTGCAGGAGGCTTCGGCAGCCTGAGCTCAATGATCTGCGCATTCCGATAACCACGGAAGAAGTACGAGGGGCCCTAAAAGGCTCTAAGAATTTCGCTGCTCCAGGCCCTGATGGGTTGAATAACTATTGGTGGAAAAAGTTTCCAACAACCCACCGCCATCTGGCCAGAGTTTTCAACTCATGGCTAGATGGGGAGCAGCAGATTCCGGAGTGGTTTGTCGAGGGGCGAACCGTGCTCATCCCCAAAAACGGAGATTTGTCTGATCCAAAGAATTACAGGCCGATAACATGCTTGAATGCGTGTTATAAGGTGTTTACGCGCATCTTATACACGCGCATTCTCTCCGCAGTTGATCCGGTGTATGAACGGATAAATGAGCAAAGAGGGTCAAAGAAAGGGGTCGCCGGGTGCAAGGAGAACCTGCTCATCGATAGATGTATCACGCAGGACTCCGTGCAGTATAAGCGTAACCTTTCGATGGCCTGGATCGATTACCGCAAGGCATTTGATACAACATCGCATGAGTTAATCATGCATTTGCTCAGATGCCTTGAGGTACCCGGTCAAATAGTGGGATGCATTGTTCAACTGATGCCGCTCTGGAGGACTCGCTTCACCATAAGATCTGGTAGAGACATAGTCCAAACAGAGCAGGTCATCATTAGAAGAGGTGTGTTTCAGGGAGACTCCCTTAGCCCTCTTCTCTTCTGCATCTCACTATTACCATTGTCCGTTGCACTCAGGAATACCCGTGGGTACAACTGCGGCACCCCCAGCAACCGGAGGCATAATGTCACCCATCTATTTTACATGGATGACCTCAAATTGTATGCCTCTGGAGAAAGGGACCTACATCAGTCCCTTAGGGTGGTGGAAGAATATACGCATGCTATCGGTATGGAATTTGGGATCGACAAATGTGCCACGGTTCATCTCAAAAGAGGACGATGCGAGGAATATGGAGAGGATGTCCAGCTCGTAGACGGAAGCATCCTACATCATCTGGATGCCGGAGAGACTTATACCTACCTTGGGGTGGAACAACGCCGCTCCCAAGAGGTATTTGCAGTTAAAAACTCTCTCCGCGGCAAGTATCAGCATAAACTCCGACAGATCTGGTCATCAGAACTGTCGGGGAAGAACAAAGTTGCTGCAACTAATATGCTTGCCGTTCCGATCCTTCTTTACTCTTTCGGAGTGATAAAGTGGACTAAGGAAGAGCTGCGACAACTTGACGTTAAGACTCGCAAAATGATGCATCTCAATAGGAGCTTGCATCCTAAATCGTCCGTTCCACGGTTATACTTTCCCAGACAACGGGGAGGCCGTGGACTTATGAGTTTGGAGTGTCTGCATAACAGAATGGTTCTGGATGGGGCCTGTAAAGTCATCAGGAGTTCAGATCCCCTTCTCTGTATGGTCCGCGACCATGAGAAAGCAGGGATTGGAGCATTCCTTTTTAAGGCAGCTACCCGTGCGGCCGATGAACTCGGTCTCGTTTTCGACACTGAACGGGCTAACCCAAACTCTGTCACCGAGTTGGGACCCGTTCAGCAAAGAGCTCACATAAAAGCTGCGGAGACAGAGGTCCTGCTACAGCTACATATGGATAAGCCAATGCATGGTGTCTTCTTTCATAACATCGAAGACCTTGGCTTATCCAAAAGCTTGACCTTTGCCTTCCTCAGGTCGAGTGAGCTAAAGTCGGAGACCGAGGGATTCATAATGGCCTGCCAGGATGGTGTCTTCAACACCCTTGTCTACCGTAGTCGCGTGATGGGTATAGACGTCCCTGACACCCGATGCAGGGCATGTCGTGGGGCACCTGAGACCGTAATGCATTTGCTATCAGCATGCCCATCTTATGCGGTCTCAGCCTATATCCACAGGCATAACGCGGCGCTACGAGTGTTGTACTACCACCTACGACACTCGTACGGTATAGACGAGACACCGGTGTTGCCTTATGCTCCGGGGGATATTGAGTCCGTGGTGGAGAATGAGAGATGCCGAATCTATTGGAACTACTCATTCCCCACCCTCAGGCAAATACAAGCCAATAAGCCTGATGTTGTCCTCCTCGACCACCAAAGTAGAACGATATTCGTCATGGAGTTTTCCGCTCCAGGCGAAATGAATATCGTTCGAAAAGAGGAGGAAAAACGGACTAAATATCGAGATCTTCTCTTTGAACTCCGCAGGTTATATCCGAACCATTCTGTCAAAATGGTGGTTCTGATTATAGGAGTCCTTGGTGGAATGATGGACACACTGCTCTCTAACTTGAAAATAATACCCGCTTGCCGTAATATGGCAGAAATCTTAGCAGCAAGAATGCAGAAGGCCGTTATACTTGGTTCGCTCCGTCTACTCAGGGCACACGATTCTCGGACCCAATAATTACTCACCCTACGGACGTAGGGAGTGGTTATTGGGGTTAACGACACCAGCGCGCCCTCCGGATGGGTCGGAGCACCGGAGACAGGGCCTGACTGGTACACTCCTAAGGAGAAAAAAAAAATAATAATAATAATAATAATAAAAATAATAATAATAATAATAATAATAATAATAATAATAATAATAATAATAATAATAATAATAATAATAATAATAATAATAATAATTTCATTTATTGACCATTCCAACAAAAATACATACTAAAACAATACAGGGAAGGTCAAAAGGCACAAGATCAGTAAAATACTGGTCTTTCTCAAGCGCCTGTGGATCGATACAAAATTCAAATCTGTTTCTGAACATCAACAAAACTTCATATAGTTAAGTAATAATTAAGAGTACCTGTGCGATGCAAAAAAAATATATATATATATATATATATCTACACTGTAAGAAGAAACTGCAACGTATGATATATATGTACATCTATAAACATATATGTATAGACAATCGGTTCGATTCTGTTTACACATTGCTATGAACCTTGCTGGCTTAGTCATATTGCTATCTTCCTAAGTAATAACAACATGGCTATGATATTTTGTATTCTGTTCTGACTTTTATAACAAGGGTGGTTAGTGATTTCAATTTCTGCAATATTGCTATCTAACATTTCGAGAATCAGTAACTTCACAACTGACAACACTGTATTCCTCGACTTTCATGAGAATAAGAAGAAGAAAATTTAACCTCTTTTATATTTATTTATAATAATTTTCTGTGGGGCAGGCCATTAATCTCTTTAATATGTCTGTAAGGAATAAAAAAACAAATAAATCACAGATGGAAGTGTTGTTGAACTTTTTGGAACAAAATAGAGTTTTGGTAACAGGAAAAACTCATCCACTGAATCCTGGTGAGTTGAATGCTAAGTGGGAAGAACTAACAACATTATTGAATAATATGGAACATGGTGCCCGAAAGGATAAAAAACAATGGAAAACCGTAAGTTTACACAATTCAGTGCATTATGGTGCAGCTTCTTCAAATATTTTCATTCTAGTATTTGTATGAGTGGAAATCAAAAACAAAACGAAAAGCTCGCTTGAACTATAATACAATTATGCAGACAGGTGGTGGTGGGTATATTTGCAAAGACCTAAATGATCTCGAAAATAGACTGATATCTATTTTTGGATGGATAAATATTATTGGGTGCCCTGGTGCACCGGCCGAAGTTGATCCAGATGCAGAATTGCCACAAAATGTACTGATAGAAGAAATAGAAATTGAAAGTCAGGTTTCCGAGCTTCATGAGACCGATCTTCAAAGCGAAATGTGTGAACCTGAAATAATAGATGTTTCAAGAGATTTACCGTCCAAGAAAGGTATTTTATGATTTTAGTGACTAGGTACATGATTTAAAGATATCAAGAAAAGCTTAATGGAATGAAGTTTTAGTGTTTATCAATTTTGTATGTTGTGATAGTTTTGATAAAATTGATAAAGTTATCACACATAATTAATTAGCTTTCGTTGTAGGTGATGTTCCAACAAGTTCACAGCAGAAAAAGAAGAAAAAGACCATCACATCTTCCACAAAACTGGAAAATTCAGCTATTCTTTACAGCCAAAGCACTGAACAGATGGCTATAGCTGTCAAGGAAATGGCTGCTGCTATTTCCCAGCTGGCTGCTGCTATTTCAAACATTGCTACAGCTCTGAATGAAGACAGAGAAATGTGAATACTTATTAATTTTTGTGTAAATTTTGATATTTAGTTTTTGTTCGTTTATTTGAATTATTCCTGAAATCATTTCAATTTTCAGAATTCATAGTTTATTTTGTATTTTCGTAAATGAATAAATGACAAATGTTAAGTATATGTTTAAATTTCTTGTATGAAGTTCACTACTTGTCGTCTAACATATCTGCCTTCAGTAAGCTCATCAATATCTGAAACAGAAAAAGGGAAATCAGTCACCTATAATAGGTATGGGTGCTTCAACATGTTTTTATAAATGTGATATTTTTTGGTCACTATAATAATTATTCTCATTTAGGCATATTATGAACCAATTATTACCATTATTTATTCTATTCTCTTCATTTTGAGGCAGTTGAATATTATCTTCATCTTCTCCATCATCTTCATATGCTTCATCTTGTAGGTTATGAATTCTACAGATGTTGTGTAAAACTGCACAAGAACAAATTATTCGAGCTGCTACATTATGTTTATAATGTAGAACTCTGTCTTTTCGAAGACATCTGAAGCGTGCTTTCAAAACTCCAAAAGCTCTTTCAACTGTGTTTCTTGCTTGGCGATGTAAACGATTGTAATGATCTTCTGGGGAATTTGGTACTGCATTCAAGATTGGCGTTAACATCCAAGGTTGAATAGGATAGCCACTATCGCCAATAATGTAGCAATTTCTTCTCCCTTCCACATATTTTCTCCTTAGATGTGCTTGGATTATTGATGTATTCCAAATTGCTGCATCATGAACAGCACCAGGATACAATGCATTAATATTTGTTATCATCAGCTTTGAATCAACAATCTGAAAAAAACATGTACATTTTACATTTGATCTCCATAAGGAAAACTTCTTTCATTCTATACTTACAGCTTGGACATTAATACTATGATAACCCTTTCTATTGATATAGGCTACAGCAGGATGGATGGGATCATCAATCTTTGGTGGAACAATTGCAATATGTGTGCAATCTATTGCACCAATTGTATAAGGAAAATTAAAATTTCCGTTCATGAATCTAAAAATATTTTCATCAGTATGATACCTACCTAGATAAGTACTTGAAATCAAAAATATTATATTTACCCATCCTTAGCGTTCCTCACTTCCTCTGCACTTGTTGGAAATTTAACATAACGCTGCATCAAATGAGTTGAGATGAGGTTAGAAATTTTATTGACTATCCTGCTCATAGCAGGTTGACTTATTCCCAAGTTTATGTTCTCCCCAACAGTGGTCTGGTAACTTCCATGACCAAAGAATAAAAGACTTGCAAATACCTAAACATGTAATACACTACATAAGTACTAGAAATCGTATCAGAATAAAGACTTACCTGAAGGTGGAAAGGAATTGTATCCCCTCTTGCAGGTTCATCTGCTATTCCTGACAGTTCATTGATCAAATTCAGTGTTGCAGATTTGTTCAAGCGAAATAGTTTGTGGAATTTTTCATTTGATAACTCAAATGGATTGCTCGCATCGCGTATGTTTCGGAATTGTATCCTATGAATTTCTCTAAAAATGAACAATTCTAACTATTTTATCTTCACGATAAAAATGCTGTACATATACTTACCTATTTTCTACATGAAAATATATAGGATTTCCAGCCATTTTTCACCCTATTGTTATGATAGCAAGTCCAAAATGGATCTTGCAGTGATAGCAAGATTAAGAACCAGATTTTTCAACACTGACAGGTAAACATTGCTGAAATGTATGAACCAGAATACCACTTTTCGATACCTGGTTGTTTACATTGCTATCATGGCAATATTTTAACATAACAATATTGCTATTTACGAACAGAATCGACCTGAATGTATACATGGTAACAGAAATATACCTACATATGAAAATATATGAAAAACTACTAACTTAAAAAAAAAAATATCACGATGGGATTTTGTTTGTTTTACCTAATCAATTGTTTGAGCACTGGTCACTGAAAATGGAGCTGAACATTTGTTTCTTGAAACTGGTTGAAGAAAGGATTTTGATATTTTCAGATAATTCATTATATTCTTTAGCGATTCGGTAAGAAAAGGAGTTATCGTAATGTCGGGTACGATGTTTAGGTATGGTCAGGAGGGTTTTTCGACGGATGTTCAAGTGGTGTATGTCTGTTCGATACGTTATTTTTGAATTCAAATATGCAGGAGTATGATATCTTATTATTTTATGAAATAAAGTCAGGGAATGGAGCTTTCTTCGATTGACCATATTCAACCAACATGTATTTCGCAAGGTATGTGAAATCCTGTCAAACTTTCTAATACCATGTATCAACCTTAAACATGACTCCTGCAGTTTCTGTAATCTTCTTGTGTCTATAACAGTTAAGCATGGTCCATAGATATAATCACAGTAGTTCGCATGAGCTAATACTAGTGATTCGCATAACTGTGTTTTCAGTTTAACTGTCAGAAGGTGTCGGTTCAAGTACAGTAGTTTTAGTTTAGCGTATGATTTTTGAAGAATGAAAGATACATGCTGACTGAATTTTAGTTTATTATCAATGATAATGCCTAAATTTTTCACTTTTTCCTTGTGTGGAAGTGGTTCATTTCCTATTTCAACATCAAAATCGTCAAAAAATGATAAATTTTAAACGAAGTCAGCCGACTCCTAATTAATGAATAAATAATCAAAAACTTTATTGAAACGAAACAATGAAACAATCATGAAAAATATTAACTAAATTATGTAAGAGAGTATTTATTATTTTTTTTTCTTAAGTAAATTTATTGTCTATTAGCAGATGATCGTGTTTTCGGGCTATAATTTATTCTGGATCTCTTTCCTTTCTTCTTTTCTCCTGGTGCCCTGTTTGATACCGTAGTGGTTACCTTCGACTGGGAAGCAGATTGTGTTATTTCTTCCTGTTCTATATCTTCATCCAAGTCACTATCCTCGTCCTGTTCAAGGTTCTCTAGCTCCTCTACCGTATACAATTTGTTATCAATCTCTAGAGCGAATCCTTTTACTTTGGCAGCAAGTTTTTGAGATCTTGCAATTTTTAAATGTCGCACAAGAATTTTTTGTTTCTGTCTATCGTCGTATGATGTATCGTTAGAAATAGCTATTCCAGTTCCTCGGAGTTTCTGAATATTTTTGTATAATTCTTGTTTCTTCAGAAAAGATACGAATTCCAAAGCAATTATATTTCCTTGCAAGCTTTCTTTACCAATGAGGTATATGTTGTTAATGTCCTCTCGCTTTATATCTGTGCCCAATATATTATTCAGGGTCAGAGTGGTTTCTTCCAATACGTTTGATTTATTTTTGATATTCAAACCAAAGATCACTATATTATATTCTTTCGAACCTTTCATTCGAGCTGCTGAACTTTGATTCCTAATTCGAGAATTTTCTTATTGCAATCGGCCACGCTATTTGAGATGGACTGAATACTGTTGTTGAGTTCTTTTTTGATGTCGCCTGTCTGCAGGGTGTTCACCTCTAGCACAGTTTTTCTGATCAGTTCAGATAATTCTACCGTTGTTAACTCTTGCACTGATTTCTTCGATCCAGCCATAGTTTCCGTGAGATTAATTTTCTGTGGTGGAATTAAATCACTAGATCCTTATGAGGTGTAAGTAAGTTCTGGTACACAGTCGCGATAATGTTGGCGTTTGCTATTTTATACCTTATGAAAGCCGATATAACGGAATACTGATTTAGACGTGGTTTATTATATGAACTTACAGTTTTTTTATGCACAATCTGTAGATACTTCACTGATTAAAGTGTTATAGTGAAATCACACAAATACTATGATTTTATACCACTCAAAATAAGATTCTTAATTGGAGCCGACAGATACACGTTCACACGTTCACACGTGGTATCCAATATATCCTGAAGGACGTAGGAGATCGTCTCTTCGGATTTATCGTTTATTACTAGGACCAGATCGTCAGCATATGCTTGCAGATTAACCTCCCAAAGCAAGAGAATGGCCAGCAAATCATCCACCAGCAGTGACCATAACAGTGGGGAGAGGACACCCCCTGGGGACAGCCCCTGGCTGGCTTGAAGCTGACACTTTCCCCCTGTAGAAAGGTCGTTATAGTTCTGTTGTGAAGCATAGTTCTTATCCAGTCACATAGTATCGGTTCAATCCCTCTAGAGACAGTGGCCTCATATAGGGAGTGAGGTGTAGTGCATTGTTAAATGCTCCTTCTATGTCCAAAGAAGAAGAATGCAGCCACTGCTACCTCCTGGCGTTCCAGGGCGTCGCTTATTCCTGAGACAAGTTTATTGAGGGCAAGTTCTGTTGATTTGCCAGCCTGGTAGGCATACTGGTGAACATTGAGAGGGTGCTTTGTTAGTGCCCTATACCTTATCCAGTATTTTCTCCATGCTTTTCAACAGAAAGGATGTCAGACTAATAGGTCTGACCGATTTTGGGTGTGGGTTATTCCGACCCACCTTAGGAATATAGATCACCCTAGTCGCGGTCCAGTTAGATGGATGCTAAACTGGCTCTGAAGAGTCTTATAAGGACAGGTATGATATGTTCCAGTCCGATTTGTGACAGAACTGGAGCTATGCCATCCTCTCCTGGCAATTTGTATGGGTGGAATGAGTTAACCGCCCATCTTATCGCCTGTGGTGTAATTATTTTGTTGGCAACCACCCAGTCATCTCTGTGAGGTCCATTTCTCCGGCCAGTATTTGTGACTTGGGGTTGATTGTCCAGAATTAGGCTGTGGTTATTAGCTGATAGCTCTAGTGTTTCTTTCCTGGAGGCCGTAAAGGAGCCGTCTGAACGCTTTAACGAACCCAGCTCCTGTGTCGGCTCTCTGGATAGAATCTTGTGGATACGGGTTCCGCTTGATGTGTTGGACACATTTTCGCAGAATCGTTAAATAACCTTCGAACTTCTTTTCGTGTTTTATCCAGATTTTTTTTTAACCAGGAAGCATTTCGGTTATCCCCTTTCTCCCTCAGTAGACAGTTTTCGTGATAAGCTGAGATAAGTGCAGTTTGTAGATGTTCCGCAGCAATGACTATTTGATCACGACTATTAATTAATAATTAATTACTTACTATAATAAATAAATTCGTACATCTTCACTAATTGAGTTTCTAATTAAATTATGTCTGTATGAATTTATAAAATTAACCCATTTTCTACCTTTGTGGCACATGTTACGGGTTTATTTTGCACTAGAAAACCCTTTCTGTTTTTTAATACAATAACATCAGAAATACTCTGTCATTGATATACACTTTCCACTCTGTACGCCACTGTATTCTTCTTCTTCTTCAGATTCCTCAAAATGACAACTTGATCGTTGTCATGTATAGCTTGTTCCGAATATTAGTACTTACCTTTGCTGTACTAGTTCGAGCGGACATGAACTGGCCTTAAGCTAATGACAGTTATCAGTTGTTCTAATTTGCGGTATGACAGCGTTATTTTGTAAACATACTTTTGGTTAGTCTATTGTTTTGTACTTAGAACACAAAACCGTAACATTCCTACTCTATCTCTATCTTGTGTCATTGAGGTACCTATTTCACATTCAAATACTTGACCTTTTGTTTGTTTGGTTCTGAGATTGAGAGGCTGGCGTTTTCGTGTTGTTTCAGTTGGCAACACTGAATCTTAAGGTGTTCTTTTCATAGCTCCTATTAGCTCGAGTTAGTACCTGGATTGTTCCCACCGAACACTAACGAACAAGAAAGCGCCTTGTCAGATTTTGACAGTTTTGACTTTGACGTCTGAGAGATACTCTCTTCTTCCTTATTTGATCTTGATGAGTGACTGACCTACTTTGAAGATTTCCAATTAAAGTTTGATCATCGTTGATGGATCTTTCGAAAATTCATATCAGGAGAGTTTCTCATATTGTTTGCGATCCGTTCGCATTGCGGATTTTTGAGGTTAGAAGTCACTTTATTATTGTGTGAAACCACTGGAACGAGAAACTCGCTATCAGACATCAAACAGATCATCAAAGCTGTTATCAGAACCCTCCCACTTAATAGAGGTTAGTATTTGCATTTGGGCTCTACTTATGGCCCCATACAAGTGTAATCAGAAGTCAGACTGGTATTGTTTATTCTAGGGTGTTACCACTCTGCTACTGCTCCTCTGCGACTACCACTCCGCTACTACTTTGCTACTGTTACCTCTTCGCCGCTGGTAGTGCTCCACTACGGTTTATTGCTACTACTCTGCTACCGTTTATTGGAGTTCCACTAATGTGATTGTTCCACTATTCCACTGCTGTGATTGTTCCTGCTCGACTGTGGTTGTCCCGCTGTATACCTGTTGTTCAGCATTTCTTCGCTATTCGTCCCAACTGTACATGTACTTTGATTGATTGTGTCGTACCCACTATGCACCTGTATACACCAAGGCACTGATGAACTACAACCACGCTAATTGGTGAACTGGCATGCTTGAGAATATTTACGTAGTATCAGATAAGTTTAGAATAAGACTGCCCCTAAGGCGTAAGTATCTATAACTGTAAGCTATCATCGTGACGTCACAGGCATAGCCCTCACTGGAGGTTTCATATTGATATATTCAAACAATACCATACTCTCAATCACAGCATTCACTTGAATTCATCTTGGTGGTTGATATTTACATTAATTTCATTTTCTTTTGTATGGTGAGCTGAACTGTGTACATACAGGGTGTGTAACGATCAATATATTTCATTAGTATGGGACATGACTATTTCTTTTATTCTGGTCCAAGTTATCTAAGCGTAAGGGAAGACAAAACCTCTACATATTTATATATTATTATTATACCATTTACAGGTATCTAATGTTTAATATTTTAGTAATATTAGTGCAGTGGGTTGTCCCATTCCATTAGGGTGGTTTCGGATTTTTCACTAGCGATAAATCCGTGGCGCTCCGGAAAATTAACCCCATATTTCAATCTTATCGAAATCAATTTTTATCGTCGAATCCACGCCTACTGAGCTACTGGGTGTGTTAGAGGCGTGACACATCATTGCACATCCACTGCTCCCCTTTCCTAAATTTCGCCCCTAACACACAATAAACTATAACAAATAATTTGGCGGAAACGAAATATTTGAATTATATTTGTCAAAAATTTGTTAAATTCATCTGAGTCTCAAATGGAATATGAAAAATCGTGATGACAGGTAAGTTGTTGACTAACACTTCAAAATAAATTCCAGCTTAATCACATTCAGTGCACCCTGGAGGAAATTTCCGGAAATCGATGTGGTTGTCATGGTAATATGTCGAAAATTGTTGATGTGAAACTTTCAGATAATTAACAACCTACATCCTTTGAAATTTTCAGCAGAATATTTATACCTAAATATCATCTCAAATGCTATTGCAAAATATTTCACGAAAATTATAGAATGTTCAATAATATTCTTTGAATGTTTTCCACAGATATCCAGGAAAGAAGAAATGTTAACTGGGAATGTTTCTACAATGATTTTAATTATTCTATAGGTAATATCGAAATTCATCGAAAGGAAAATAAATAATATAATAAAAAAAATCGAATATTGCTGTGAAATCTATCAGAAAACCAATTAATTTTCTCGTTCACAATTTTCTATATTTTCACATTGAGTTTCTTTAACGAAATTCATCAAATCCTTTTCGAATACCTAATGTTGTATTCATACCTGAGAATAAATTTATATTACATTTCTAACCTAGAAGTCTCATTAATTGATGTGAAAAATATTTGAAAAATAATTAAAATTAACTGAATATACTCACCTTTTCAAATCATAATCTCCTTGCAATTTCTCAACTAATATACGAGGCATTGTAACGCTGTCTCTAAATGAAAAAAAAATAACACTGATCACAAAATATCCACAATTACAATTTCCTCTGAAAAGTTGCTTACATCAACTTGCGAAAACCATGCGTATCTGACCAGTCTGACCTTCCTGTAGTATCCACAATCGACAACAAACTCCAAACACCTATTATAAAACTTTCGTTCCACTTCGAACTTTTCGCGTCATAATCCGTCGAAGGAATCTGCAGTACCTACCTTTGACATTTCCGCTGCTGCGAAGGTGGCAGCCGCGTCAAAGGTAACATGATGTTTGTCAGTGGGCATGTATTGTGTCAAAAGCCAACTAGATTTTTTGTTTCAATTGAATCTGAAATTCAATAATAAATCTTGTGGAATTTGTGATGTGACAGAACGATGAGGCTAACCGCATTTTCTGAAACAATTAGCCAACCACTAGGTATTCATATTATTTTTCAAGAGTAAGGTAGAGTAAATTCTCAGAAATACTAATTTCCAAATCCTCGAAGTACTAAGGTAGATATTGCCGTTGTACGATAAGCACTCGTACTAAAATATTGAGTACAAATTTGTTTGATTTCTGAGAATTTACTCTACATTGTTCTTGAAATTACTCTACCTACTACTCATCAACTTCTTCGAGCCTAGTTTAACCACTTTCATATTCCAGGAATAATTGAATTATATGATTTTCTGAACTGTGAAAAGATGATTCAAAGCTTCTTGGAACCATCTGCATTATTTCGAATTTTGTTAATACGTTTCTTTACAGTTTTTAAATCATATTATCTTTTTAACGATGTAACACCCGTTCTGTCTTAAGTTTTTAAGTTTGAGTACTATTTTCGAATTGATTTATGTAGTGTCTCCGGTTTTTTGTTGGGTGGAGACCTCGTTATTCGAATTCAGTGGCCTCTGCTGCGTCTTGTCTATGAATTCAATTGATTTTGAATTATCTACGGTTTGTTGGGTGAAGATCTCAATGACCTCATCATTCAAATTTAGTGGCCTCTGTTGTGTCCTGTCCAAGAATTTTCTTGAATTAGCAGGGTCTCCAGTTTTTTGTTGGGTGGAGTCAGAGACCTGGTTATTCGAATTCAATGACTTTCGCTGTGTCCTGTTTGCAAATTTCAGGAAATTTGCTGCGCCCACAGATTTTTCTTGGGTGGAGAGCACGTTTTTCGAACTCATTACCTCATACTCAATCACATTTGTACCAAACTCTGAGAAGGACACATAAAATTTAAAAAAATAATTATCTTCGGAATTTTGAGGTAAAATTCCGAGATATAACTCGGATTTTTATAATTCCGAGATATAACTCAGAATGTTCAGCTAAAATTCCCATATATCTCAGAATTTTAAAATTTCGAGATATTACTCGGAATTTGAAGTAAAATTCCGAGTGATATCTCGTTGAGTTGTAACTCGGATTTTTAAAATTCCGAGATTTAACACAAAATTATATCCACAACGAACAAGTAGTGTATTAATCGTCATCATTAGTAATGACACATTTACTTCAGATAATATTCCTGTGAACTATTTCGTAGTCCTTCGAATAATGTTGAGATTTGGCAGCAATGCATTTTCAGAACGGTCGCCTGTTTGATATTCGGTAGATATTCTGACAGAAAACTGGAATTTCTTTGGTTCTCGCCTAGCAGATCGCTGCTGCATAAGTCGTCAGCGCCATCTTATAGGTTAGAAACGAGAAATTTGCCGTTTATATTAGTTGTGTTCCATGCTTCCATACATTTATACATTTTTTATTCACCATTTTTATAATTTGTGACTTGTACTAAATGTATTTTGCATATGGCCAATGAAAAATCTAGCCATCTATCACTCAAGGAACTACAGAGCTCCGCAGCAATATTTTTTAATTATCAATTCCTTCTAGAGTTCAGTTGCCAATTTTCAGGATACCGTATTCGATTCATTATTTATAATAAATCACTCTCAAATTTCCTCTTTTCCTGATGAGGCTCATCGATACATTATTATTTTCCACAAAGTTCCGCATTCTGCTGGAGAATGGAGACAGCGAGTGATACTGAAATATTTTATGAATCTATTATATTGACAAATGATGTGACAGAACAATACCGATGCCGATATGATGGACAGATTTGAAATATATTATCCGGGGTTTTTCATATTTTATGAATATAATGACAGAATACTGAAATGTATTGAAAATATACAACTTCCATGAATTATTGAATGCAACGTAGTGAAAAATATTTTCGTGCTTCATCCATATTTCGTGAAGGTTCCTCCCATACATCATATTTCTTCCCAAGGACGTACATTTTATGTCCATTTTACGTAATTACGTCCGCGGACGTGTATTGTACATCCATTGAACGTAAAAAATTTACATATTTAGTACGTGCGGTATATACGTCCTAAGTACGTACTTTTTACGTACGTTCTTTTTAGATCTGGACATTAGGTCCAAGGGATGTACGCAATGAAGTCAATAATAACGATCAAAGAGATCCAATGATTTTCATTCACAAAATCTATAACAGATGGCGTTTGGAGGATATTCAATCTGATTTTTGGTTCATGTTATCCTTTTAAAAATTGAAAAGTAAAAATTTCGGCGTTCATTTATCGTAACGAAATTATTCACTTTGGAAATTTTCAATTTGCGATGACGTACCTCGTTCGTAAAATGGATTTTAGGTACGTACTATGAACGTACATTAGGTCCAATGAGTATGTACAATTTACGTACATAGTACGGTAGTTTGCTGTCTGGGCTGTGAGATACAAATTTAGCTGAAGGACAACCAACGTTTTCGGGCATTAGTTAGTTGCGACGCCACTTGTCTGAGCAAACAATGAAGGTGGACAAGGTCAATTTTCCAATTAACCTCATAACCGTGCAAACGGGGGCGGGACCCACAATATACCAGATAAGAATTTTTTTAAATATTGCCAATGCGATTTAAAATACGTGCAGTGGCTCATAAGATTTGAGACATCTAACAAAAATTAAAAATTTTTAAAACTCGCAGGTAAACAATTCCAAAAGTTATAACAGGGGTTTTTGGTGATCTAATAAAAAAAAATTCCATAAAAAAAGATACTTGATTGATTCTACGCTTGTCTTTCACCGAAAACAATATATCTTATTAGGTTCGGCCGAATGACCAACGATTTTGGCTTCTTTTCTTGGTTTTCATAGTAAAAAATAAAGTTGTCTACTTACTTGCTTTAATTGTCACAGGAGGGAGAAAAAAAAAAAACTAAGTATGACATAAACCAAAGATTATCTATCAGCTGTCGGGGTGTATCGCACACAATGCTCATGTGAAAAGGTGTACATAATCTGGAACCCGATTTTCAAAATCGCTATAAAATTTCCATTGAAATTCAATCAAGCATCAGCCAAAAGGATGTCAACAGGCGACATAGCGACGTCCCAACTCCACCGAGCATGTATAAATATAGCCTCTGGTCAAATTGGAGTTAGTTCTCGACCACTCTCGAAAAAGCTTCCCGGAAGAAGCCAAACACTCGCGTTAGCGAAACTTTACGATGCAATTTCAAAGAACGACGTCCTTAAACCCTAAAAAAATAATGAAAGTGTCGAAATACTTCTCAAAATTCAATATTTCGAACATCAGTCATCTCTAAGTTAAAAATTTAATGACACATATGTGATTAAATAAACAATAAACAACATGTTCAACATCGAAATAAATGAGTACTTCAACTGATGAACATTCTCCTTCCCGTGATGAACGTCAGTCAATTTCTTCGCCCATTTCTTGAAACTCCATACTACATATTTCAGTGACAGTTCCGCGATAGATGTCAGATTTGTCTTCGATATCTGCCACTCTGACATGTCCATCACAGCCAGGAAAAAAATGTATTGGTTTACCGAGTGACCACTTGCTTCTTGGTAACTTGTTGTACAAGATAACAACCAAATAATTTTTTTTCAAGTTCCTTGCTTGTTGAAACAGTTTTGTTCTGTTTGTTCCTCTGTATCCACACTATCAAGGTAGTCATTCATTCAATGTTTTCACCTGATGGCTTCGTATGCTCTTGGAAATTTGTCCTTGAATTATGCAGCTTTCTTACTGTAACAAAATAAAGAAATGCCATTAATAACTGGCACATTTGCTCATAGCATGTTTCGAACTAATTGTCCTGTTGCCATTCTCATTTCATATCAGCGGAAATTACCATTCCGATTAACAATATTGTACTGACATTGTTAAAATTCTAGCAGAGTTTGAACTATTTTGCCCTTTATCAGCAAATATAATGAGGAAAAACTTTTATAAATTGATTTTACTCTTTATTTCAAAAATTAGTTGTTTTACAATACTTCAAAAATAATAATGTCATCATAACATAAAATCATATATAGGGTAATCAGACATATGTTATAAAAAGGCATCTGTGAAACCCGTCACAACAGATTATAATGTTTGGCGAGAAACTTTAGGATATTGAAGATTTCTATTTTTTATGATGACCGTAACATTGTTAACCCGCAATGTGGACATTAGAGTAAAAAGGATACAAATTGTCACAGTTTCTCCGAAAGTGAAAATTAGAGAACTTAATAAATCAAACAACGGAACTAAACTAAACTAACTAAAGTTGATAGTCGAATTTGAATTATCCGAAAAAATATGGAAAGTTTCTGACAGATATTTTCTTTCCGACAGTAGAAATATTCCCGAATAATATAATATATGATATAAGTATGTACGTGAATCTGTCATGTCATCCATCATCCATCATCTTCACCAAACTTCGCGGTGCGAATCAAAGGAAAGGCGTGGCCAAACCGCCAGAAGTAGAAGGTTAGCCCGACTCAGTTTGATAAAAAGAACAGTTGAATTTCAATAATTTTTCAAGTAACTTGATGGTTTCAATGAAGGTGGTGTTTTAAAATAATCATTAACCTACCTGAATTCAAATCATTATAGATGAATTTTAAGAAATTTTTAGTAGCCCCTTCCAATAAATATCCTGAAATTTGTTCGAGTCAATATAAGTTCACCAACAGTTTAAGTAAACTCGCGTCAGTTGCTAGGGATCAACTAATGAAATTTCTAGTTCCTTGGAAACTGAACTCGGTTTAGTTGAACTGTTGGTGAACTTGCCTTGTACAACCCGTCCTAAATAAATATGAATTTCCCACACTGCCGGACTAGTGACTTGTGAGTAACTGTCAAGGCGATTCACATAGACACATGGATAGGGATCAGAATCAACGTACATAATGCCCTGAAACTGTCTGGACTGTAAATCCGGCACATGTTTTAACTTCGTTTGATTTAATTTTTGTTAATAATAAAAACAAAAAAGCTTTTGCGCGTGTCTTGATGCTTCTTGTCAGGCGTTCCTTATTGTTCGCAGTATCATGCCTTGCTTCAAGCCGTCGCGTCGCCCACTTGTTCAAACAAAAAACTTTTTATTACTAAACCATTTACTTGTACCTACAGAGTGTTCGAGATACCAATTCATGTCAACTATTTTTCAGCATGTGAAAAACTCAACTCAGGACAATATTTGCCGTTCTTTATCAATCATTTTGCAACAACCACAATCATCAACCACGCTATTTTGAAGCATTCTTCATAACGGCATGGAGAATAAAACGAGGTATCACTTGCCTTGTCACTTGAATTTCAATCAAAGACGGCACTCATCTGCCTCTTTGAGGAACAGAAAACTTTCATTTATTGATACCAAATACTGCTGGAGTTCATCTAATTCAAAAGGATCGTCGTAGCAGAGCTCTAACGTTAGATACCGCCATTTTGTTTTGGATAAATGATTTACTTTGAAATTTTTATTTCGTTTAAAAAATTTAAATAAGTTTCGAAAGAGACACCGCATCCGACCCCAAGCTATTTACTAAAATACATCATAATGGTGGCCCGACGCCATTTTCAAAGAAATAATTTTTTTTGTTAGCAAAGAGTAGTTTGTGAACTACCATTTGACCAGAAACAAAATAAAAAAAAAAAAAATCAATCTGCTCAAAAGTTAACCTTGGTATTGGTTAAGCCAAACTTACAGCAGATATATTACCTATTTTGTAATGATATAATTAAAGGAAATATTATATCAGACTAATCAAATTGGAGAGTTTTCAAATCAAATTCGTGTTTCGACTATGTATAGTTTCCTATTTAATAAAATAGGTTCATGGTCTAATAGAGAAAGTTTTTCACTATGAGAAGCAGCTATTTATTTGTACTATAAAACAACATGTAACAAGTATCATTTAAATGCTGGAAATGAATCAGAATCAAACTGGAGCTTCATTAATTTAGATAGGAATCATTCTAAAAATACCCTTGTTACTCCAACAGATAATCTGTCGTCCTATTGTTTAATTGATTTTGCCTTAGTTCTAAAACTCTCCCACTTCTTCTTCTCAATTTTTTATGCAGCCTCTAACAATATCCGATGTGAGATTAGAGAGATTAACTATCTCATCTCTAAAAAACTCTACAAGTGCTGATATCGATGATTTCAATAGCAAAATATTGAAATTGAAATATTGAAAACCATCTTTGGTCGAATTTGTGTATCAGGTAAATTCCCAGATATTTTCAAATGGGTACTCCAAAATCGTTCCGCTTTTCAAAAAAGGAAAAAGGTCTGAAACTGGTGATTATCAACCTATTTGTATCATCTGTGTCTTTTAAAATCAATCAAAATCATAAAACATAGAATTACTGAGGCAATAGATTTTTCAGAAGATAATCCACAAATTGGCTTTCGGAAAAATCGTTCGACAAATGCAGCAATGAGGCGCTACTACACGAATATAGATTACCATATTTCTCATAATTCCATCCACATTTGAACTATATGATATAGTTCTTCCGGTAACAATCATCTACAGCTTCCAGTGTTTCTATCAACAGAAAAAAGCTATCAGAATTCTGTGTGATGCAAAACTCTCTAATAATTTCAAATCTAGACTATTCCTTCAATTAATACAAAAATTCAATCAAAATTCACACCCGACTGGCTAAAATACTCTAGGCTGTACAGCTTGGCAAACATAGCTGCAATTGTGGAAATAGGCACGCTTATGATGCGCATTAGTCGTACGATGGACTATCCAGTGATATTCACGTGATTTTTCGCGCAAGAATTGATAATTTCACAGTCTCAGCTATGTTTGCCAAACTGTAATAGATAAACCTGGGGGTTCGCTTTCAGCACACAAGAAGGTGTACTGAGCCCTATTTTGTCGCCCACCGAAAGAAGTATTTTCATTTTATTGTAATGACAGTCTGAAGGCCGTGTATAGGTTAGGTCCCGTATAACAGATGTACCCTCATATCACACCAAATACTTCAGCAAATTCGTCGCCACTCCACTTTAGAGGACTTTTGATGAATAATTACGTGGCTAGGAGATATATACCAAATATGAATTCAATTATTTCTACAAATTTCTCATTTGGTGTGCTCTGGCCAATCGGGCAACGGTGTAATGCACTAGGCGATAGTCTTTATTTCTGGGGTTGATTGTGGAGGTTAGTTGAATCCGAGGGGGAAACCGCTGGGGAATTTTGGTGTACAAGCCTTGGGTATTGTGGTATTATATGGGTATCAGTGGAGAATTAAATGAATTAGTTGAAAATGATGGGCATTAGTCTGGAATTAGTGATATTAGTCGAAAATTCATTAGAGTTAGTGGTTAGTGGTTAGTGTTGAATGAAAAAAATTAAAGAAAAACAAAAAAAGATCTTCAAAACAATAAATCTTTCCAAAATAATGAAGTTTCAGATATATCTATTTCTTTTATTCCTTGGGTTTCAGAGGAATTTACTGACATTTGTTCGGGCTATTGCTCGGGAATTACTTGGGTATTAGTGGAGGAATTATTTAGGATATTTGGGAGTTGGTGTACACAATTTCCTTAGAGGTTTCCCCCTCGGTGGAATCTAAAGGATACATACACTACCGTTAGAAAAAAGTACATGTATTTTTGATAACTGATTTTTTTTTCACCGAACAATGACAAATACTGATTAGGTGTAGCGATAATATCAATTCAAAACGTTTAACTTTGCAAATGTATAATGTCTTCTATTCAAACCTCGTTATGGGTATCAGCGAAAGACACCTGAATCAGTAGGGTCCGTTCACAGGTAAATATTTGTCTACTGGAACCAAAATTGACGCCTGTCTATTCCTTAAAAGTAATTTTAGCTTTGTTCATAGTCGAATCTATAGGGTTTTCTCTCTTCCTTGATCTTTTTCTTTTTCAGAACTAATCAAATTAGTTCGTCGAGGCAACACTGAATTTTCATTCGATATATCCGAGATATATTGCTTGCGAAATTTTTGTCACTATCAATCGCAACTTCACTTAACGTGCAATGTGTATTTTGATTTTCAATCACTAATTTTGTTTCAAATTTAGATAATGATTTAGATAATGAAGAAAATTGTGTTATTTAATTGTTTGCTGAGAAATTTCTTGCTACCATGATAATAAAACTATGAGTAAGTAAAACAAATTTTCGAATAGAAGCATCTCATTGAAATTCTACAGCAGCAGAAATGAGGATGCTGCTATTGCTACTAGAGAGTCAGTATGGGACAGTGAGTTTTTTCATTACAAAATTATAATTTTACAGCTGAATAATCACTAGCAGGTACTTGCTTACTATAAGTGGATAATCGCAAAGAAGTTCACCTTCTTATGGTAATACAAGTGTCAACCTGCCACTAAAGTATTACTCGATGAACCCACTACCATTATTCATTATTCTGTACCTTGCTGTAGTTATGCGATGTTTCGCTGAAATTTCAACGGAAATTACCCCCTTCACCCTCCACGAACACAAGATCGTTTAGTGGCAAGAGTTTTCGCCGAAAACAAAGAAACAGAGACATTCTGTCGTCCTTGTTGGTCCCTTGATGCATACTGCATGGTGTTATAGGTACTGTCTCCGTGTTACCGGCTAATTAACTCTAAAAAACGGTGTTTGAAAATTTAGTATAATATAGTGATATAGTCTTGGATGCACGAATTATTTATACTCCAAAAGGTAGTAATTATCTTGATTTGTTGCATATATTTGACTTTCTATAGTTGGAAAAACATAGAAAATATTCAATGGTGAAATTGAATGTCGCGGGCATTACTGTCGCAAATTGATATTTTTGTTCCAAGAATAACATCTAGACACAACACTACTTTCCCATGCGAAGAGCTCAAACAAATTGTATAGTATAGGCAACAATAAATTTTATGTGCAGTAATGCAAACAAACTTCTAATGTCTGTGCCTTCTTTTCTTGTAGTGTTTGTGAATAAAAGAATAAATCTCGTGCGCATCTTTGATTTTTGTAATTGAAGTATTCAAATAGGACTTGTGATTGTCAGTCATTCATATTTAGAAATAAGGCTTGTATTTTGAATATGTTTTTTAATTGCTCTGTGAATGGGATACTTTTGGGCAATAAACGCTATTATTATTACCTATACCTTATAATTAATAATGGATTACAAGGATCTACAACGATTATAGGTAGATACACTCACTAGCAGTAGCAAAGTCAGGTATCTACAACTGTAAAAATGCCTTGTAGTCATAAGTAGGTGCACTCGCTAGCGGTAGCAAAGTTAGTTACCTTTCTACTGCAACAATACATCAAAGTCATAGGTAAGTAGGTGCACTCGCTTGCGGTAGCAATGTTTAACATCTACTTCAGAAACGTTGTCTAATAGTCAAATGTAGATGCATTCCCTAGCAGTAGCAACGTTTGAGACTATACGCTATTCGACTATTTCTAATAATCCCAAGTGAGTTGTAATCGGCAAAGTCGACAGGTGAGAACTTGCTTGTCTCCTATGATATTAGAGTTTCTTGCTGAGGTATTTCGATTTCTAACTAGTGTTAATAAAAGTTTTCCTCAGTGTAGGTCCAAAAGTATTTCTAAAAAAACATGATACCGACTGCCACCATTAAAGAGCAATATTTTCGACCTTATCGCACTTTTTTCTCTCGTTGTTTTTTTTCAAAACTTGTGGGATCAGTCGTATTGGTCTTTTAGCGAACATGCCCTTTTGATTCGTTCATTTGGTAATTTTCGATTTCGGGCTTCATTATCAACATTGGATACATACCCTGCTGAAAAATGGTCGCATGGTTCTGTCAACGAAGGTATTTTCACGGTAGTTCTGAGTCGGCGATTTGAGGTATACATTTTAAAGGTACCCTTTCTCGAATGCGCGAATGATTTGGTTTCAAAATATTGTCCTAGTCATAAGAACTTACCATCGTATTCATTTTGAGTTGGCCAGAGGCTTGGATTCTACAAAACGATCAAGGGGGTTTTGATTTTGTATAGAAACATTCAGTAATTTGTTACTGCAGATAGAATGAGAGTGTAAATTTATATAACATTCTTCCTGTAGAGGTCAGAGAATTACACATTACTTTCAATAAAATCCTATATCCTATATTTTTTTCAAAAAATCCTATTTTTTGAGGTATATGTAAAATGTGTGAGGCTAGGTGTAACTGAACTTGTAATAAACTAACCTTCAGGATCTTATAGGTAATGTTCCGATTTATTCCCGAGATAACATTTCAATGCGTAGTATTTCATTTTATTCATTTACTAATATATTTTATGTATTAATACATTTTTTATTTACCACTTTTGTAATTTGTGATTTGTGGTGAGCGTATTTTGCATACGTATAATGACCAATAATATATCTATCAACTAACTATCTATCAATTCAACAAACTACGGAGATCTGGACCATATTTTTCCAATCATCAATTCCTTCGTGAGTTCATCAGTGGCCAATTTCCATGATATCGTTTACGATTCATTTTCTATAACAAATTGTCGCTCTCAAATTTCCGCTTTTCTTAATAACGCTCATGGATACATTATTACCTTCAGTTTTCCGGAAAGTTCCTTTTTTTTGTGAATGGAGATTGCGAATAATAATGAAATATTTTATGATACTCGCAATATAAAATGTTGAAAAATGATGTAACAGAACAATACCGATGCCGACGTGATGGTCTGATGTGAAATTTATGTTCCGGGGTTTTTCATATATTATGAATGTAATGACCGAATTCCGAAATGGATTGGAAATACGAAACTTCGATGCATTATTGAATGCAACGCGTTGCTGAATGTCTATGATATTTATGATATTTCATGAAGGTGTGATAATTCAACTTTGGCTGGGAGGACAACCAACGTCTTAAGGCATTGGTGAGATGCGACACCACTTACCTGGGCACAAAATGATACATGGGAGAGGCAGCCCAAAGTACTTTCTTCATTCGGCTGCATTTTGACACACAAAGCTCAGAATTCCTCGGGAGACTTGCCCGAGCTAGGGACGACGTAGCCTCCACTTTATAACGTGTGATGCCAAGCACGAGACCATTGAGTTTGCAATCATCAATGATCACCTAGTTCTTGACAAAGTCTATACATGTTTATGCACGTATTTGAGAAAAGAAGTTAAATTATTATTATTGAGTTCCACGGGATAGCGCTAATTCTGCTTGTACATTGATCATTATATTCATTACTACCAAAACCCTGAAGGACATACGTCATAAAATCATCACACATTATGGCAGCGGGCTGACGACCTATAAAGCTTCTGACTGTGTCTTCGATGTAACCCTTCTTGAAAAACTCAGCTACTCCGAAATTAGAGCCATCACTCCCACACTAATTGAATCCGATTTGATAAATCGTTTTCAAGCCGTAACATTCAACAACAAATTGAACAATTTCAGAGACGTTCGATTTGTATCTGGGCCCCTTGATGATCGATCTACTTGGTTGGTTGGTTGGTTGGTTGGTTGGTTGGTTGGTTAAAGGCTGACGAGCGAGATACTAGGTTTACCTTGAGATTTCCCTTAACACTGAGACCAGCTGGGGTCTATTGTATTGTTCTGTCGTCAGGGGTTCCTAGTTAAATAGGCCAGTGTTTTTCACCAGGTTCAGTAGTCTATTTACTAAGTGTTTTGGATTCATGCCTGTTTTTAGGTTGATGTCCGAATATTCTGTTGAGCTTGTTGAGCAGCGCGTCGCAGTCGAAGATGATGTGAGAGGCTGTTTCCTCCCCATCACCACAGAGTCTAGAGTCCATGGTTCCTCTATTTATGCCCATGGTGTGTAGGTGTTTTCTAAGGCCGCAGTGTCCGGTTAGTAAGATGGTGATCGTGCGTATCTTCGATCTGTTTAGGTTGAGTGTGTCAGCCGTTAGTATTTGGCTCAGGTGCCTCATCATTGCTGTGCTGTGTCGATGCCCTTCAATTTGGTTCCAATACGTTTGTTGTTTCAACTAACTATCTATCAATTCAACAAACTACGGAGATCTGGACCTTATTTTTCCAATCATCAATTCCTTCGTGAGTTCATCAGTGGCCAATTTCCATGATATCGTTTACGATTCATTTTCTATAACAAATTGTCGCTCTCAAATTTCCGCTTTTCTTAATAACGCTCATGGATACATTATTACCTTCAGTTTTCCGGAAAGTTCCTTTTTTTTGTGAATGGAGATTGCGAATAATAATGAAATATTTTATGATACTCGCAATATAAAATGTTGAAAAATGATGTAACAGAACAATACCGATGCCGACGTGATGGTCTGATGTGAAATTTATGTTCCGGGGTTTTTCATATATTATGAATGTAATGACCGAATTCCGAAATGGATTGGAAATACGAAACTTCGATGAATTATTGAATGCAACGCGTTGCTGAATGTCTATGATATTTATGATATTTCATGAAGGTGTGATAATTCAACTTTGGCTGGGAGGACAACCAACGTCTTAAGGCATTGGTGAGATGCGACACCACTTACCTGGGCACAAAATGATACATGGGAGAGGCAGCCCAAAGTACTTTTTTCATTCGGCTGCATTTTGACACACAAAGCTCAGAATTCCTCGGGAGACTTGCCCGAGCTAGGGACGACGTAGCCTCCACTTTATAACGTGTGATGCCAAGCACGAGACCATTGAGTTTGCAATCATCAATGATCACCTAGTTCTTGACAAAGTCTATACGTGTTTATGCACGTATTTGAGAAAAGAAGTTAAATTATTATTATTGAGTTCCACGGGATAGCGCTAATTCTGCTTGTACATTGATCATTATATTCATTACTACCAAAACCCTGAAGGACACACGTCATAAAATCATCACACATTATGGCAGCGGGCTGACGACCTATAAAGCTTCTGACTGTGTCTTCCATGTAACCCTTCTTGAAAAACTCAGCTACTCCGAAATTACTCTCACACTAATTGAATCCGATTTGATGAATCGTTTTCAAGCCGTAACATTCAACAACAAATTGAACAATTTCAGAGACATTCGATTTGTATCTGGGCCCCTTGATGATCGATCTACTTGGTTGGTTGGTTGGTTGGTTGGTTGGTTGGTTGGTTAAAGGCTGACGAGCGAGATACCAGGTTTACCTTGAGATTTCCCTTAACACTGAGACCAGCTGGGGTCTATTGTATTGTTCTGTCGTCAGGGGTTCCTAGTTAAATAGGCCAGTGTTTTTCACCAGGTTCAGTAGTCTATTTACTAAGTGTTTCGGATACCAAGTAGGACTATTGCGTTCATTTTTGGCTTCACCCCATATATTCCTGCTCCTGTTCCTTAATCTGTTTTTGAACCATCTGTGTACCAGATAATGTTTCCAGATGATAGTGATTCTACTCCCGAGTCCCATTCGTTCCACTTGAGCTGCTTTTTGAATAGTTTTTCGTATTCTGGTAGCATGTAGTCTGAAATCATTTCCAGTTCGGTAATGGTGACTTCATGGATGACTTCGGTGTGCCCAGTTTGTGGTTGGGTTATCCAATTACCTGTTTGTTTAAGTCTGTATGCACTCATCCTCGCTTCCCCCATGACTGTAATGTCTAAAGGATAATTTCCGTAGCAGCGGTTACCACTCGTGATACACAGACATGCGAGCCTCTGTATTTTACCAAGGTTGGTTTTCAACTGTCTCTGTTTCATTTTGGGCCACCACAAAAGTGAACCATATGTAATTCTGGGTCTTATGATCGCGGTGTAAAGCCAATGCATGACTTTCGGTTTGAGTCCCCATGTTTTTCCAAGAGCTCTTCTGCACATCATGAACGATGCTTTGCTTTTGTTAACTAAATGTTGTTGATGCATGTTCCAGGTTAGTTTCTTGTCCAAGAACAGCCCTATATATTTGACATGATCAGCTACTTGTAGTGTTGCGCCAAAGAACTTGGGTGACTTCAAGTCCCTCTGAATCCTTTTGCGTGTGAAGGGAATGAGTGGGTTTTGCTGGGGTTTGCCCTCAGTCCTTCTCTTTTGCACCATTCCTCTATAGTCATCAGTGCATTTTGCATTAGCTCAGAGGTTATTTGGGCATACTTTCCTGTACGAGGACTACAATGTTGTCCGCATTACCTTGGGAGTAGTATCCCTGATTGTTCAAAGATTCCAGAAGTTCGTCCACTACCATGTCGCACAGTAGGGAGATAGTATCCCTCCCTGTGGAGTTCCTCTGGCAATTTCCAGCTTCGCGGAGTCTTCAAACATGTTGGTATGAGCCTGTCGATTTTGGAGCATTGACTTCATCCACCTGCTGGTGGTTTTATCAACGCTTCTCCTCCAGGCCGCTGATACCATACTTTCAAAGGATGTATTGTCTAAGGCTCTTTCGATGTCTAGAAAAGTGCATAGTGATATTTCTTTTTTCACCAGAGTGTCCTCCAGCCTTGACACCAATTGGTGCAGGGCCGTCTTTCACGATTTTCCTGTTAGATAGGGATGCTGGTTTATGTGTAATGGCCGGTCTATGAGAGCTGCCTCCCGTATGTCCGTGTCTATCAGTTCTTCTAGTCCTTTTACGAGAAAGGATGATAGTCTTATTGGTCTGTAATCCTCGGCCTGGTCGTATAAATTTCGGCCAGGTTTCGGAATGAAGACCACGTTCACAGATTTCCAGGTTTGTGGTATCCAGCTAGACTCATCCTGTACAGTCTGCTTAGTTCTGGTTCTAGATCTTCAATTCCCTGCTGTAGTAGGACAGGGAATATTCCATATGGTACAGACGATTTATATGGGCTGAAAGAGTTTATTGCCCATACTAGTTTCGGGTATGTTACGATCCGCTTTGCCACCTCCCAGTCAGCCCTGTTCGCCCTTAGTTGAAGGTTGACAGGGTTTTCAATGCTGGGATTTGTGACAATGATAGATCCTGGAAAGTGGGTATTGAGCAAAAGTTCAATTGTTTCTTTCCCGGTATTTGTGTAGCATCCAGTGAGTTTTTTGAGATTCCCCACTGGGTTTATGGGGTTTTTGGAGACTATGAGGTGGAGTCTGGCACTTTCTGAGGTTTGTTCTATGTCCTCACAGAACTTCCTCCATGCTTTCCTTCGCTCCCCTCTGATTGTTTCGTTGTAATCCTGTAGTGTTTTGAGATATTCCTCCCACGTACCAGTTTTTTTTTGCTTGAATAGTTTGCGTGTTTTTTTCCGGAGTTTAGTGAGTTCGGTGGTCCACCAGCTCACCTTTCCTTTAGTTCGTCTGCATTTTAGGAGACAGTTGTTCTGATACGAGGTTATTATGCCCTTTCGAATTTTTTCTGAGGTTTCCTCTATAGCATAAGCGCTGTGTGTGTTTGCTTTGACATTCCTAAAATTTTTCAGGTACTCAGCTCCTCCCGGTATCTCAGCAAGTTGGTTTTTCTCTGATTCCGACACATTTTGGCCGGTTCACTGGTGTTGCTAATCTCCAGGTAAATGTGTCGGTGGTCCGAGTTTGATGGTTCGTCTGAGACTGACCACTTCCCAACATGCTGACACACCTGGGGGAACCTAGGGTAATGTCAATGATTTCCCGTCTTCTTTGGGTCACAAAGGTTGGTTCATTGTCCCTATTCAGTACTTCCAGGTTACTGGAGACAATAAATTGAAGCAATGACTCACCTCTTATGTTCGTGTCGGTGCTGCCCCACACTGTATTGTGTGTGTTTGCATCGGCTCCAAAAATTACCTGGAGTTTGTGTGTCACGCAGTGTTGGACCAGTTCCTTCACATGCTCTGATGGTGGAGGACTTGGAGAGTTATAAGGCATGTAGACAGAAGCTAGGACAATGTCCCTTTTTGCTCCATCCCTTGTGTAGGTCGTCTTGATCGCTGTGGTGTCCCTGTAAGAGAAATCAGACAGATTCAATACATTCATGTCAGTTTTAACAAGTATGCAAGTTCTGGCGTTTCCGCAGGTTCGGTTATAAAAGATCCTTCCTTTGGACTGTCCGAGACCCGATATGTGCCCTTTTGCTAGCCAGTGTTCTTGAATCAGGGCTACGTCGATATTGCCCTGTGCGAATATTCTGCACAGGGTTGCTATTGCAGCCTTACTGTGCTGCAGGTTGGCTTGAGCTACCCGCAGCATTGGGATTGCTCCTAGAATGGCTAACAACCTTGAAGTTGACCTGTGTGAGCCCAAGGAATGCCTTCATTCCTCTAGTTTGCAGGTTCTTCAAGGATTTTTCGTCTATTGAGAGAACAAGAGTTTGGCCAGAGGTCTCCTTTTGTCTCTTAATGACGTGCCAATCTCCAGAGTCGAGCCCCAGATTCTGGGTTGTGACAAGCTAGAGAATTTTTTCCGATTCCATCTTGTTGTATTGTATGGTTGTTTGGAGGATGTCCTTAGCCGATCTTTAGTCGATCTACTTAGTTCTTGTTTCCATACAAAAGTGTCCTAAATGCAGACGACACAGCATTGATTTATTCTTATGATATAAATGAGTCGCTAGAAATCTTATCTGAAGAAATTAAAAATCTAGCTGACTCATATCTGAAAAACTGATAATAACAATTTGAAAATTTTCATCATCGCCTTCAGAAAACCAGTTACGGGGAAAAATATGTGAAGCTCCTATGGCTGCATTTTTAGACAAGATACTGAATTTGACTTATCGGGGAACTTGGAATTGTTTAGCTTTCTCTTCAGTAGATGACTACTCAGGCTGCGCGAATCAACTACCATGAGATCACTATACTTTTCATAATTCCATCCACATCTGACATATGGTATTGTTCTTCTTGGAAAATTATCTACAGCTTCTAGAGTTTCTGTAAAAATAACCTATCGAAATTATGTGTCTTCACGATCTGAAAATTTCATATCTAGACTCTTCCTGTAATGTATATAAAAATCCATTCGAAATTCACACCCGACTAGCAGTGTAATTAAACTACTCTAGGGTGTATGAGATGAACCTTGAGGTTCGCTTTTAAACCCACAACAATGCCTACCAGGCCCTATTTTGTCATCCACCGAAGGAAGTAGTTTCATTTTATTGAAGTGGCAGTTTAGAGGCCGTATAATGTTAGGACCCGTATAACAAGTGTCCCCTCAGCTTACTGATTCATACTTAGAATTAAAGAACTGTGTGGAATAACAGTTTCTCTGCTCTTCTCCGTCTTCTATTGGGTTCACTGACTGGTCTATGAGAAGGAAGTCTGTCCAGTTTCACCCCATTAGGACGCATATGCCCGAGGTAAATGGAAGCGACCCCGAGGCGAGAAATACCACTTCACTTTTCCTCAACCCCAGCCAAGCAGTTGAAGACTGAACCATATTTAATAAAGACGTTGTTATATTACATATATATTATCAACATTTTGTTACAATAAAATCAATTATACAGTCCACAATTCAGTTACATTAATTCAGATGAGAAAATACATTTTGGGACGATCAATTTCCCCCATTTCATGGTCCTTTTGAGCAGTTTTTCGGTTAACAATTGTATTCAACAGTGATACACAAAGAACCGAATTCACCGCGAATACAATATCGAAGACATATAAGAATTAATGACAGTTTATATGAATTCAAAAAAACCTTAAAACAGTTTCTTATAGTGTTACTACTCAGTTAGTGAATATCTTAATGATGTTAACCATTCGATTTTGAGTTTTAATTGAAGTGTTTTTAACAATTTAAATTTTAGTACTGTAACAACTTTTGAACCAATTCTATAATTATTTCTTAGAATTTCTCATAGATAAATGTGATTACTCAGTACCTGCATATCTTAGTGAATGTGAATGTGTAACTGTTAAAAATTTTAATTTTTAATTGTGGTTTTTGTGACTGTTGTAATTTTAGTTATGTGACAACTTTCAATGCAATTTTATAATTGTCAAATTAGAAAGAATAAAGAAATGAAATATTAGAAAGTGAAGTTCAAACAGAAAGAAGTGTTTGTGAGATAAACAGAAACCGAACGTGACTTATGTGATACAGGTTAATAACACAGACATAGTGGTGAAAATTGAACCTCAATAAGAAACAAAGCCATTAGATCGTAGGATTGAATATATAGCAGAATTACTGTAAAACAGCATCGCAACAGAAGTTGTTGCGAGCGAATTCTGACCTTTGCCCCGCCCAGTACTACTAAGGGCCGGCCTTTTCACCTCACAATAAAGTCTCTGATAACTATCTATCGGATAAACTTCACAGGTTTACATATCCTTATCTGATGGATAGAGTTATCTGGGACTTATCTATAGGTGAAAAGACCGGCCCTAAGAGGGATAGAAACTAAGTCCGTTCCCTTTTCATTGCTAACCTACATCTTCCTTCTTCGTTATCTCTTACATTCCATAAGTCAGGGATGAACCGTTATACGGGGCTCGTTTTTGGTTAAATATTGGGCAAAATAATAAAGGTTCTCAGTTATTCATACAAATTTGACATTATAAATTCATGATGAATGACGAACAAAAACTTAAGAATCTGAACATCAAACGTGGACAATTCAAAGCCCAATTAACACGTTTCGGAAACTTCTTACAAACATTTGATGTAGCGATAGTTTCATGGAATGTCAATAATTGGAAATCGAACTGATTGATGAACTGAGTGACACACACGATCAAGATAGAAAATCGTTTGAAAACACTTATTTTGATTTTGTAGGTAAGGCTCAGGAAATTATAGATAAAAAGAATTCGGTAAACTGACAGACTGATGTTGAAACACCTTCACATCATCCAACAGTAATAATAATAGTATTGCAATGAAAAATATACAGTTACCATCTTTGCAATTACCTAAATTCGAAGGCAATTATACAGATTACATGTAATTTCATGGCACTTTCAATTCACTTTTACACTCAGACCAATCATTATCGAATGTTCAAAAATTTTATTATTTGCAATCATGTCTGCAGGATGAGGCAGCGAAGGTGATACATTCTTCGGAAGTAACAGATTGAAATTACGATATTGCTTGGACTCTTTTTAAAGAACAGTTCGAAAATAAGAGATTAATTATCAACAGTAATTTGAAATCACTTTTTGATGCACCAAATTTAATGAAGGAGTCTCCGACTGCTCTAAGACAATTTTTAAATAAGTTTTTGAAAGACATTCGTTGTCTCAAAAGTTTAGAACAATCTACTGAGAAGTGGGATACAATACTCATTTATTTATTATCGTCAAAAATGGATAACGACACTAATCGACAGTGGGAGTCATCAATTAATGTGAATAAATCACCTACAATGAACGATTTCACAAAATTCATTATCGCACAGTATCAACTATTGGAAACACTACTCCCCAATCCCGGAAATAAAGGTTTTTCAACCGGCTCTACACAAAGGAAACAATAGAATAAATCTCACAATCACGCCAGTACAATTAGCGTCAATTGTCATTTTTGCAAAGATAATTACTGTGAAAAATTTCTTGATTTGTCTGTTTCCGATAGAGTATCAGAAATCAAAAAACTGAAACTTTGCACAAATTGCCTTCGTCCTCATCGCACATCTCGCGATTGCACATCGATGTCACGCCGAACTTGTAACAAAAAACATAATCGACGTTTGCACTAAGATACATTCAATCAACCCCAAAAAACCAACAACGCTCTATCTCAAAACCTCGAAATCAATGCTCCCAATTCTACATCAGACTCAAACGCTATGATGTCAGAAACAATTCTCAGCGCTCATTCGAGTCGTTTTGATAAAATCGTAATCTAATCAACAGCTGAAATATATATTTTCAATTCAGAAAACGAACCAGTCAAATGTCGTTGTCTTTTGGATTCGGGCACACAGAGCAATTTCATAACAACTGGCATCAGCCAATCATCCACAAATATTTGTCACAATGTGAAGAAAAAATCAAATCATTATTTGGTACTTTCATCAAGGACTTGACATTTTTGGTTTTAAAAATATATGAGGAAACATTCATTTATATTCATTTTCAGAGTCCGAGTTGAACATTCCCCAAAACATTCAACTGGCCGAACCTAGATTCAACATTTCTCACAAAATTGATATTCTATCAGGAGCATCAATCTTTTATGAATTACTATGCATCGGACAAATAAAACTAGATAGGGATATGCCTATTTTACAAAAAACTTCATTGTGATGGATAATCTCAGGTCCTTTACAATTCAACAATGCAAGTAATCAAACGTGTTCACTTTCATCTTTATAGCAGAGTCCGATGAAGTGAATATTCAAAATGAAATAGAAAAATTTTTGCTTACGGAAGACATGCCAAAATCTGAACAAAAATTAACCAACTTCACCAAACAAGAGCAATTTTGTGAAAACTATTTTATCGAAAATAATTTTCGTGTTAATACAGGGAGATTCACAGTTGCTCTACCATTAAAAGAAAACATTGTTGGGAAACAATCTTGAGCAAGCCAAAACTAGATTTTTCCATTTAGAACGCAAATTCCTGAACAGAAGAAAATTATAATTTCATCAGCTCTTCTGTCCACGACTGATTGTCAAATATTTGAAAGATTTTCCAAGCTTATCAAATTACAGAGAGTTTTGGATTGACGTGGCCGTTACTTGATGGAAACTCATGGTATATGACACTAAGGTAAACACGACGAGTTTTCGCCTATTGTGTACGCTTTCTGAAAAATAGCAATCCACATAATGAAAAAAGGGCTTCGGGGAGTTTGAGTATTCTTGAACTTGATGAAATTACCACAATTTTGATCAAAATGGTATAAGCTGAATTCTTCAATAAAGAAATTCATTCTTTGAAAACTTGGAGACCTCTTTCGAAGAAAAGTGAATTGATTACCTTGAATCCATTTTTAGACGATAATGATGTATTAAGAGTGGGTGGCAGATTAAAAAACTCAAATTATAATTTTAATAATAAAAAAAATCCCATTTTGTCGATAAGAGAAAAATATTGGCCTATAATTGGAAAAAACGCAGTAAAATTAGGATCAATCCTATTACGTCGGACTTACCTTCATCTCGTGTGTCACCTACACGTCCATTTTTATCAAGTGGAATTGACTTTACAGGCTCAATTTTTGTGAAAGATGGTACATTGAGAACAAGAAAATTGGTAAAAACCTATATTTGCTTATTTACATGTTTTTCCACCAAGGCCATCCATTAGTTGGAGAATTAGTTGGAGATATGTCTCAAGATTCATTTTTGAATGCATTGAAACGGTTTTTTGCGCGACGGGGAATAAAATAAAATAAAAATTTGTACAGTGACAATGGCTCGAATTTCATTGGTGCAAATAATTACATTAAAGAGGTTCAAGAGTCCCTTCTCAAACTAAAGGGTAATGAATTAGTAGAAAAACATTTGCTTGAAAATGAAATCACTTGGCACTTTATTCCATCAAGAGCGCCTCATTTCGGCGGCCTCTGGGAATCTGCACTGAAGCTGATTAAATTTTAATTAGTTAAAACTTTTGGTAATGTCCATTCAACTTATGAACACCTTCATACGGTTTTAACCCAAGTGGAATCAATCCTGAATTCGAGACCCCTCTGTCCTCTATCAAATGATCCTAACGATCTTGAACCCCTCACCCCAGGACATTTTCTCATTGGATCGAAGCTAACCTCAATACCGAAATCAGATGTCCAAGGCAATTCTTCAAATCGCCTTAGTAAATATCGCAGAGTAATTCAAATAACCCAGCACTTCTGATGGCGTCGATGGCACAACAAATATACAGGGTATTCCACACTCGATGGCCTATTAGACGTTTCTGGAGAACGGAACAACAGATCATTTTAAAAATTTGTGGGCATGAATAATCAAACATGCTCTACCCGTCTAAAATATTTTCATCGATACAGTGTTGCCACTTGTATCAGAAAGTAGTAGATACTTTGTTATTTCAAATGGAACATCCCATATATTATATGGATTTTGAAATCCTTATAATATTCCTCACAACTTTCCCATATAATTCCCTATACCTATATGTGACGATTTTCGAGATAAAAATTATTTTGTCAATTTTTTGTGTAAAACCTGACAATTGAAAAATAACATTTTTTTCGCAATGCAAATGTACAAAATATTGAACTTTGGGTCATAGCTGCATAAGACCATTGAGTATTCTGTCGATGAACTGGATCTCAATTTCATCGTACAGGGAAGCTCAGAATTAACTTCTTTTCGGGGACTTATGAAAATGACTGAAACTCAGTTTTTTCAAATGGAACCCCCTGTATATTATTTCATTTTCGAATTCAACGAACCAGTTTGAATAAGTTTTATTGAGTATATCCTATACCTACCTCTTACCGTTTATGAGATATAAATTATTTTATAATTTTTGAGGTGTGTTCAAGTATAAAATTTGATGAAAAATCTATCAAATAACGAAAAATAGCTTCACTGTTTTGAGAAAAGTATAATGCAATACATGAACCTTCCTTAATACTGGGTGTATGACAAATATGATTATGTTGACAGTTCGAAGAATGAAAAATTAAATTGATTAAATTAATTCTACACAAGATATTATAATATTACAAAGTTTACTTGACAATTACAACACAGTTAATACTGCAAAAACAAAAACTAAGTAGCTCAGATGCTTGAAATGCTGACCATTTACTTGCAAACATTGATGGATCGACGTCATTACATGATCAGTCGTAGATCTTCGAATACATTAGTGAGTTCTCTGCCCACTTCACCTGTGCAATGTCCAGGAGCCCCACCCAACCGATACCTACAATTATAACATAAGTTTAGAGATAAATTGGGAAGAAATTCATTTACAGTTGTTCTCAGAATATCCAAATATTTTTCGGATTTAAACTTTTCTTCATAAATACAAATTAAAATTGTATCAACCATATCCATACAAAAAACATTGAAACTAAAGTTTAACTGACATATTTACTGAAATGGATATTTTTGGTGCAATGGCTCCTATTCACCTAATATTACATTCTGACCAAGCGACAACTCCGTATTTCGATTTAAAATATAAAATTCAAGCTATTTTATACACCCGTATTTCATTGGAACAATGCACTCTTCCCAAGTAAAAACCCGATTTACTCCGTTTTGGCGTTTTTGTAGATACGAGGGTTTTGCTTAGGACGGCAGTATTAGTTCTGGATTTCGGTGCCAAATTTCAACAAGAATAATAGTGTATCATGATCTGTTTGAAAAACAAAGGAATACACTTGACAATAACTTGTTGAAATAGTCCGACTGTCATACAAGAGTAGTGAAAATGGCAAATAATAATTATTCAAACTCTGATATTCTGAATTTGTTTTATGTTCATGGTGAGTGCAATAAAATCATATCAAGGACCTGTAGACGATTTAATGAGTTGTATCCAAATGTACCGGCAATGAACGAACGGAAATTCAGAAGAATTGAACGAAATTATATCAACTTCGGAAAAATTCACGCCTCGAGACATCAACAGAATCAGGTAACTGGTGATATGGAAAATGAAATCAATGTGTTGGGATATTTTTACGCTTATCCTCATGCATCAATATCTAGTGCTGCGGTAGATTTGGGAATTTCTCGCACTTCCATTTGGAGAATTTTACAAAAACATAATATGCACGGTTACAAATTCATCCGGCTGCAAGCTCTACATAGAGATGATCCACCAAAACGAGTAGAGTTTTGCGAAATGTTACTAACATGGACATACGACGATCCCAACTTTTTGAAAAAAATTATTTGGACCGATGAATCACAATTTTCACGTGAGGGAATATTCAATCGTCGAAATAATCATTTCTGGGCATCAGAAAACCCTCATTTCATTAGAGAAAGGGGATTTCAACAAAAATTCAGTTTTAATGTGTTTTGTATGCTTATGGATGATACATTTTCAATATGCATTTATGAGGAAAAGTTGAATTCCGCCAAATATTTGGATATTCTGCGAACCACTGTGAGTGAATTCCTTGACAATTTACCTCTAAACATATATAATAATTGTTGGTATCAGTTGGATGGAGCTCCTGGACATTGCACAGGTGAAGTGAGCAGAGAACTCACAAATTTGTTCGAAGATCGGTGGATACGACGATTGGGTCCTTGGATTTGGCCGCCGCGGTCACCAGATCTGACTCCCCTAGATTTTTATCTCTGGGGAAAAATAAAAGAAAAGGTTTACAGAACACCTGTGAATACAAAACAGGAACTAGAAAACAGGGTTAGACGTGCTTTTGAAGAAATCGACCCGTCGGAAATCCGCAGAGCCACGACTGATCATGTCATGACGTCGATCCATCAATGTTTGCAAGTAAATGGTCAGCATTTCAAGCATCTGAGCTACTGAGTTTTTGTTTTTGCAGTATTAAATGTGTTGTAATTGTCAAGTAAACTTTTTAATATTATAATATCTTGTGTAGAATTAATTTAATCAATTTAATTTTTCATTCTTCGAACTGTCAACCTAATCATATTTGTCATACACCCAGTATTAAGGAAGGTTCATGTATTGCATTATACTTTTCTCAAAACAGTGAAGCTATTTTTCGTTATTTGATAGATTTTTCATCAAATTTTATACTTGCACACACCTCAAACATTATAAAATAATTTATATCTCATAAACGGTAAGAGGTAGGTATAGGATATACTCAATAAAACTTATTCAAACTGGTTCGTTGAATTCGAAAATGAAATAATATACAGGGGGTTCCATTTGAAAAAACTGAGTTTCAGTCATTTTCATAAGTCCCCGAAAAGAAGTTAATTCTGAGCTTCCCTGTATGATGAAACTGAGATCCAGTTCATCGACAGAATACTCAATGGTCTTATGCAGCTATGACCCAAAGTTCAATATTTTGTACATTTGCATTGCGAAAACAATGTTATTTTTCAATGGTCAGGTTTTACACAAAAAATTGACAAAATAATTTTTATCTCGAAAATCGTCACAGATAGGTATAGGGAATTATATGGGAAAGTTGTGAGGAATATTATAAGGATTTCAAAATCCATATAATATATGGGATGTTCCATTTGAAATAACAAAGTAGCTACTACTTTCTGATACAAGTGGCAACACTGTATCGATGAAAATATTTTAGACGGGTAGAGCATGTTTGATTATCCATGCCCACAAATTTTTAAAATGATCTGTTGTTCCGTTCTCCAGAAACGTCTAATAGGCCATCGAGTGTGGAATACCCTGTATACACAACCTACAGCTCAGAAATAAATGGATGCTGTATGATCCAAGCAAACTGAAATTTGGTGCCATGGTTCTGCTCAAGGAGGACAACATTCCCCCCTCAACTGGAGACTTAGAAGGATTATTGAGCTCCTCCCCGGCAGAGACAACGTTGCCCGTGTAACCTCAATTAGAACTGCCAACGGTGTAATCAAGAGGGCGTTAACAAAAATATGCCTCATACCCTCGGAAGATACTCCCAAGGAATAGTTTGTAGAAAGTACCGAGTACTTTCAAGGCGGGTAGTATGTCCAGTTTCACCCCATTAGGACCCCCATTAGGACGCCTATACATATATATATATATATTAACAACATTTTGTTACAATAAAATCAATTATATGGTCCACAATTCAGTTACATTAATTCAGATGAGAAAATACATTTTGGAACGATCAATTTCCCCCAAAGTACGTGAAACCAAATTTTTTGGCCTATCAACGTCCTCTTGCTCAGATTGCGCTAAATACCTTAGCAGCTCTATCGCCACTCCCATTTATAGGATTTTTGATGAAAAATTATCAGTTATAAATTCAAAGAGTTCTAGAACAGTCTTTTTTTAATTTGGTGTGTTCTGGTCGATAGTGCTGCGGTCCGTGCACTAGGGTATAGTCTTCATTTCTGGGGATGATTGTGGGGGTTAGTGGAATCCAAAGGATACGCTAACTGAAATTTGTTTTCCTTAAACAATTACAAATTCTGAATTGGTGTAGCGATAATTTCAATTCAAAATCGTTGAACAATGAAAATGCAAAGTCTTCTATTGAAACCTCGTCCGTTCTCAGGTGAATATTTGTCGACTGGAACCAAACTCAATGCCTGTCTATTCCTCACAAGTAATTTTAGCTTTGTGCATATTCGTATCTCTAGGGTTCTCACTCTTTCTTTACCTTCCCTTCCACAGCTGATCTAATAAGTTCGTCGAGACAACACTGAATTTTCACCCTATATTCGAGATTTATTGCTCGCGAAATTTTTGTCAATATCAATCGCAACTTCACTTAACGAATGTGTAATGTGGGTTTTGATTTTCAATCACTGTTTTTGTGTAAAATTGAGATATTTGGTCCAAAAGTGTTTCTAAAAACATATGATACCGATCGCCACCATCAAAGAGCAATATTTAAGTCCCTCAAGCAGTTTTTTCTCTCTCATTGTTTTTTTATTTCTAAATCTGTAGGAACAGTAGGACGGGCCTTTGAGGGAACCTGTCCTTTTGATTCGTTCATTTGGTACTTTTCGACTTCTGGATTAATTATCAACATTGGATACATACCCTGATGAAAAATGGTCGCATGGTTCAGCCAACGAAGGTATTTTCACGGTAGTTCTTAGTCATTGATTTGAGATATACATTTCATCGGTACCCTTTTTTGAATGCGCCTATGATTTGGTTTCAAAATATTTTATCTCCTGGTCATAACAACTAACCCTCGTTATTCATTTTGAATTGGCCAGAGGTTTGGTTCCCACAAGAAAATCTAACTACGTTCAGATTTTCTAAAGAAACATGCGAATCGAAATGAAAATGATTCAGTCATTTGTTACTGCAGATAGAATGAGAGTATAAACGCTCAATGAATCCCAAAATAACTAACTCACTGATTTCAAATTTATATAACATTCTTTCTGTGGAAGTCACAGAAATTCCTTTTTTCTGAGGAATATGTAAATTGTGTGACACCAGGTGTAACACAACTTGCGTGATTAACTCACATTCAGGATCTTATGTTCCTATTTATTTTCGGAATAACATTTCAATGTAGTATTTCATTTTATCTATTCACTAATATGTTTTATGTATTCATGCGTTTTTTATTCACCACTTTTGTAATTTGTGACTTGTAGTGTAGTCCAATATCTAGGGGTTTTAATCTGACACTAACTAAATCCAGTAAAAATTATTTTTGGAACAAAAGCAGTTTTTGAGAAGAAAAAGAAATTGTTCTGCACGCGAGCACCTATGTATAATGTATAGAAAGAAACTTGTAGAGCGTAGAAATTTCCACAAAAAACGTATCCACGCATTTTTTTAAAATTGCTCCATATGAGAGAAAATGAGCTTTAATTGATATTTTCAGATTTACGCGCGAACAACTCGGGAGTTCAAATAAGATTTACCCTGACGCTCGACTGAAATCTCTGTATCTCCCTTGCTATTGGTCAACAATTTATAAACAAAACAGTATTTTGAAGGAAAATCCGCCAACAAATATCATGTATAGCGGGTGTCGGCAGAAGTTTTTGTATTTGATATTCGAAGGTGAAATAATGATCTTGTTTCTGATCCGTTGTTTCTGGTTTCGCTCATTTTTCATGTCTGATGTCTTTACAATCGACGTAACTATATCAATGTGAATATTTTTGAAGAAGCGTAATTGTGATTTTATTGCCAAGACTCTCTACTTTCAAAATATGTATCTTAAAACCTCTGATGAGTTTTCATTCATCATTTTCTATATTTCCTGGATGTTTCCCAAAACGCATCAAAATTCTTCTGATAAGTCTCGCGAGTTTATCTTATCGACTATAGCTTTATAAAATCTGAAAATCTGTAGTTGGGAATATGCTCTTAGGCCAATAAAATAATTATATTTTGAGGAATTAATTTCCAGCAAGCTGGAAATCATTTAATTACCTTCATTCGGTCCCAAATGCGTGTAATCTAAGTTTGCACCATTCCAGGAGTTAAGCTTAACTTTTGTTAGCCAAAAAACCGTCAAATTTTTGCACTTTTTTTATTTTTTTGCTTGTAGCTGCAAAATGGTTCATCGGTCGAAAAATGTCATTCTATTCAATAATATAGAAGGCAAAATTCTGCGTCGAATGACATCTGAAAACATCAAATTCCGTTTAGTAGTATAGCCGAAATCGAATGTTAAAAAAGAAGAAAATTTCGTAGTTCGGTGCTAGCTTACATTTTGCGGCTTTCCAAGACGACATATCTTGAAAACAGATACTCCTATTGAAAAAACCCATAAAATAAAAGTTGTAGAGAATAAAATTTTACGTTATATAGATAGATGTCCAAATGTTTAAGTTTTCTTGATTTGTCCAATTATCCGGATATCTGAATGCCCGGTTCAGCTTCGGTCCCAAATTTTGCATCAATAATTATTTTTCATCTAGTGCGCGAAATGCTACTTTGGTGATCGAGAGCTGATTTTTTTAACGAGGCGCAGCCAAGTTAAAAAATAGTCGAAATCACCAAAGTATTTCGCGCACGAGTTGCAAACAAATTTTTTTTTACAAATGCCAAACAAAATTCATTGTAAATAATAAATAAAATTAGGTAGTGTAAAATTTTGTCACAATTTGAAAAAAGTTTAAAAGCCTTAATTATTGTTACCTAAACATTCAGAAACAAATGATTCCATGGATTTTTTGCATTGAGTACCATAAACCATAAAGGTTGAAATATAAAAATCCCACATAGTTTACATGCAGTGTGCAAAATACCTATTTCGCAATAGGTGCCTATTTCGCACAATGCTTTGCTACTTCGCGCACGGTGTCATGGTAACGAAAGACAATGAAAAAAAGGGTCACTTCGTACATTGTTATCAATGCGTGCACCTTGTCATTTATTGACGTTTGTAGAAAAAAGTCTGTTTTTTTACTTTTAAGTTCGTGTCTCTGTTTTGATAATTACAGAGTGAAAAGTTGATTATACTTGAAAGGAAGTGTTCTATTGTTGTTCTATTATCTGGCGTGTTCAACACCTACAAACATGAATGACCCGAAGTGTTTAATTTGTTACAAACCATTACATGATGAGGCCTTAACTACAGTAAAAGAACGAGGAATAGAAACATTGATAAAAAAAAGTATTGCAAGGAAGGATGAGAAACACCTTCAACTTCAAGGTCTTACTTCAGTAGTGATTCACGAAAGTTGCAGGAAAATATATTCAAAGGAGAAAAGAAGTGAAGAAGAAAACCCCAAGAGGCATAGAGAGAGGGTCCCGACTTTTGATTTTAAGAAGAGATGTGTGATCTGTGGGGAAGACGCATCACAGGAATTTGTGGCCAGAGAAAGCAAGAAGCCTCTGAAGAGGCGAGTTACCGTGCAGTATGTGTCAACAATTGAGTTCAAAAATTCCCTCTTCGCTGCAGCTGAATGGTGGCAGGATGAAGAGGTACTTGAAAGAATTCGTCTTGAAAATAATTTAGTTGCGGTAGAGGCCAGATACCACCGCTCCTGCAGTATCAAGTTTCTGAAAAAAGATGCAAAAACTGGATCGTCAGTTGGTCGACCTGAAGATGAAGATGTGTCTCTGGCATTTAACTATATTTGCAATTACATCGAGGAAAATGAAGACCAATGCCAATTTACTTTGTCAGAAATTTTGAAAGACTTCGAAGGCTTTATCCCGACTCATAAATCCCTGTTCAAAAAGCTGAAAACAAAGTATGAAGACGACCTTATTATCACTAGCGGAAGGGGTAAAAATAAGCCACCGGTAATATGCTTTCGAAATACAGGTTACAAAATTTTAACTCAGGCTTGGTATGACTCCAGAAATTGCGACGAAAAAGAAGAGCGACTTCGCATAGTGAAAGCAGCTGCTGCCATTGTCCGCGAGGATATTAGGTCAGTGTTTTATCCCCTTGATACTTACCCCAAAGTGGACGAATTTCTGAAGGACGTTGAGAATGACATTCCAGAAACCCTTAAGGTGCTTGTAGGGTCAATTGTAAACACCAAAAAGGGAAAAACAACTTCCGCTCGGCCTAAACAAAAAACGAAAACCTGTGCTATTGCTCACGCAATAATTAATGCTGCGAGACCGCGGTCCTTCCTGTCGCCACTGCTCATAGGACTTGGTGCAACGCTTCATCAGAAGTACGGATCAAGAGAACTCTTGGATGTGTTGTCAAGTCTTGGGTTTTCTTGTTCATATTTCGAAGTTCAACTGTTTCAAGCATCTGTCCTTCAAGACCCACCGCAGGTCGTTCTGGAAGATTCTTTTAGCCAGTGGGTGCGTGACAATGCTGATGTTAACGTAGACACGATTGACGGCTCCAACACGTGGCATGCTATGGGTGGGCTCCAATGTATAACCCCTCACACCTCAGCCTGGTCAAAGGCAAGAATTGCAAGATTGAAGAAGGTACCCAAAGCCAAGGCAACTGGGGCAATCGGAAGCATACCCTTGGTCACGATTCAAAAAACCGAGCAGGATGGCCATAAGTCAATTTGTATCTATGATATGAACGTACGAAACCCAATCGATGTGGTAAAACCTTCAGCCAGCGACTTCTTGTGGTTGTATGGGAAATGGAGAGACCACCCGAACGTTCCAGGGTGGAACGGATTCATGGAAAAGATAACCACTGATCAGCCATTTCAGAAATCTCGTACTTTGTGCCTACCATTCCTGAATGCACCTCCAGGAAACCCTGACACTATATACTCTGTACTACTTGATTCAGTTGAACGAAGAGTTGATAAACAAAAATGCTGCTTCGTGACGTTTGACCAGCCTCTGTATTACAAAGCCAGAGAGATAGTGGCTTCATGCAATTCTGAATCTCCATTATCATCAGTGATCGTACGCCTACGTGGCTTCCACCTGTTGATGTCTTTTATGGATGCTATTGGATACATAATGGACGGTAGTGGGCTGCAGGATGTTCTTAGCACCATTTACGCAAGACAGTCTACAGAAAAGATGCTGACGGGGCACGCATATTCAAGAGCTGTTAGGGGTCATATTTTAGTTCACCAGGCATTGGCAAGAACTGCTTTGTCAACAATGACCATCACTGACGACAATAATCAGGCAATATTAGATACGTTAAATAATATAGGGGCTCCAAATTTTCCACAACATCTGGACCAACCAGCGCTCATGAGCATTATGGAACAATTCTACAAGAAACTGTCGGAGCTTGAACAGAATGGACCTACCGCAAAGCTGTGGGTGCAGTATTTCCACATGGTGTCCATCTTCAAGCAGTTCATAGAGGCTGAGCGAACTGGCAATTGGCATTTACATCTACAGTCGGTGCAACGGATGTTGCCGTACTTTCATTCGAGCGGTCACTTCTTATATGCCAAGTCATGCCAATTGTATCTTCAAGACATGATAGATTTGGACCAAAAGATCTTGCCTGATGAATATGACAAATTTGTGAACCAAGGCTTCTTCACCATCAGAAGGTCTGACAAGTTTTGGTCTGGTGTATTTACTGATCAGACTATTGAGCAGGTCGTCATGAGGTCTCTGAAAGCCCAAGGTGGGCTGTCACATGGACGAGGCATAACGGACAGCACACTGGTGACTTGGGTTGCCACAATGCCTACCATCATGGAAATTGCCGTACAAGTGGAAGACTTTTGTGGCGTGAAGTATGGTACTTCAGATCAGCACGTAGACGCTAGGTTCTCAAGGGTACAGAGGGACGATGCAGATATTGCGATCCTTCTTGACTGGTTTTCATCCCACGATCCCTTTCCACTAGGACAATTTGTGATGTCCATTAGCACAGGAGTAACTGGCGATGAGAAAATTGACTGCCATGAAGCGTTTGAAAAAGGAATTCGGAGTATTGCTAAAATTATTGGCAACGACTTCAGTACTGTCAAGTTTAAACGAAAAAACAGAGTTGTTCCTCTTAAAAGTTTCAACTCAAAAGTAAAAATTCACGGCGAAGATATACCAGTTAACCCAGAAACACTTTTCCGACGCATAACACTTCTGAAAAAATCAGAGGAACAGTTGAAGAATTTCTTTGAGTTTGAGTTGGCTCCTTATCCCCTTTCCATCTTTGATGGAACAGGAATGCGAAAAACAAAAAAATCTGTGTTCTACGATTTATTTTCACCAGTGTCTGATCCACCAAACCTTGCAGATAGTGCAACTGTAATTGATGGTGGTTTTCTTTTACATCGAGTGGTTTGGCAATCCAAGGAAAAATTTTCAACAATTCTCTCCAAGTATGTGGACTACGTTAAGAAATACTACAATCCTGCCAGTACAACTATCGTTTTTGATGGTTACCCTGATGCGGCATCAGTAAAGAGTACCAAATCAGCTGAGCGGCTTCGCCGTAAAAGCAAGTACTCTTCTGCAAATGTGGTGTTCACTGAAACGATGAATGCAACCATGCCGAAAGAACAATTTCTCTCCAACGACAATAACAAAGAACGGCTTATTTTTATGCTGCGTGAAAAATTGGTACAGCATGGGTTCAAAATAAGGCAAAGTGTTGAGGATGCTGACACCGTTATTGTCAACACTGCCATTGAATTGGCAGGTAATTTTGCGACGGTCATCATAATCGGGGAAGACACCGATTTATTGATCATATTAACTGCCAAAGCACCAAATTCATCCAACATTTACGTCATGAAACCTGGAAAGGGAACCTCTCAGAACACATTCTACTCTCCCAAGTATTTCAAGTTCTCGTCTGTTGTCAAACAGAATCTCCTGTTCCTGCATGCAATCAGTGGATGTGATACAACCTCTGCATTCTATCGCCAAGGGAAGTTGAAGTTTGTCAAGCTTCTTGAAAAGAACACGACATTACAAGAGACTGTCAAGGTTTTTCATCATGAAGATGCAGATCCTGAGGTTCTCTGTTCAGCAGGTCAACTGTTCTTGGCAGCCCTCTATTCATCTAAGGCAGATGAGACCTCCTTGGACCAAATCCGCTACGAGATATTTTCCAAATCCGTAACAAAGCCAACTTTCCAGCTGGCCTCTCTACCTCCAACAAATGCAGCCGCCGCTCAACATATTCTGCGGGTGTACCTTCAAATCCAGGGCTGGTATGATAGATCAAATGATCCTCTGAGCTGGGGTTGGAGGAGGACAGACCTTGGTCTTCTCCCCATCATAAACACAAAGGATCCAGCTCCACCTGAAATTCTCAATACTGTGTCCTGCAAATGTACAAAGGAGTGTACAAGCAAGTGCAGCTGCCGAAAAGTAGGCATGAAATGTTCAACAATATGCCTCAACTGCAACGGCCAGTCATGCTCGAATTCAGAACAATTCGAGGATGAGGATGTGACCTTCATTGCCGTTGAAGCAGAAATAGGTGAGGATAGTCCCTTTGAAGATGATCCAGATGAAGGGGGCCTCGATATGCAATCGCGCCGTCTGAGCTTCTCAGATGAAGGACCATCGACATCAAAGAAAATGCGAACATGAATGCTGCCACATTTTGTGTTGCATGCCTATTGCATATTGATTTATGCCACAAACTGTTCATCAATGCAGTGTTTTCGTTCCTTCATTGCACCTTAACTATTAGGAACTATGATTATGAAATTTTATTCTCTACAACTTTTATTCAAGACTATCTGTTTTAAAGCCGCAAAATGTAAGTTTGCACCGCACTACGAAATTTTCTTTTTTTTAACATTCGATTTCGGCTATACCTCTGAACGGAATTTGATGTTTTCAGATGTCATTCGACGCAGAATTTTGTCCTCCGTATTATTGAATGGAATAACATTTTCCGTCCGACGCACCGTTTTGCAGCTATAAGCAAAAAAATAAAAAAAATGCAAAAATGTGGCGGTTTTTTGGCTATCAAAAGTTAAGCTCACCACCTGAGATGGTGCAAACTCAGATTACACGCATTTAGGACCAACTAGAGGTATTAAAACGATTTCCAGTTTGCTGGAAATTAATTCCTCAAAACGGTTTTTTTCGATTTAATTTTATTAGCCCATCTTTCTCACGATGTCTTTTATTTTTCTGTTGGAAATCTCAGGCCAGTTTTTTTTTTAATTTCAATCGGCAATTTCCCACAACGGAAACCGAGTCGACACAAATGTTCGCGAAGCGCCACAGGGCCCAATAAACACACACACACGTATCATATACGTTTAAATGTGGTAGTTGACGTTGAGGAAACGTTACTCGTTGAATTTCGCAATGTGACTTTCGTAACCCAAATTCAACCCAACGTTGATTCTACCCATAAAGAACGTATATGATTTAACGCGTAACTTTTGCCACCATTATCAAACATGTCCATATCGTGCTTTCACAACGTGTATTCAATTAGAACTGAAGACACATTACATAAACGTTGAATATGACACTATCAAATAACCCGAGGCTTTGGGAAACCTGTATTCTATGTTTCAGTTACTCTTTTTATCTACGTTGATGGAACGTTATGAAATTACGTATTTGATGCGTTGGATAAAGCAATCAATAACAACTTCATCTTTCACGTAACTTCGAGGAAACTATTTTGATTGCTTATTTTCCAACGTTTTTTCAACTGATAAAAAACATCCATCAGATGCGTTGAAAATCAATTGCTTCGTTTAATCAGAAACAGAATTAGTCTTCTTTGGACAACTTCAACGTTTATTCAACTAGACATATACATACGTCACCGTAGCAACTAATATAAAACTTGTTCTTTTCGTGGTTTCTCAACGTATATTTTACAAAACCGAGAAACGTTTCATAAGCGTTGATCATGACATTATTCAACAACCCGAAGCTGTGAGCAACCTATTTGTTACGTTTCAGTAACTCTGTTTTTCTACGTTTATTGAACGTTATTACTTTAAGTGTTTGAACAGTTGAAAGGAGTATTTAATAACAACCTAACTTACGTAACTTCGAGACAACCATATAGATTAATTATTTTTCAACGTTGTTTCAACTGATAGAAAACATCCATCAGATACGTTGAAAATAAATTGCTTCGTTTACTTCGTTTCTGCAGAATTAGTCTTCTTTGAACAACTTCAACGTTTATTCAACTATACATATACATTGTAACAAATACGTCACTGTTATGAAACTTTTTTTTTGAGGTTTTTCAACGTATATTCAACAGAACTAAGAAACATTTCATAAACGATGATCATGACATTATTCAACAACCCGAAACTTTGAGCAACCTATTTTTTACGTTTCAGTAACTCTGTTTTTCTACGTTAATTGAACGTTATGACTTTACGTGTTTGATCTGTTGAAGGAAGTATTTAAAAACAACGTAACTTCGAGACAACCATTTTGATTGCTTATTTTTCAACGTTGTTTCAACTTATAGAAGACATCCATAATTTACATTGAAAATCAATTGCTTTGTTCACTTGATTTCTGCAAAAATAGTCTACTTTGGGGACCACGTCAACGTTTATTCAACTGGATGCACGTCGCAACAAATATGGTACTGTAAACTCCATAATGAAATTTGTTCTTATCGTGGTTTTTCAACGTTTATTCAACAGAACTATGAAACAATTCGTAAACGTTGAATGTGACACTATTCAACAACCCGAAGATTTTAGAAACTTATTTTCTACGTTTCAGTTTCCCTTTTTTTCTACGTTTATTGAACGGTATGGAATTACGTGTTTGATATGTTGAAAGAAGTATGTAATAACAACGTTACTTCGCGTAACATCGGGAAAACCATTTTGATTCCCTATTTTTTAAAGTTGTTTCAACTGATAGAATATGATATCCATGAGATACGTTGAAAATCAATAGCTTTGTTTACTTGATTTCCGCGAAACTATGGTTTTCTTTGGACCACTTCAACGTTAATTCAAGTGGATGCATCCATCGTAACAAATAGAACTAAGAAACTTTGCATAAACGTTCAAAATGACACTATTCAACAAACCGAAGTACCGCATACTATCTACTTTCATCTCCCATTTATTGAGTATTTGTCGTTGAAGATTCGAGGCCTATGATTTGAACTTTTTTTTTAACAAATAATATCTTACTCATCAGTCATTGAAAAACTTAATGAGTATTCTCGATTATTTCATAATTAACCACTCATTGGCAATGCTGTACGATGCACCGTCAGATGGCGTGATCACGTTGACGCTGAACGTTGATTGATGAACAGTGAGTTCTACCGCAGCCGCCATCGATAGTGTTCCGGCATTTCTTCTTTCTTAGGGTTAGGTGTACATGTGTCCGATTCAACCAGAGGATAATTTGGTAAGTACCTACCTACCTTGTTGATGAATTGTATATTGCACAAACTTCAAATGTTTCCTTATAATCTGTAATATTATATTTGGCACAGTCGTCTTAAGAAGGTTGTAAAGTCTGCATGGTTCTTCGCAGCAATTAGTATCAGCGATTTATCTGATACAGTATCAATTCTGATGGTATAGAACTATGGAACCTCCCATACGTTATTCCAATTTGCTCAAATCTATATGTAGTAATTATATTTCGAAGCCGTAATTTGTAGTCGATAAATCCAATTGAGATACGTTGATAAAATGTGTATAAAAGGAAGATAATTAAACACGTTGGAAATAGGTGGATGAATAAACGTTGAGTTCATGAAACGTTGATAAATGGTAGATATCAAACTTGTTGAACATGGACCTGGTGGACATAAGTATTCGAAATTTTTCAATTCTCAAGAATAGATACTAGTTTGGTATGCAGATAAAATGACGTTCATCAGTGTATATATTATTTATATATTTATTATTTGTTAGGTCACAAGATTGAAGTCAATTGGTGGCACCTCTCCTGAAGATCACAGTAGAAGAATTTTAATATTCATTTCAACGAATGAGCTGGCTTGTCTCTACAACTGGAACGACAGATAAGAAGGCTTTCAAGGATATACATGTGATCCAACTCATTTATGGTGAGGTTATTACTCATGTGCCATATTCCATAATAATTATATTGAATGATTTTTGCAGTTACTGTCAAGAAAGAGTTTGAAGCAGCAGATCACATCCAAATAGCAGATACTACAAAAGACTGGTTATATTTTGCGAAGAAACATATGAATGACGCCATCAACTATAAACAAAAAAATTATATTTTATTTATATTAATATATATATATATATTTTCTTTGAGACATCCGATAAGCATAGGACATTTTGAATCTCGTGATGAAGTGATCTTTGAGTTACCCTGTCTGAATTTATACCAAAATAAAATAACAGTTATTACTAAAAAGTATGTTTTCAGCATTTCCAGTAAAAAAACTTCATATGAAGAAAACCCAATATTTTTTTGGGAACCATGTTTTTTCTCTAATTGATCTAGAAGCAATTGATCACCCTGTATAGAGATTGAATACTGGTAACGTTTATTGAACGTATAGTAATTGCATTTTGTAACGTTTGTATAACGTTTCCGGGTGGTGATGACAAAGGTTGATTCATAGTAAAAATACATACGTTGCTTCACCCCAGTTCAATTAACGTTGTTGTAACGTTTAAAATTGGTGGTATTATCGATTAAAAGATATTAATATTCCTCGTTGATTCAACCAAGAATATCAACGTTACCTAATAACTGGAATTCTACGTTTGATTTTGGTGGAATTCTATGATCATCATCAACGTTTAGAATTCGTATCTCAGCAACGTGACTTCGAAACGAATATATATCGTTATGCTGCAGTAGAATATAACTGGATAAATAACGTTGAAACCCCGTGAAAAGGCATAGTTACGTTGTAACCGAATTATAACGTTATATTTCAGTGGAATTTTCATTACAGTAAGAACGTGTAAATAACCTTGAATCAACTTGAAGAGGTAACGTTACTATAAAACCTAATTGAAACGTATTACCTATAACGACATTTTGCCGTTTTTTCAACGATGAATAATTGTAGCGTTACTTGAAAAATTCAACGTTTTATTCACGTATCTGTGTTTATTGGGGGTCGACTCAATCAGATGACGTTTGCTCTGCATGACGTGCTGCAAACAAACAAGTCTGTTTCTCTGAAAAACTTCATTAACAGTTGTGTCAAACAGTATACATGACTGTGTTTTCATAATGTGTGATTCCGTGAAATGTTACATTTGTCAAAAAACATTGAAAGAAGGTGAAGTAACGGCAGTACGTACAAATATGCCGACTTTGCGCGGTGTTGCTCTTGAAAGAAATTATGGCAGATACAGAGCCACCGTATTCGTTACCAAAATTATACCAAGCGTACCAGAAATAAAGCACTCCAACACAATAATGCTGCATTTCCTCCAGCCATGCCATATTTTTCATAAAGTCCACACGAAAAGAAACTAAGGAGAAGTGCTGGTGGATTTGATTTCCAACAACATTGCTTACTTTGTGGTGAAAACCTGATGGATGAGCCAAACTCAGTAAAAAGGAATATTTAAAAATGTTTACTTCGAAAATTTCAATTTCCTATAAGCTTCATTCGCCTCATATAATTTCATTTTTTCTCCCACAACTTACAAATTTATTTCAATTGATGTCCGATGCTAGTTAATGAAATACATTTTAGTGATTATTGCAATACCTTTAAAATCAGCTTTGTTAAATGATTGCAACTCTTAGAATTTGCGAGGACCATCAATCGTTTGTAACTAGCAAATGAACTTTATAACAAATAATTGCTGTGCGAGTCTGAATTCAGTCCACTCAAAACACGAAATCACACAGTTATAGCCCAATTACTCGGGCATGTGCATCGCCCACCTCGCTACAGGTGCCCTTATTACCGAGAAACCACATATCAGGGCCAAGTTTCTCAAAAATAGATCATTTTTAGAAAAAATATGTCGATGCTCTTTTTGTGCAGATTTTTACGACCTACAAGTTTTGTTGTTTGTTAACATACATTATATCGAAATTTTCAATCACTTTCAAGTGATTGATGGAAAACCAATTTTCCGAAATTTCCTGAGAATTTTCCCCACTTTCCATAGCTTGCAGAATTTTCTTCTTCTCAAAGCACTTTTCAAAAATTGCCCGTGAACCAAAAATCATTTTTACTGGTTTTAGTTACATTTTTGCTACAGGGGCTGTAGTGAACGTATGATGCATAGTCGTATGAAATATCTATCAACTATCTATCCATCAACTTAACAAACTACAGAGCTCTGGACCTTATTTTTCCAATCATTCATTCCTTCGTGAGTTCAGTGGCCCATTTCCATGATATCGTTTACTATTCATTGTTTATAACAAATCGTCGCTCTCAAATTTCCTCTTTTCTCAATAACGCTTATGGATACAATATTACCTTCAGTTTTCCGGAAAGTTCCTTTTTTTTGTGAATGGAGATTGCGAATAATAATGAAATATTTTATGATACTCGCAATATAGAATGTTGAAAAATGATGTAACAGAACAATACCGATGCCGACGTGATGGTCTGATGTGAAATTTATGATACGGGGTTTTTCATGTATTATGAATGTAATGACCGAATTCCGAAATGGATTGAAAATACGAAACTTCTATGAATTATTGAACGCAACATCGTGCTGAATATCTATGATATTTATTGATATCTCATGAAGGTATAATAATACAAATTTGGCACGGAGGACAACCAACGTCTTAAGGCATTGATGAGATGCGACTCAACTTACCTGGGCAAAAAATTAAACATGGAAGAGGTAGCACAAACTACTTTCTTCAATCGGCTGCGCTTTACGCGCAAACCTCAGAAGTCCTCGAGAGACCTGTGCGAGCTAGGGACAACGTAGCCCTCACTTTTTACCGTGTAATGCCAATCACGAGACCAGTGAGTTTGCTGGTAATCTGTTAAAAGCTCGCATCGTATAAGAAAACTTTGCATAGAAACGCTCAATTCTTAGTTAGACGGTTGGCAAAAAGGGTTCATGAGGGCCTACTTGCCTGGCTGGGGTCGCGGCCTCCTCAAAGAACTACTACTACTAGTTAGAAGGTATTGTAAACAGAATATGCTGAAGATATAAATAAAAATATATACGTCAAACGAATACAAGAAGAATCTTTTCATCTACACTCGAACACGTACAACCCTCAACATGCGGTCCATGAATTACATTTCCGAGCGCATTTTGAGCAGGATGATTCCGGGCGTTGTACCGTTCAATTACCTCTCAAAGATAATCATGTAAATTTGGGTGAATACTTAAATACGTCTTTTTCCAGATTTTGTAGCATTGAAAATAAATTACTGAAAAATATTGATTTGAAAAAACTATACGTTGATTCCTCAATCGAATATGAGTCGATATGTCGTATGACAAAAATAAATACAAAAAATCATTCGAATGAATTTAAGAATTAATTGTCACACCATGCACTGTTGAAAGAATTGAGCATCACAACAAAGTTGTGTGGTTTTCGATGCGTCCTGCAAAACATCAAGCGGATTGTCTCTTAATGATGTCGCAAGGTTCAAAATGATCTTTTTGATATAGTATTGAGAATGCGCACTGAGAACATCGTCATAGCGGCAGACATCGCCAAAATGTACAGGATGATCAATATTAATGGAAACCAATGCAATTTGCAATGTATAGTCTGGAGAAAATTCCAAACGAGCCGGTATCTCATAGGTTAATCACAGTCACTTATGGGACTGCACGTGCATCGTTTTTTTTTTTTGATAAGAGTTCTGCATCAGATAGGTCTCATTTAGTATATTATGATACAATTTATAAGACACCATTTTGTCGCACGCGCAAGTGCGACAATGTGTCTTATAAAAAGTGTTTTATATACTATTTCTTCTTTTTGGCATTTTTTTGTAGTTTTTGATTTTAAAAAAAATTTGGATTTAATATCAATAAATGATATCAGAAAAATCGGGTTGGTAACAGAGATAAAATATTTAAAATTTGAAGGAAGCTGTTAGGTAATTCATTTGATCACATAAATTATTCAAATTTTGATTACAAATATCAGTGAATTAACTTTCTTAAAATGACTGATGAAGAAAATTCAAGTTGCACCCCTCCTGAATTGAGAGTAATTGCTCGAAAGGCAGTGACTGATTTGTTGCCCAAAAAATCTCGCTGTTTTGACGACAAGAAATTTTACAATTTCGAAGTATACGATGCCTCACCACACTTCCACTGCAGTCAAAAAATATCTTTTCAAACAATCAGAGCATGTAAACGCCCAAAAAACAAGTCGTGTACCAATTGAAGTTTATAATAACTGCTCTATCCAATGCAACAAATAACACCACAATTTTCAAAGGTTAATCTTATTCTTTGTTTAATATCTGAAAATCCCATCCCTCTTGTCTGACGTTCATCTGACAGTGGATGTTAGCGTAGTTATCAATCTCTAAAAAAATTGAAATGCAAATCGAAATAGAAGCCATTTTGAAACGCATTTAAATTGTTAAATTGGTAAAATTGTTTTTTCCGTTAACCAGCTGTCGTCTCCTTACGCACGTCAGCCCTCAGAAGTCAAAACTGGTCCGAGCCAAGGATTAACGAGGTCATACCTTTTTACTTGCGATTCCTAGCACTTTGGGTTTCATAATGACTTCATATTAGACTCCAAATAGATAAAACAAATTGGAACATCCTAATGTAAGTGACGTCATAGTGAATGATTTTTATGTCTACGATTTTCTGCCAGGTGCTGATGACGTTTTTGCCGCAATAAAACTAAAAAATCAAATAATAGGTAACTATCCTTGTCTGCGGAAATGGAGTTCAAAATAAATGATCCCGAGGTTTTTGAAAACTCTATCGCGAATGAGAGATCAATATATCATATAAAAAATAATAGTGAGACAAAACACCTGGCATTGTAACGGGCCTCCAAGGAAGATATTTCTTGGTACTCTGTGACTCTCAAAACGATGATATCAAACATTGCTCGGAATTTCGATCCTTTGGGTCTCATTAGTTCGTCTGTAATCAAGGCTAAATTTCTAATGAAAAGCTTATGACAACTTCAACAAGACTAGGATAGTTCTGGAGAATATAAGAGAAGGTTGGTTATGTTTTTTAGGAAATATTCAATCATTGAACGATATTCAGATACGGCGTCATACATTATTTTAAAATTCTCAATCATCTACGTTTCACGGCTTTTGCGATTCTTTAGAGCGTGTTTACGGTGCCTGTATTTACATAAGTACCGAAAGTTGTTGGGAAAATGCCACAGTCAATTTACTTCGTGCGAAATCCCGTTTAGCACCCATGGAAAGCGTAGTGTTACATAGATTGGAGCTATGTGGAGCTCTTTTACTTTCGCAATTATTGCAAAAGGTGAGATCGGCTTTACCTTTATTATATTTTTGGAAATACTCGTCGATCGTATTAGCATGGTTGAACTCTCAACCTATTCGCTGAAAAACTTCTATCGAAAATGGTTGCTGAGATCCAAGAACTCACAGAGAACTGTGAACGGTGTCACTTCAGATCGGCTGAAAATCCAGCGGACATCATATCGCGGGGGTCAAATACTGCTCAATTAATTAATAACAAACTTTGGTGGCAACGGCCATCAAGGCATAGCCAAAATACCGAGATGTGGTAAGAAGGCAAAATTAACAAAATAACGAATAGAAGCAAGAAGGGAGAAGTTTGTTCTTTCATATCATACATGCGAAGACTTTGACATTTTTTCATTACATTCTTACTTTTGTGAGTTACAAAGGGTAACGGTATATTTACTTAGATTTTTATATAATACTCAAACTGATAATGTAAAATGAACAGGAATTTGTCTATATCTGAAATAGAAAATACAACCATCAGACTATGCTAACTTGTTAGCACGAAGTTATCAAACCAGAAATCATTTCCTTGAAAAAGATAAATCGTTACATCCAAAGAGCAAGCTGCTTTCGTTGAAACATTTTTCAGATTTAAATTATATTATTCGGGTAGGTGGACGATTAAAGAATTCGCAATCATTATTTATAAAAAAATATCTGATAATTCTTCCCCCCAAGCACAAATTCCCGCAATTATTGATAATTCACGAGCATCATAAAAATCTGCATGCTGGAGTTCAACTATAATTTTGTCCCAGTTGTGAACAAAATTTTGGCCTTTAAATGGCAGGAATGCTATTCGCAGTGTGCTACGAAAATGCATAGTTTGTTTTTGCTTCAAACCCACAACCACTTCGTAACTGATGGGTGAGATACCTGAAATGAGAGTCACACCAGCTAGACCATTCTTGTTCACTGGTATATAGATTATGCGGGTCCGTACCTCATAAAAGATGGCAAACTGCGAACGCCCACATTCATAAAATAATATCTTGCAATTTTTGTATGTTTAGCAACAAAGGCTGTACATATTGAAATCGTCAATCAGATAGCTTCATGAATGCCCTTAAGCGATTTGTAGCGTCGGGAATTATGTCAACACCTCTATTCAGACAATGCTACAAATTTTGTAGGTGCGAATAACAAACTTGAAAAAAGGAACAACATGATTTTGATCTCTCGATCAATATACGATATTTTCAAACAAAATAAATATCTTGGTACTTCATACCCGCCGAGTCTCTACATTTTGGTGGAATTTGGAAGGCCGCGAATAAATCTTTGAAATATCATTTGGAAAAAGTACTGAATGATTCAATGGTAACTTATGAAAGCACGCTCACGATAGTCGTGCAGATCGAGTCAATCCTGAATTCACGACCTTTCCTTCCCCTTTCTCATGATCCTTCCGACCTACAAGCCTTGACCCCTGGTCATTTTTCGATTGGAGATTCCTTGTTGTATGTTCCCCTAAACAATGTCTCCGAAATACCCTTCTATAGACTCAACTCCTACCAGCAACTCCAAAAAATGATCCAGCAGTTTTGGAATCAGTGGAGCCGAAATTATTTACATACGCTACGGCAGCGATCTCGTTGGAAAACAGTCTAGTCAAACATCACCGTAGATACCCTGGTCCTGCTCAAAGAGGACAACGTTTCGCCCATAAGGAATGGTTGTCAGTGGTATCCACTCTTTATAGTGTTGGTGTAGTGAAGAGAACCATCTACAAAGTATGCCCACTGCCGTGTGATGAAAATGATTGACATTGGTTAATTAAAAACATTCTGCGTATGATAGATAGAAAGATATTTAATTGCCATAAAAGTGCTACAGAGAACACAAGGTTTTTCCACTAAAACTAAACATGTAAAACTATAACACAAAATACATAAATAGTGTACATAAAATAAACACACATTTTTCTTGACCAATAAACAAACACGCAGACAGACATTTTGAAAAATGTTATTGATAGTACATCTCTCAATATACTTAAAAAAACGATCGCTATGTATAAAAAAATTCATTTTAGTTATAGAACCTTTTTTGAACTAAAAACCTCTGTATTTTCTTCCGGAAAATGTTGAAAGTTGCAGCAGATCTGATTTCTTACGGCAGTTTATCATAAACTAAGCTTCCAGCACAAGTTTTGAATGTTTTGGTATTGAAATTTAAGATGTGGATTTCTTGTGCTTTCCTCGTCTGATACCTATGCACATCCTGATTGAGCTACAATTTAATTTTATTTTTGTGAATGAAGCATGAAATTCTAAAAATATTAATTTGTCATAGTTAGTAATCAAGATTCTCTGTATTGCAGATTGTATATAATTCTTATGATTCTTTTCTGTAGTTCAAAAATTATGTCTATTTCGGTGGATTGGCCCCATATTATTATATTTTAACTCAAGATTGAGTATAAAAGTGAATAATTACACGTTTTTAGCTCGCGTTTATTGATTTCTATATCTAAGTTCAGGATGGAAACCGTATTTTTAGCAGGCTTGGAGTACATCGAGTCTATTTCTCGATGAGACGTTATAGATTACTATCGATTATTGTTCCAAGAAATTTCACTTAATCGCTAGTTTCTATATGACTTATCTTCAGTACTATATTTGTCTTAATCAATGAGAAAATCATAAAAACTGTTTTTCTGACATTCATGATCAAAGAATTCTTAAGACACCACGATTTGAACAGCTCGATTACCATATCTGCTTCAGTCTCTAGTTCTATCAAATTGTTTGCGTGAATAATTACTAATGTATCATCCACATACATAAATATATTATTTTCTGAAGTTACAAATTGTGGTAAGTCATTGATGAAAATAAGAAAGAGTAGATGACCAAATATTGAACCTTGCCCTACCCCGAAATTCAATTCAATTTTCTCGGAAGTCTCTGAACCTATATTAACTGCGATTCCCCCATTTTGTAGATACGAAACTATCCATTCTAGCGGTTTACCTCTTATACCTATAATGTTTTTAATTTCTCTTCAAGGAATTTTTAATTCACAGTATCAAAAGCAGCAGTTATATCAAAAACTAAAGTCATGTATATATTTGTTATTTGAATTCGAGTGTTGCTAATTCAGTTGACTTCTCTGAACTATAACCATTTTGGCAGTTGGTAAATATTCTATTTGTCATGAAAGAATATATTCTAGTTGCAAAAGACTTCTCAGCAATTTTCGATAGACAACTTAATAGTAGGTACTATAGGCATATAGTTTTCAAAACTACTTCGATCTCCTTTTTTGTAAGGAATCACTTTTCCCAATTTTAGAGAATCAGGAAATTGTCCGAGTTCAAAAGAGTAATTCATTAATGACGCAATAGGTTGGGATATAACTGATTTACAGTATTTCCAAAAGTTTGATAGGGATGTCTTCAAATCCTGTAGAATTCTTGTTTTTCAAACTATCTATAATTTCTATTACTTCTTTTTCGGTTACAGGTTTAATGAAAATACTACGACTTACATTATCAGGAATTGAGCATGATGTTGATATATGTCCGCCAAAATGGCTATGTAACTTTTTTGATACTGTGGATACGAAATGTCTAACAAATGATAATAATAACATATCTCGTGCCTGATTTTATTTTGTACCGATGTTATTATTTTTTTTATTGAAACAACTGTAGTATTTCAAGGCGGGCATTATGGTGAAAGCTCGCGTTGTAAGAGAAAACTTTGCATAGAAACGCTCGTTTCTTAGTTAGACGTTATTGTATAATGCTTTCAATATAAATAAAAATATATACGTCAAACGAATACAATAAGAATCTATTCATCAGTTGAAAACCATACATTCGAACAAGTACATTCCTCAAAAGAATCGAAACCACGACAGTATGATCAAGAGGCGTTCGATCTTTATCCCATCGCGGCCACCACGGCTTAAATACCTGATAAAAAACGTTTCAAATCGTACTAATGCGGGTTGGAATGAAAAAAGTGCTTCATTTGTGATGACATCTAGAAAAATTTGCAGAAGTTTCAAACTCGCTCATAAACAATTGCAATAGTTATAACAAATCTAGTATTATCATGATCTGATAGGAAGTATTTCCAATGGAAAATACCAAATTATATAAGCTTTAATAGGTTGTGCCTTGGTGCAACAATGAACTTAGGTCACAAATTGAAACAGCCTGTGCATGACTTGAGCAAAGACCCACAAGTCATCAACATATTGAAGAGCTTCAAAAAACACAACGAGAAGCAGTTGATTTGTGCTAAAAAAGTGCACATGACAAGTATCTCTTGGATGCTGAAAATGAATCAAAATCAAGCTGGCGCTTGAATTATTTTCAAAGAAATCATTCTGGAAGTGAATTTGCTATTCCAATAGATAATCTGTAGTGATTACTTCTATTTTGGACTTCCATCGTCTTAATGGTTGAAAAAATTCTACTACTTTTTGATTCTTAATTTTTACTATATACGTTTCAATTGTTTGAATCTGCAAATTAAGAATCTACACTATGTTAATAAAACGTCGTGTAGATTCTTGATTTGTCAGTATTCACCTGAAGACGACTGCAGATTCAGGCAATTGAAACGTAGTGAAAAATTGAAAGAAGTAGAAATCTTTCAACCCTTAAGACGATGGATGCCGAAAACGCAAGTAATCAACTAGTACATCGTCTACAACCTTCACTTGTTTCAGATGTGGCGGAAGATAATATTTTTGAGTTACAAACATTTCCGTGCTTCTTCATTTTCCATTTTTATGCATCACATAACAATATCCGACATCAGAGAATCTGTCCTATCTGTGAAAAACTTCACATGTCTAGATACCCTAGACTCTGGTAGCAGATTTTCAAATGCCACTTATGATACTACTGTGAAGCATTCAACTGACCTAATTAGAGAAAAATGTGTAACACGTAAACGACTCCGCAAACTCCTTATGGAATTTGGGTCCTGGTGGATTTTTTTTTTACTTTTGATATGATGTAGTCCATGTAGGTAATTCCTAACCAATGTTATCTTGCGCCAACATAAAAAAATAACAGTTTTGCTGCGTTGAAATCACCCCTTGCGCACAGGTAAATTAACAGTTGTTTTCTAATATTCCAAAATCCTTCCTAATGAACTGATGATCATTGACCTATTTCTAACATCTGAAAATGTATCGCAATTATCATAAAATTAACCAAATCCTTCGAAGGTCATACAATTTATAGTAATTTAGGATTTGGCTTTCAAAAAAAAATTTCAGCGATGGCAGCAATGAGCAAATAGCGGCAAAAATTGAACAGGTATATCTTATTACTCTGCGGTTCACCCAAAGCTTCTGGCCAATTCAATTGTATTCAACAAATAATTTTCAAACCGTAATCAACAACGGATTATTCGAGTTAGATTTTGTGTCTCATGAGGTTCGCTTCTGGGCCCGTCATTGATCTATCTTTTTACTTGTTCCTATCCAAAAGTGTCTCATATGCAGGTAGGCGACAACGCAGGTATTGAGGTATTGCACGAATATAACTACCATGAGATCACCATATTTTTCACTATTCCATTCACATCTGAACTGTGGTATTATCATTTGAAGCAATTCATAGCGTTTTCATCAACAAAAACAAAGAAATCGGAATTCTGTTCAATGAGAAATATGAAGAAACGCGCCGACCACTCTCTGAATATTCGAAATCTTTTCTCTTCCTCCAGCTGATATCAGAGTTCATTCAAAATTGACACAAAATTAGCACTGGTACTAAACTACTCGAGGGTGTAATAGAGGAACCTTTCAAACGCTCAAGAAATCGTACCATCGAAATAACAATATAAATTACATAACTAAAAAAATGAAAAATTTCAAAAAGAATAAAACAGGACACAAATAAAATTGTTAAGGCTTTCGCGGCCAAAGTTTTCAGTGTCACAATTTTTACTCGGGTTTGAAGGCCGTCTTTTTTTCGAATTTCTTCCTAACGTTTCGCTAGCGCGAGTGGCTAGCATCTTCAGAGGCTTATACATCATGAATAATCTCAGATGACTGGAGATTTCATCTGCGTAGGGAGGAGGTTCGGATAGTTGCACGTGCCATCTTCCGTATATTCCTAAGGTCACAGACAGAATTGGAAAACTCTTGGAGCAACACAACATAAAATCGATCTTCAAACGCACCAAGAAAATACAACAAAGCCTTAGGTCGGCAAATGATGAAAGAGACCCACTATCTGCAGCGGGGGTATATCGCATACCATGCACTTGCGGAAAGGTATACATCGGAACCACAAAAAGGTCGATTCGATGGAAACAAGGCTGAAGGAACATCAGAGAAACAGACAAGTCAGCAATGGCAGAACACGCGCTCAGTGAAGGAAACCACAAGATTATGTTTGAGGACGTAAAACTTCTTGCCCCCAACCAGGGATACCATAGCCGACTTGTCCGAGAGGCAATAGAGATCCACAAACACACAGATAATTTCATAACAAAATCCACAAGATTTCAGTGTCACAATTTTCACTCGGGTTTTTTTGGAATTTGCCGTCTGCCAAGATTGTATTTATTCTGATTTAGGTAGTCTTGTGCGTTAATTACCGTATATGGATTTGGTACATTCTCACTTAACCTAATTGACCCCTTTCTACCTGTCGGCTTAATGTCGTTGATATCCTTTGTTATTTCAGAATTACTTATTCTCGTATCTGGGTTAAGCATATTTACGATAACATAAATTGACACCTTTTTGCCTGCTGTCGTAGTATTCTTCTGTTATTCTGGAATTTCTAAGAATGGGATTCCATATTCGGTTGAGGTTGACAGCTTCTTCTCTTCTGTTGAAATTATCTGTGTGTTTGTGTATCGCTATTGCCTCCCGTACAAGTCGGCTATGGTATCCCTGGTTGGGGGCAAGAAGTTTTACTTTCTCAAACAGAATCTTGTAGTTTCCTTCACTGAGCGCGTGTTCTGCCACTGCTGACTTGTTCGTTTGGCCTAATCTGCAGTTCCTCTGATGTTCCTTCAGCCTTCTTCCCATCGATCTTTCTGTGGTTCCGATCTATACCTTTCCGCAAGTGGTATGCGATATACACCCGCTGCAGATAGTGGGTGTCTTTTGACGACCTAAGGCCTAAGACCTGAGGTTCTATTTTTTGGTGTGTTTGAAGACCGTTTTTATGTTGTGTTGCCCCAAGAGTTTTTCCAATTCTGTCTGTGATCTTAGGAATATATGGAAGATACGCACGAGCAACTATCTGTGCCTTCTCCCTACGGAGACGGAATCTGGAGAAAAATCCAAACGAGCCGGTATCTCATAGGTTAATCACAGTCACTTATGGGACTGCACGTGCATCGTTTTTTTTTTTTTGATAAGAGTTCTGCATCAGATAGGTCTCATTTAGTATATTATGATACAATTTATAAGACACCATTTGTCTTATAAAAAGTGTTTTATATACTATTTCTTCTATTTGGCATTTTTTTGTAGTTTTTGATTAAAAAAAAAATTTGGATTTAATATCAATAAATGATATCAGAAAAATCGGGTTGGTAACAGAGATAAAATATTTAAAATTTGAAGGAAGCTGTTAGGTAATTCATTTGATCACATAAATTATTCAAATTTTGATTACAAATATCAGTGAATTAACTTTCTTAAAATGACTGATGAAGAAAATTCAAGTTGCACCCCTCCTGAATTGAGAGTAATTGCTCGAAAGGCTGTGACTGATTTGTTGCCCAAAAAATCTCGCTGTTTTGACGAAAAGAAATTTTACAATTTCGAAGTATACGATGCCTCACCACACTTCCACTGCAGTCAAAAAATATCTTTTCAAACAATCAGAGCATGTAAACGCCCAAAAAACAAGTCGTGTACCAATTGAAGTTTATAATAACTGCACTATCCAATGCAACAAATAACACCACAATTTTCAAAGGTTAATCTTATTTTTTGTTTAATATCTGAAAATCCCATCCCTCTTGTCTGACGTTCATCTGACAGTGGATGTTAGCGTAGTTATCAATCTCTAAAAAAATTGAAATGCATATCGAAATAGAAGCCATTTTGAAACGCATTTGAATTGTTAAATTGTTAAAATTGTTTTTTCCGTTAACCAGATGTCGTCTCCTTACGCACGTCAGCCCTCAGAACTCAAAACTGGTCCGAGCCAAGGATTAACGAGGTCATACCTTTTTACTTGCGATTCCTAGCACTTTGGGTTTCATAATGACTTCATATTAGACTCCAAATAGATAAAACAAATTGGAACATCCTAATGTAAGTGACGTCATAGTGAATGATTTTTATGTCTACGATTTTCTGCCAGATGCTGATGACGTTTTTGCCGCAATAAAACTAAAAAATCAAATAACCAGGGATACCATAGCCGACTTGTCCGAGAGGCAATAGAGATCCACAAACACACAGATAATTTCATAACAAAATCCACAAGATTTCAGTGTCACAATTTTCACTCGGGTTTTTTGGAATTTGCCGTCTGCCAAGATTGTATTTATTCTGATTTAGGTAGTCTTGTGCGTTAATTACCGTATATGGATTTGGTACATTCTCACTAAACCTAATTGACCCCTTTCTACCTGCCGGCTTACTGTCGTTGATATCCTTTGTTATTTCAGAATTACTTATTCTCGTATCTGGGTTAAGCATATTTACGATAACATAAATTGACACCTTTTTGCCTGCTGTCGTAGTATTCTTCTGTTATTCTGGAATTTCTAAGTATGGGATTCCATATTCGGTTGAGGTTGACAGCTTCTTCTTTTCTGTTGAAATTATCTGTGTGTTTGTGTATCGCTATTGCCTCCCGTGCAAGTCGGCTATGGTATCCCTGGTTGGGGGCAAGAAGTTTTACTTTCTCAAACATAATCTTGTAGTTTCCTTCACTGAGCGCGTGTTCTGCCACTGCTGACTTGTTCGTTTGGCCTAATCTGCAGTTCCTCTGATGTTCCTTCAGCCTTCTTCCCATCGATCTTTCTGTGGTTCCGATCTATACCTTTCCGCAAGTGGTATGCGATATACACCCGCTGCAGATAGTGGGTGTCTTTTGACGTCCTAAGACCTAAGGTTCTATTTTTTGCTGGGTTTGAAGACCGTTTTTATGTTGTGTTGCCCCAAGAGTTTTCCAATTCTGTCTGTGATCTTAGGAATATATGGAAGATACGCACGTGCAACTATCTGTGCCTTCTCCCTACGGAGACAGAATCTCCAGTCATCTGAGCTAGCCACTCGCGCTAGAGAAATGCTAGGAAGTAATTCCAAAAAACGACGGCCGCCTTCAAACCCGAGTGAAAATTGTGACACTGAGGACACAAATATCCAGACGTGGTCCAGCAATTTCTGCTCGGATAGAAGATGAGCTGCATTGTATAGTAGGCAAACAATGACAAATTCTGAATAGGTTCAGCTATAATTTAAATTCAAACCATTGATCAATGAAAATGCAATTTTTTCTATTCAAACTTTGCCAAGGGGTCAACCTTAAGACGCCTGAACCAAATGGTTCGTTTTTGGTTGGATATTTGTCGACTGGAACCAAATTCAATTCCTATCTAGGTCTCAAAAGTTCCCTACTTCTGGTATTCCTACTATTATAACTAATTTGAGTTTCTTTTATGGTCGGATCTTTAGGTACTAGTGCTTCGCGAGACCAAGAACAAGACTGATCAGTCTTGGTCTTTGTCTCGAAGAATGAATATAGTCTTGGTATTGGTCTTGATGTTTTCAACATAAAGACGATACTGGCTCAGTCTTGGACTTGATCTTGATGGCCTTGGTCCTGGATCAAAATGATTGAAATTTGAATTATTCAATGTTTTTCAATAAATAAATATGTTATCTACCTTCTGTGTGTTACTTCCAATTATAAACATGACTCATATACAGTGAGCACGTGAAGGTTGGAACAAATTCGTTAAACGCTTGATATGGCCATTATGGAAAATAAGCTCAGACACGTCGATTTTATTTTTCGGTGGCGCATTTTTTGGCCTACTTATATTTTTGATGACGTCATCCCTGTTCAAGTTATGAAGTCATCATAATTTTTTTCAAATGGCAATACCCTATTTTGATAATACCTTCAAGAAGAACGCATTTTTCTGTGCATGGATGTCATATTTTTTCTTGTTACATAACCGCATGTTCGAGAAATAAAAGATATTTCATTATTCATAATAATGTAATATTACGTCTGTTAACGTGAACTTTTGACTGAGGTATCACCACAAAAAAAAATTTGTGGGGTTAGATCAGGAGATCTAGCTGGAAACTCTAAAAATCCTGCGATCGAAATCTTCAATAAGTTCATGAATTACTTGCACTTCATGTGGGTGCCACTTATTCTCTTTTAGTCATTTTAAAACAGACATTTGATTGATTGCTCCAATGCAACTAGATACTGACTGTACGTACATATGTTTCTAAAATTCGGCTTAACAATAATAGTTAGCTATCAAATAATTGTGGTATAAATAAGTTATCGACACCATGCGTTAAGCGAAAAATGACGCACAGATATTTTAATGATTTCAGGTTATGGGGATAAGACTAGTGACTTATTTAACTATAAATATCCCGATAGACCTATTACACGTTCGACAGCGAGCAAAGTCGAAGCAAAATTTAGATATTTTGACAGTGTAGGTGATAATTATACGAAAAGTCGTCCAGGCGTTACGGAAGATCAATAATTGGATGTATTACTATCATTTCAAGAAAATACTCATATGAATCATGAACTTAATGAAGATGATTTCGATCGTAGTCGATGATTTTTAGAATGGCCAGCTAGATCTCATGATCTAACCCCACTAGATTTTTTTGCGGGGATCTCTTGAGTCAAAAGTTTACGTTAACAGACTTAATATTACATTACTATGAATAATGAAATATCTTTTATATCTCGAACATAAGGTTATGTAACTTAAGAAAAAATATGACATCCATACACAGAAAAATACGTTCTTTTTTAAAGTATTATCAAAATAGTGTTTTGCCATTTAAAAAAAATTATAATGACGTCATAACTCGAACAGTGATTACGTCATCAAGAATATGATTATATGAAAAAATGCTGAAAAATAAAATCGACGTGTCTGAGCTTATTTTTCCTAATGGCCATATCAAGCGTTTAACGAATTTGTTCCAACCTTTACGTGCTCACTGTATAGGGTAAGGTAATGAAGCTGCAGTAATAGTCTGTCGAAAATTGCAAAATATCACTTTTCATCTGTTATTATTTCAAAAACAGTTGAAGATAGGTATACAATATTAATGGAATATTTAACCTGGAATTCAAATAGGTTCCGAAATGGATTGAAAATACGAAACTTCTATGAATTATTGAACCCAACATCGTGCTGAATATCTATGATATTTATTGATATTTCATGAAGGTATAATAATACAAATTTGGCACGGAGGACAACCAACGTCTTGAGGCATTGATGAGATGCGACTCAACTTACCTGGGCAAAAAATTAAACATGGGAGAGGTAGCACAAACTACTTTCTTCAATCGGCTGCGCTTTACGCGCAAACCTCAGAAGTCCTCGAGAGACCTGTGCGAGCTAGGGACAACGTAGCCCTCACTTTTTACCGTGTAATGCCAATCACGAGACCAGTGAGTTTGCTGGTAATCTGTTAAAAGCTCGCATCGTATAAGAAAACTTTGCATAGAAACGCTCAATTCTTAGTTAGACGGTTGGCAAAAAGGGTTCATGAGGGCCTACTTGCCTGGCTGGGGTCGCGGCCTCCTCAAAGAACTACTACTACTAGTTAGAAGGTATTGTAAACAGAATATGCTGACGATATAAATAAAAATATATACGTCAAACGAATACAAGAAGAATCTTTTCATCTACACTCGAACACGTACAACCCTCAACATGCGGTCCATGAATTACATTTCCGAGCGCATTTTGAGCAGGATGATACCGGGCGTTGTACCGTTCAATTACCTCTCAAAGATAATCATGTAAATTTGGGTGAATACTTAAATACGTCTTTTTCCAGATTTTGTAGCATTGAAAATAAATTACCGAAAAATATTGATTTGAAAAAACTATACGTTGATTCCTCAATCGAATATGAGTCGATATGTCGTATGACAAAAATAAATACAAAAAATCATTCGAATGAATTTAAGAATTAATTGTCACACCATGCACTGTTGAAAGAATTGAGCATCACAACAAAGTTGTGTGGTTTTCGATGCGTCCTGCAAAACATCAAGCGGATTGTCTCTT